>CM040794.1:4622358-5149858 GCA_022829025.1 Squalius cephalus | reverse complement strand
TATAATGATAGCTATAATGACAACTATAACACTTGACGATGACTATAACGATAACTTTAGCGATAACTATAATGATAGCTATAATGACAACTATAACACTATGACGATGACTATAACGATAACTTTAGCGATAACTATAATGATAGCTATAATGACAACTAACACTTGACGATGACTATAACGATAACTTTAGCGATAACTATAATGATAGCTAAAACAACTATAGTAAAAGTCTATATTTAACCTGTTATCACACTGCTTGTCTGTGAATGATCGTCTGACAGTCTGAACCTCAAGATCATCCGACTCCGGATCACTGCGAATGACGAGCCTGGAAAACACAGTTTGTCTTTAGAGAAGCGTTACAAACTGATAAATATAATACTAACTATAGCGAAAACTATAATGATAGCTATAGCAATAACTATAACACTATGACGATGACTATAACGATAACTTTAGCGATAACTATAATGATAGCTATAACAACCACTATAACAGTGATTATAACAATAACTTTAGCGATAAATGTAATGATAGCTAAAACAACCACTATAACGATGACTATAACGATAACTTTAGCGATAACTATAATGATAGCTATAATGACAACTATAACACTTGACGACTATAACGATAACTTTAGCGATAACTATAATGATAGCTATAATGACAACTATAACACTATGACGATGACTATAACGATAACTTTAGCGATAACTATAATGATAGCTATAATGACAACTATAACACTTGACGATGACTATAACGATAACTTTAGCGATAACTATAATGATAGCTATAATGACAACTATAACACTTGACGACTATAACGATAACTTTAGCGATAACTATAATGATAGCTATAATGACAACTATAACACTTGACGATGACTATAACGATAACTTTAGCGATAACTATAATGATAGCTATAATGACAACTATAACACTTGACGATGACTATAACGATAACTTTAGCGATAACTATAATGATAGCTATAATGACAACTATAACACTATGACGATGACTATAACGATAACTTTAGCGATAACTATAATGATAGCTATAATGACAACTATAACACTTGACGATGACTATAACGATAACTTTAGCGATAACTATAATGATAGCTATAATGACAACTATAACACTATGACGATGACTATAACGATAACTTTAGCGATAACTATAATGATAGCTATAATGACAACTATAACACTTGACGATGACTATAACGATAACTTTAGCGATAACTATAATGATAGCTATAATGACAACTATAACACTTGACGATGACTATAACGATAACTTTAGCGATAACTATAATGATAGCTATAATGACAACTATAACACTATGACGATGACTATAACGATAACTTTAGCGATAACTATAATGATAGCTATAATGACAACTAACACTTGACGATGACTATAACGATAACTTTAGCGATAACTATAATGATAGCTAAAACAACTATAGTAAAAGTCTATATTTAACCTGTTATCACACTGCTTGTCTGTGAATGATCGTCTGACAGTCTGAACCTCAAGATCATCCGACTCCGGATCACTGCGAATGACGAGCCTGGAAAACACAGTTTGCCTTTAGAAAAGCATTACAAACTGATAAATATAATACTAACTATAGCGAAAACTATAATGATAGCTATAGCAATAACTATAATATAAAACGACAACTACAACACTATGACGATGACTATAACGATAACTTTAGCGATAACTATAATGATAGCTATAATGACAACTATAACACTTGACGATGACTATAACGATAACTTTAGCGATAACTATAATGATAGCTATAATGACAACTATAACACTTGACGATGACTATAACGATAACTTTAGCGATAACTATAATGATAGCTATAATGACAACTATAACACTATGACGATGACTATAACGATAACTTTAGCGATAACTATAATGATAGCTATAATGACAACTATAACACTTGACGATGACTATAACGATAACTTTAGCGATAACTATAATGATAGCTATAATGACAACTATAACACTTGACGATGACTATAACGATAACTTTAGCGATAACTATAATGATAGCTATAATGACAACTACAACACTATGACGATGACTATAACGATAATTATAATGACAACTATAATACTTGACAATGACTATATCGATAACTTTAGCGATAACTTTAATGATAGCTAAAACAACAACTAACATTTGACGATGACTATAACGATAACGGTAATGATAGCTATAATGATAACTTTAGCAATAACTATAATGATAGCTAAAACAACTATAGTAAAAGTCTATATTTAACCTGTTATCACACTGCTTGTCTGTGGATGATCGTCTGACAGTCTGAACCTCAAGATCCTCCGACTCTGGATCACTGCGAATGACGAGCCTGGAAAACACAGTTTGCCTTTAGAGAAGGATAACTCCAACACTATGACGATGACTACAGCGATAACTAGCACACTAGTGCGGCCGCTATCGCTGGTGTGAGCACTCGTGTCAGTGACCTCTGAGGGGACGTCTGCAGGGGTGAGCAGCCGCTGATCTGCGTGATGTTGTCCTGAGAGTCGTCTTCGCTGGGCTGGCTGTCGTCCTCCGTGACCAGGCGTGATATGGTCATGCCAGTGTAACGGCGTAACGTAACGCGCGGCTGGCGGCCGCTCACGCTCTCCACCGGCTCGCGGTCACTCACGCTCTCCACCAGCTCCCGGCCGCTCACCCTCTCCACCGGCTCCCGGTCACTCACGCTCTCCACCGGCTCGCGGTCGCTCACGCTCTCCGCCGGCTCCATGGGCGTCTCGGACAGAGCCAGGTTGAGCTCGGCACCGGGTGTCTCTCGGCTCTGCTGCTGCGCCTCCAGCTCCACCTCCTCCAGCAGCCGAGAGAACGGCACGCTCACGCCACACTCCTCGCTCAGCTCGCCGTACACCTGACGCACACTCTGCAGACTCACACACCACACGCCGCTGACACACACACACACGGCTCTCGTCAGACAGGTGTACGTGCCACTTCACTGCATTACAGGAGTAGCTCACTTCAGAAGTAACGTTTCCTGATCATTTACTCTCCGCCACGTCATCCAAGATGTTCATGTTTGTCTTTCTTCAGTACGTTTTTTTTTAAGGAAAACATTGCAGGATTGTTCTCCATATAGTGACTTCAATGGGGTCCAACGGGTCAAAGGTCAAGATGTGAGTTTCAGGATCCAGCCGAGGAATAAGAGTCTTATCTAGACAAACCAGCGGACATTTTATAACGAAATAAACATTTATATACTTTTAACCACAAATGCTTGTATTGCACATCGATACGCCACACAATACGTAATCAGGTTGAAAGGTCAAGCGTGACGTAGGTGTAAGAACCGACCTAAGGTTTATAAACCCCATTTACAAAAAAAAACAACCCCATAACAATAATGTCGGACAATTTCTCCTTATCCTGCATTTATGAACCAGAACACACGTGACCTTTCAACCTGATTATGTAATGCGTGAAATCGAGGACGTGCAAGACGAGCATTTGTGGTTATAAAGTATATAAATGTTGATTTCTGTTATAAAATAGTGGATGGTTTGTCTAGCTCAGACTCTTATTCCTCGGCTGGATCGTGTCGAGACGTTGAAGCTGCATTGAAACTCACATCTGGACCTTCAACCCTTTGGACCCCATTGAAGTCCCTATATGGAGAACAATCCTGGAATGTTTTCCTTAAAGTCTGCATGAACCGGAAGTTGCAAGTAAAAGGGAATATCGAACCGAGGGCAGGGTTTGACTTCAGCGCTCCTCCTCTCCATCTCTCGCTCATAGCAGACTGGCGGTTTGAGGGGAGTGGTTCAGCGTTTTCAACCCAAGCCGTCAAACTGACATCATCGGAGAAGGAACGCCATTCCAGACCGGAAGCAACTGTTCAGACTTTGATTAAAGATTACCACGGCAAACTATTGTTTTCTGAGTATTAACTTGCACGGATTAATTGTTCACCACAAGACTAGTAATATGCGCTAACAAAGTAAATGGGGTCAATTTAGATTTCATGTCGACTTGAAATAAACCTTTATTTCTTTTCCACTGAAGAAAGACAGACATGGATATCTTGTTTGACGTGGAGCTGAGTCAATTCTGAAGTGAACTAATACTTTATTTTTGTTATATGTTCTTTTTAAATATTTCTACTTAGATTTTATTTATTTTTACTCCGGTTTTAGTAACTTTAGTTTCCAGATGAATATGAATCATATTAGTTGGCTTAATCTGTTTAGCAAATAGATGTTTCCTTACGTCATTTTCATGTTTAACTGAGCCTGTTACTTTCACTGTTCATTCTATAGCTATCTATCGCATGTCTTCTGTAATATAACAGCACTGCACACATTTAGAGCCGCTCAAATACAAATAGTAGTTTGTTTTTACCATATTTAGCACTACACTTTAGGGCTGGGACGGTTACCGCATTACCGCAATCATCAAAAGATGGATCAAATCCGACCTTTCGCAAGTTGTTCCATGACACATAATAACATTCCATTCGTATGCTATTGACTATAACCCCTTATTTACACTCTTACGGCTGTGACGCGGCTACCGGAGCTGATCGCGCCCACTCTAGTCAATGCTTGTGTTGTTTACAACAGCCACGACGCGGCGTGTTTCAGAAGCGTCTCTCCGCGCCGCTTCGCTAAAGATAGGCGCCTAGTCTATTTTTGACGGACGCCGTCGAAATTTTTAACACAATTTTCTCACGTGAAGACCGCGTTTGTCAACCCTCGCGGAGTCGCGGCAAGTGCACACTCACAGCACCAGAGAGTAATCTTGACGGCACTTGCAAGAAAATGGATAAGTGGCTACATAATCAAATTCACAAATATTACACCATTTAAACATTACTAAAAATACATAGGCTACTGAGTTACTAAAACAATATTTGTCAAAGAATACACTTGTATGTTCACAGTTTGAACGTTCTTGTTTCCATTTGTTTAATTTCAAGATCTGAGGTGAATTATCCATTGTTGCTTTTACAGCCTCAAAGCTGGAGCACTAAACGATATTCAAAGTCACATTGCATGCTTTTAACATTAAACAAAGTACATAAACACTACCTGAGATTATCATTGCTACACTTTGTTTGTTGTTCCAGCCGCGACGTCGCAGAAAAAAAAAACTGGGAGAGGGGGGTTGAGGTTTAAAGCGGTTTACCGCAATACCGCGGGAATTTCTTGCTTTTCAACCGCGGTAAGAAAAAATCCATACCGTCCCAGCCCTACTACACTTTATTTAATTTCTACATTTCCATAACTGTTTATGTCACACCAACATAATGAAGTATAATGCGCACTCAAAGATTATTAATAACCCATCTTGTTCTGTCATATGTTTATCTTGTTACTCCGTTAAAAAGCTGTGCAATACATTTTAATAAACGTCTTTTAATTTTAGTGGGGTTTTTTTTCATAAATTGGTTTTCATGGTGTCTACGGAAACTTTTCAGTAATTCAAACTAAAAAGTTTTTTTTTTTTTTTTTAGTAATTGAGCTTGAACTCATTTTATTTCAGTTAACGGTCCTAATGTTGAGGTGCAGTACCCATGATCCTCTGCTGCTGCTGCCCTGGGCTTCTGCGTGGAGCTCCGCCCCCCCCGTGATGATGACGACGATGATGATGTCGTCGGCTCAGCGCTCGGGCGGAGATGTCCGGAGCGCTTCAGCATCTGCAGACACACACACAACGTCTAGAGGTCCGGTACACTTCAAGCTATGGTGTGTGATATTGACCAAAATGATATCTCGATATTTTCGATAATGATACGATATTTTGCTGAGTGCTTTTATTGTGTGTTGGGAGCTTTGCAGGATCAGGTCTGCCGTGGACAGCCGACTCCTCGCGTGTTTGATATTCCTCATTCTGTATGGTGGTCAGTTTGCAGGAGTGACAGAAATCATCTTTTCCAATCAGATTCAGTTTTTAAAGGGCATTTTTTCCTTAATAAAGCCATTTTTAACCTAATTAAATGCATGCATCTTTTTTTTGGTCAAATTCTTACATGAAATCAAATTCTACTAGAATAATAAGACACAATTGGCCTGTTAACAATCAAATGAAATCAGCATCAGTCTGAACTATTTTCATTAATGAAAAGGAGCAAGAACAGGCAATACTGTGTCTACAATATAAGTCACTTATTAACTTCTTGTTTATTGAACTGTGGTATAAACTGTGCTGATATTTGGAGAAAAAACGGCTATCTTTGTGTGATATTGCTTAACTATATTAAATTATATAAATATAAAAGACATACAGAGGTATTTTCCCATTATCTTAAATATTGAGGGCATTATAAACGCATTTGAACAAACTAAGCCTAGAACTAGACTACATCACGTAGTGTATGCGTGAGATTTTGTGAAGTGAGGGACACACTTGATAATGTCAAATCGAAAAAAACAACATTCAGGATATTATCTCAGAGATATAGTATATATCGCACTACTGTGTGAGTGTGGTGCCGTGGTTTCCAGCTGAAAGAGCTTGTGCAGATTGAGAAGGTGAAGGTGTGATGAAGATGAGGAGTCAGACCTGCGTGAGGAAGGGCTCGGGGACGCGGTACAGCCGCTCGATGAACTCCAGCATGTCCTGCTTGAAGTCGCTGTACGAGATCAGCTGCAGAACTGAGTGAGACGAGCGCCTCCGCTGGATCAGGCTCGCCAGCAGCTTCTTCTGCACACACACACACACACACACACACACACACACACACACACACACACACACACACACGCAACAATATTCCATGATCGCTGGGAATTATCAGATTATCATTTGAAAATTGCAGCTCTCCCTTATCCTATAAACGGACGCCACAATTCTCTGTACTGTACGTGCTGAGCCGTTCAAGAAAACACATTTAGTTTCATATTTATGTTTTATAATGTTATTTTTTTATTTCATCCATGTTGATTATGTGAAAAGTGAACGGCATGAGTCAGATAGGATCACAATTTTGCTACATTCATTGCGGGACATTTAATGGAAATGCACTCGCGAGTGTCTTAACTGTGAGTGTCAGTGCAACTAAGAGAAATAACATCTAAATCATCATTATGCTACAGTTTTTGCTTGAACATGTTCAACATATCTAATTATTTCTGTAATACATTTTCATTTTAAAACTTATAAAACATAAAAACATGGATTCAATTTACGTATTAAAAGTAGTATATGAAAAGGCAAATGTAAATTATATAATTGAATTGTGCGCAACCAAACGCTGCACAAAAGTAATGGAAAATGTCAACTTAAATACAGAAATACACTGCAATTTTACATATCGCATTTCAAATTGAATATTGCTACCCAAATGCTCCCATTTTTTTTTGGCAATAATCGCACAGCCTATAGGATATTGTGTGATTGAATGAACTACTGTAGTGTTAGGAGTGGCCCTCACCTTCCCTGCTGAGTCTGCGGCTGCGCTGAAGTGCCTGTGCAGGATCTCCTCGGCCTTCTCGAACTCTCCGCTCCTGATGCACACCACTATGAGCTGCACACACATTAAACAGTAAAACATTCTCAAACGGTGATAAAATAAGAACAAAAAATCTAATCACAAGCTAAAGGGCAAATAAACAACAGAAAAAAAGACAAATGAGATGCTTTAAAGGGAGAGTTCATCCAAAAATGATCATTCTGTCAGTAATTACTCGCCCTCGGGACGCTTCAAACCTGTGAGACCTTCGCTCATCTTCTGAACACAAATGAAGATCTTTTTGAAGAAATCTGAGATACATCTGTCCTCATAATTTACCGCCTTATTTACAGAATATTAATCTCCAACACAGGACACAGGCATGTCGTGTTGACGACGCGAGAGCAGACGTAGATGTGTGAACGCGTGACGGATGTTAATATCCTGTGGATAAAGTGATTCAGTAATTGTCGACTGCGTTCCTGGACCTGAGCTTGAGCGGCTTACAATGGAGGGACAGAAATCTCTCAGATGCGTGTCCAGAAAATGAAGGAAAGTCTCACGGGTCTGGAACGACGCGAGGGCGAGTAAATGATGACAAAGGGTTGGAAATGAACATTTTAAGTTCGAATTTAAAAGAAATTAAAACTAAATTTTACATTTCAAAATCTAAGCCAGTTCTCACATTTCTAGCGGTACATCGGCCACTATTGTAGGATATCTGAGATTGGTGTATTGCAGATATCTATTGTATATCACACTGCAGGTGTGGGTGTGTGTGTGTGTGTGTGTGTCTCACCATCTCGGCGATGGCGTTGTGCACGCGCTGCTGCTCTCGCTGCGGGACGTCCAGCTCTCGGCACAGCGACTCCAGGACGGCCAGAGCCGACTCCAGCGGCGTCTTCGGCTCCTCGAACGTCAGATCTGTGGCACACACACACGTCAGCACCAGAAACACACATCAGACACACACATCAGACACACACACACACGGTCGCTCACCCAGCTTGTCCCCGTTGTTGACCCTGGACAGGAACTGCATGCAGCGCAGCTTGAGGACCGTGTCTCCGCGCCCGTCCATGGGCAGCGCCACCATACCTGACAACACCACGTGACACGTGTGTATTACACATGATTTCAGGTCCACACACACTCAACATTCATCCCTGCGGAAATACTGATTTATCATGCAAACGTGTTATCTAATCTTGACACAACACACAGTGTTGGAAAGTCTAGAGGATCCAAATCTGTGATAGTAATATATGATCCAAATCATTTAATTCTTGTACACAATAAAAATGAGCAGCATCACAGATATCAGCGTAAATCAGGTCTACACACACACTTAATATCCATCCTGAGGAAACATATAGTCTCATATTGCAAAAATGCACAGCACTAACTTTTCGTTTCACATCTTGACGCACATACTAGTGTGGAAAGACTCGAGGATCCATATTTGTGATGGTAATAGTGTCCAAATTATTTTGTTTTTGTACATAATAAAAAACTTTAGTAACTTACAGCACATTCGCTTTAGAATAAACTCAAACTTCTATAACTCTTTTAACGTTAAACTTTCATGGGTGCTTTTTTTTACGAGAGACCAACCATAAGTCTGTATTCCAAAGCACTACATTTATTACATTCAATTAATTTGTCATTGTAAGAAAAAAAGCACTTTCACAGACTTCGGACGGAGTTTGTGTTTTTAGCTCCGCGCTAAAGCTAACATGCGCGCGCCGATGTAAACAAACTCGGCGCTCGCGCCACTTACTCTCAACGACGTTGGTGATTTTGGCGAAAACCGTGTAGTCTCCATTCCTGAAACTCTCGAGCGCCTTGAACACGCACACGTCGAAAAACCACCTGTTGATAATGCGCTCGTCTTCACTCATCCTGGCCGACTGTGCTTGATATTAGCAGTGGCCCGCGCATCACTCACTCACTGATTCCCGCGAGCGCGAGCAGAAGGAAGGGGGCGTGGCACAGCGTCACGGCGGAGCCTCTGATTGGACAGGAGCGACGGCGACGCCATAACCGTCACTAGAAAGTAATATTTAAATAATAAATAATACAACGCGAGGGAAATTTTTCTGCAACTCTAAGATTGAAAACATTGACTGGAGAAGAGCTTGGTTAATTCCTTTCAAATACTGTATTAATAATAAAATACAAGAAATACACTTCAAAATTCTATACCATTTATCCTTCTAAATCTTTGATATCAAGATTCTCTGCTATTGATGATATGTGCTGTTTTTGTAATAATGAGAAAGAGATACTGACTCACGTATTTTTTGACTGTAATGTCGTGAACCAGTTTTAGACTGATTTGGCAGATTTTATATTTAATCTGATGAATATTAATTATTGCTTTACTTTAAAGGATGTTACCTTGTATTATGAAAATAAAAGCAATAAGGATCTGGAATTTATTGTTAACCTTTTTATTTTATTAGCCAAATTTCACATACATAAACAAAAATTTCTTAATTCATCTCCTATGTTAAATTTGTTTTGCTCTGACTTTGATTTTTATATTTCTTCAATAAGACTGTTAAAAAACAAAAAGTCTGTGAAATATTTAAAATGCTATGATACACTCTTCAATACCCCTGGTATTTTGTAATATCCTTATTTGTTAAAATTAAATGTGAGCTATGCTTTTGTCTTGATTGTTTATATTTTGTGTTATTATCTGTATGTTATCTTTTCTGCAATAAAGGGAAAAAATAAATAAATAAATAATACTCGCTCTTACATATTTGACTCTGCCAATGTGACACATTCTTTCAGTTTAAAATACATTATTTTTATTAGCATGACGATAGAAATAAACCCCTAGAGTACATTGTTAATTTCTTTATTTTATATGGCAAATTCTTCATTCATAAACACAGTTTGCAAATGGTATTCTGCCCTATCCTTATTTTGACATTGAATCCTCGTTATATAAATAATAAAACAATCCCTAAGATTTATTAAATATTATGAAGACACCATAACATCACTAGAACGTAATATCTAAATAATAAATAATATAATGCAGGACGTTAGTTGTAAGAATCGTACAAATTAATATATTAGAGAATCATTTTTCCCCCAGTGGTTAGTTGATGCAGTAACTTATTTTAGCTGAAGATTGCATTTTATTTTGAACACATATTTGAGAAATTAAATCATATTTCAGTGTTTGTATAACTCAGGATGTTTTGTTTCCTGGTCCTGAATGTATAATAAGAAATAATACTACTTTATATGCTAAAGAGTAAAAAAAAAAGCCCACCTATTTCAACTATAACTTAAATTTGTATTAAAACTGTCAGTACAAGTAATTTCAACTTAAATTATTAAACCGGCTTAAGACAAATTAAGTTGAATCTCGTATGACTTAAAAACATTAAGTTGAAATTGCTTGTTGATGAGTTGATGTTAAAAACACATGTAGTGATTCGTCCTTGTATTTTTTGATTGTTTTCTAATCCTAGTTCTGTATGGAGTAATATTAG
The DNA here is from genome assembly GCA_022829025.1 of Squalius cephalus. Lineage (NCBI taxonomy): Eukaryota > Metazoa > Chordata > Actinopteri > Cypriniformes > Leuciscidae > Squalius > Squalius cephalus. Next base: position 5,138,853 of record CM040794.1, on the reverse strand, counting down.
CTACAATATGATTATTATCAAAAATGACCAAAGATCAACGTTTTTCATTAAATAAAGTTTTCTATATGAAATAAACAGTTTTTATGAAAACTGATTTTCTTTTGAAGTTTCTATGCATCAAAGAGTCCTGAAACATGAGTTGCATGGCCTGTAAAGTCAGACACGTAATGGACATGATGGGAGGATGCAGATGTTGAGGAAAATCAGTGCCACGTCTGAAGAAGGGTGGAGCAAACGACAACACGACAGCCTTCATCATCATCTTCATCATCACACATCTACAGCACTGGGGTTAACTGTGAAGCGCAAACGAGTGTGAACGCATCGCCTTGGAGAGTTGAGCAAACTAATCCAGTGAGTGAAGGAATGAGAGCAGATCCCGCGCGGACGCAACGCGACGCTCGGTGACGTCACAGAACGCTGGTGGAACGCACACGGAACGATGACCGCGAGGAACAGGAGCAAGAACAACTCAAACTCGACCTCCAGCAGCGACAGAGGCGTCGCGAGCCAGCAGCCTGATGACGCGCCGAGGAAAAGCGCGAGTAAAGTCGCGGTGAAGGCGGAGAACGCGCCGCTCGCGAGCCGCGGCTCCGGGTCCGACGCGTCGATGCTGATGAAGTGCGTGTGCGCGCTGTTTTACCTGGCGCTCGCGGCCGGAGTCGTGTTCGCGGCCGTGCACTTCCAGCGCGAGCTGTCGGAGATCAGACACGCGAGCGTCAGGAACGAGGAGTCCGCGATGAAGTGCGCCGCGGCGGCGCGCGAGGTGGAGAACGCGTTCACACAGGTTAGTGGACTACTTCATCCAGTCGCGTTCCTGTTGGGGAAACAACACACACACACACACACACACACACACACACACACACACACACTCAGCCAACAAAATATGCTCTAAGAGCGATTGGATACTATAACTACTTATAAAAACGTTATTTTTTTAAAGTATTTTTCTTGGTTACGCGAACGTTAAAGGAATATTCCATTGTATCAATCTGCAAAAAGTTTTGGAATGTTACTTTTGAATGTTCTCTGAACGTTCTAGAAGAAGTAAGTTAGTGGCTCCAATGAATGGTGACTAATGTGTACATTAGAACATTATTAAGGAACAGGTAATGTTGAACAGACGGTCTATTAGCGTTACAAAACTAAACTTTAATGAAAACATTCCATTGTATCATTCTGCAAACGTTATGGAATGTTACTTTTTGAATGTTCTTAGAACGTTCTGAAACAAGTAGTGACATTTAAAACATGTCAAATGAACGTCCAACTAAACGTTTCAGACAAAAGCTCCATGAATGGTAATGTTTTCATTATTAACTTTGATCAAACGTTCTATTGGCCTAACTGGAAGAGCGTTTTTTCGTAACGTTGAGAGAACGTTCCCTGTTGGCTGGAGGAACACTGACTGAACTTAATAAGCTTGATCAGTCAGATTCAGATGTGGTCGAGTAGAAGAGCTTGAGCTCATCGTCTCACGCAACTTCCTGTGTGCATTTCATGAGATCAAACACACACACACACACACACACACACACACACACACACACACACACAAGCGACTGTTAGTGTGAACTGGGGATAATACACACACACAGAACTGTGTCTTCTTATTGATCACACAAGAGAAAGGCTGTGTATATGAGGATGATGTGGTCGACTGTGATTGGCTGACAGTGCAGCTTAAATGACTTTAAGTGTCCAACACAACAGGAAGTGGATCAGTGTTTAGAGAGCGTTTGATTTAAAGAAGACGAGGCATTTGTCTCCTCATCCTCACCTGTAATAGATCTGTTCTGGAGTGTGTGTGTGTGAGGCACTCGATCAGGTTCGTCAGGTTCCTCTGGCCCGGGGGAGAGTGCTCTAGAGACTGAAGTCAGATCAGCCTGAAGAGTGTGGAAAACTCACGCTCCAAACATGCACCAGCAAACGACTGCCGCTCTCTATATCCCAAGTCATAAAGGTTTGGAACGACATGACTGAGGACGAGTTCATCGTTTTTATTTACTTATTGGTTTATTTGAATAGGTACAGTCCAAAAAAACAAAACAAATCAGCCAAAACATGGATGCCTCATAGAGAATATAGCATATGAGATGCAAATTATCATTATCATTTGCATCTCAGGTCTCTAGAGAGAGGCTTTTCTCTAAATCTACCAACCCAACCTACCTTTGGTTAATACTTTAACCAATATAATATATGCCTATACATATGCACACCTAAACCACAAAATACCTCTTTGTAGAGATACTCCCTGGGAAACAAACAGATACAAATGATTAAAATAATAATGTATTGTATTTAACTATACGTACAGCTCTGGTACACTAAAGCTTAAAGGAGAACTCCGGTCAATTTTAACATTGAGCTCATTTTTTTGTACATTTGGAGTGCTGTCAATACAGAGAACAACGACAAAAATCGGTGTTGCCTACACCGTGTTATCCTCTTTTTAAAATTTGCACCCTGTTGACTTCAATGGGGCAAGTACTAAACCTGCTTTTAGCCTCTTAACATCCTTGATGTGTCATTACAAGTGCACAGGTCATGTGAGTGATTCCTTCTGAGTGAACACGAGTGAGTCTGACTTCAGTAGATGTGAAAGAAATGTATAAAAATGATGTTATTTAAGCCAGCGCAAATACCTTTGTTTACATCCTGTTTTTCGGTTGAAGTCCAAAGTAGTCGATTGCCGAGTTCACGCGCGTGATCATAGGTATTAAACCTATGCGTGTGAACTCGGCAATCGACTACTTTGGAAAAGGTAGTTTTAAAAGGTGAGTTTTAACCATAGACTGTAAAAACACTGGGCGTAGTGTGCGTGACGTCACCCGTATGTTTCTGAAGATCGATTTTGAAGCCTAAAGTGGGCGGAGCCGGCCGCCGCCATCTTGGCCGTGCTTGGATAAACTCCCGGATAAATGAAAATGGGCAGCGAGGCGGATTAGCTGAGGTGACGTGACGCTAACAGACAGCAGACAATCGGCTAGCAGTGACAGCAGCGGCAATCCACCTGTCACTCAAGTGGCCACGCCCTTAATTATGCAGAACTTTAAGGCTTAATATCATTTAAACGGATGAGTTATAAAAAAAAAATCACCCCCTCACAGCTGTCATAAAGGGCAAAATTAGCGATATAGACCAAAACCACTTTTTGCACCAGGTTGTAAACATGTTTCTTCCTGCTGTAAAGTTGGGCATTTTAACATGGGGGTTTATGGGATTGACTCTCTTCTGCAGCCGGTCTCTAGTGGCCAGTGGATGAACTGCAGTTCAAGTCACGTCAGTGTTGGTTTCAAGTCAAGTGAAGTCACATTAATTTATATAGCGCTTTTAACAATATAGATTGTTTCAAAGCAGCTTTACAGTGAAAATAAAGTTAAGGTTTCGAGATAGACCGAAAGGTTTCCGCTTGGTTTTAAGTGTGTGCCCTTCTTCTGTCTCCAGATCAGGACCATGCAGGCGTCTCTGGAGGGTGTGGAGAGCGCGGTGGCCAGTGCCAGGACTCAGCAGGAGAGCACCAGCCGCGCGCTGCAGAAGAGCGAGGCCGACGCCCGGCGCGTGGAGGAGGCGCTCCCGAAGCTCCAGAAGCAGCTCCTGCGGGACCTAGCGGAGGGCATCCGCGAGCTGAAGGAGGAGCGGGAGCAGGACGTGTCCTCGCTGGAGCAGCGCGTGAGCCGGAGCGCGGAGGAGCGCGCAGCCCAGTGTAACCGCGAGACCCTGGAGCTCAGAGCCCGTCTGGAGGAGGCAGAGGCGCCGGCGCTCCTCGCGCAGGAGCTAGCGTCCGTCAGCAGCGCCGTGGCTAACCTCAACACCGCTAGCGAGGTGTGCGCGGGGAACGTGGCGGTGCTGCTCGAGCAGATCGCGTCGGTCAGCTCCGAGCTGCAGACGAGGAACGGGGAGGTGGCGTCGCTGTCGGAGGAGCTGGGCGCCGTGAGGACGCTAGTGCAGAGCGCCGTGGGGAGCCTGCGCGAGGAGGTTAGCGCAGCGAGAGCCGGCGTCCAGGCCACGTCAGACCAGCTGCAGAGCCTGAGTGAGCGGCAGAGCCAGGCCAGCGCCGAGACCCAGAGTCTGAGGGACGAGCTGAAGGAGAAGCTCGAGGAGCGGGGACACGAGCTGGAGGAGCGGCTGAAGGCTGCGGAGGAGAGCCGGGACGCTGAGCTCAACGCCCTCGAGACCAGGCAGAAAACACACGAGGACTCGCTAGCTGGCTGCAGGACCACGGAGGAGGCGCTCACAGCCAAGATGGAGGAGATGAGGAGCCGGCTGGGGGAGCTCAAGACCAGAGTAGCCGATCTGGGAGAGCTCAAGACCAGAGTAGCTGATCTGGCAGAGCTCAAGACCAGAGTAGATGATCTAGAGGAGATCAAGACCACAGTAGCCGATCTGGAGGAGCACAAGACTAGTGTAGCCGATCTGGAGGAGCTCAAGACCAGAGTAGCCGATCTGGCAGAGCTCAAGACCAGAGTAGCCGATCTGGAGGAGCAGAACCAGGAGCAGGAGACCGTTCGAGATGAAGAGCCGCTGAAGGAGTGAGCCTGAGATCAGATACTGAGAGCTAAGGGATGATCGGGTGGTAGAAATGTGAAAAACAAGCTTTTTTTTAGGAATGATGAAGGGGTGAACTGCTGTTTCTTCTATCTATAAATACCTGCACTGTGTTTTTTATTTTTATTCCACCAGCTCAGCTGTTTTTCACAGGGTTACTGCACGTCTCAGTGACAGTTCAGTCTCTGAATGTGTCAGGATGATAGTTGTTTTCCAATAAAATGTTTATAATCCTACCAAACTATGTTCATATCTTTTACCTGATCAAATGATCTATAAAACATCTAAATATACATCAAATGGTGATATTATTATGAGAACATTGCACACATTTCAGTCATTTCCATATAATTGTTTTATTTGTTTAATCACCACTAGGGGGCCTCAAGATTTGAATTAAGACAAAATGAGCATTAACATCAGCTAAACTATTAAAATCAAGAAAAATATAAAATAATTCAATGCCCTGTTTTTGGTCTTTAAAATACCTAAAAACTCATTAAATGAATATATTAATATAAGGACATATCATACATTTCAGGCAATGAGATTTCCAGTCACTGATTCTGATGATCCACTAGGCTATGACCGCTTCACCCAACAACGGTTCTGTGTATCACTACACAACACCCCTAGCAACCACTCTTAGCAACACAAACACATGTTCTCATTGATTTTGTGCATTGAAGCTTATAACGTTAGAGTATTATTAGAGATCGAGTAAGTGAGTGTACCTGCATTTACAGTAGATGGGTCATTCCTGGTATGCGGTGACATTTTGGCTTCATAAGTGTTGGGAACAAAAGTACATGATTTTCATGTTTTTAGCATTCTACCAAAATATTGACATGTTTAACTATAAGGAATACATATTGGTCAAGCTCAGGGACTCAAAAAATAATAATTATGGGTAGATTGTTCAGACACTGTCCATGAAAATATTTCACCCTGTTAGGGACATAGTTATCACAACATGTTAATAATGTAAATGTTAAACAATAATGAACTTTTCTTGGGTAGTATATGTCCCTTATGCCATCTTAGAATTTTTTTTTTCTTCTTGAAACAAGCAAAACAATTTTTGATGAATAGTATATGTCTTGATTATTAAAAACAGGTACTTTTTGTGCCCATTTTTGCAAATAGTATGGTAAATAATAAAAAGAAAATTAGCTCAAAAACATATATATGCTGTTCGTGCTCCTCACCTCACAAAATAATTCAAAAGTATACCAAAACATTTAACGTTGCTGTCAAATTATTATTTAAAATGACTTGTCTAACAGGGTGGAAAGGAGCATAACAGGGTGGAGCACCAGTGTTAAAAGGTTCAGTGGATGAGCTTTTTGTCATTGTCCTGCATGGTTTGCCATCAGTAATGTGTGGAACTGCACCTATATAATAATGTTTCAAAACAATAAAATAATAAAAATCCAAATTTCCTTTGGGGGAGGGACACAAAAAATAGCTATGTGGTTCCTAATCACAATCAATCATGGTGGCAAAACAATTCTCTCTTCAGATGGCTAGAGAAATATTTACAAATTAGAGAAGACAGACATAATAAATTTACATTTTTATTTATTTATATCTGATTAAAAATAAAGATACTATAATTCATTTGAATTAACTAGATTAACAAACATATACAAAATTCATCACAAGAAGGAACAAGGTACAGTGATGCCATTTGTCGTGTTTTGGCTACATCAACTAGATTAACACACAAACTTAAAAACCATTACAAGAAGGAACAGTGATGCCATTTTTTTGTGGTTTTGCTACATTTGTTCTTTAAGGTATCTCCATGTTTATTGATCTACCTGTAAAGACCTTTTATTGAGGGCCTGCGGTTCTTTCATCAGGCACACTATCTGATTGTCAGCATACCAGCTGATGTCTTTTCTTGGGCCCGGCCAGAAGAATTCATTGATGCCATTGCGATGCATGCAGTTGACCTCTATGTTGGGATCCTCTTCATTCATGATGATGCCAGGGTAGTGGTCATCATCATATTTGACCATACACCAACAACTGCCAACATGGTCAATAGTAATGACCTCTGGTCGCCTTTGCTTTTAAAATCAACCCCACATCAGCATGAAGGGTTGCCTCCTTGAGACTGAAGCATGGACAGTCCATGACTCCCTGCGCTCTTTGGCAGAGACAGGTTCTGTCTCTGTACTGGATTTTCCCTGGCAAGGTACTGATCACCTGATGGACCTTCATGGTTCCCTTCAGGGCAGTTAAAGGGTTAGTTCACCCAAAAATGAAAATTATGTCATTAATGACTCACCCTCATGTCGTTCCAAGCCCGTAAGACCTCCGTTCATCTTCGCAACACAGTTTAAGATATTTTAGATTTAGTCCGAGAGCTTTCTGTCCCTCTATTGAAAATGTATGGATGGTATACTGTATCATCGGTATCATCAAAGTAGTCCAAGTGACTACAGTGGCTCAATCTCAAGTTTATAAAGCGACGAGAATACTTTTTGTGCGCAAAAAACAACAAAAATAACGACTTTATTCCACTATTCATTTCCTTCTCTCTGGGCCTCGGGTCTTTACACGTAGTAAAACTGCGCAGCGTCTCTGTGTTGCACGTCACACGTAGGCTCACTATTGGCCGATGCTGGTCATGTGTGTGATGCACTACGTGAAAAAACTGGAGGCCCAGAGAGAAGGAAATTAATAGTGGAATAAAGTCGTTATTTTTGTTGTTTTTTTGCGCACAAAATGTATTCTCGTCGCTTTATAAACTTAAGATTGAGCCACTGGAGTCACTTGGACTACTTTGATGATGTCTGTATTGCCTTTTCTGGACATGACAGTATACCGTACATACATTTTCAATGGAGGAACAGAAAGCTCTCGGACTAAATCTAAAATATCTTAAACTGTGCTCCGAAGATGAACGGAGGTCTTACGGGCTTGGAACGACATGAGGGCGAGTCATTAATGATATCATTTTCATTTTTGGGTGAACTAACCCTTTAAGGGGGGCACCTAAAAAAAATAAAAATAAAATGACAAATGACAAAGACATGAATTACCATTTTACCATTTGTGTTCACTGTCCAGGGCAAATCCCAATACAATCTGTTAAATATGAAAAAGGAAAATATCTGCACAATAATAAATAACAAAACCTGGGAGGTATTTTCAGGTGAGTATTACAATGCTTCATTTGTTGTTCATTTATTGAGTATTATACTTAATTTTTTTTTCTCAGGTAAATGTGAAATTCTTTTCGGTTTTCTGAGGCGAGTATACAATTTTCCATATTTTCTTAAGTTTGTATTAAATACATTTTTATTTGTTCCTCAGATTTCCTATTGTTTTTGTTTTTTGTCCTATTGATTTTTTGAGTTTGGTATTTTTTACATTGAACTGAGTAGAATACTTTTCATACTGTTCTTCTCAGTTGAAAATAAAGACAAAAATACCACAATAAAATTACACTTACCAACAGCATTTCCTTTGCCTTTTCCTCCACACTGACAAAGAACAGCTCCACAACTGATTCCTGGAGTTTAAGCTTGTTATAGAGCACCTCTGCATCAGGGATGTCCTCTCCTAAGCGCACTAACCTGTCAGCTGACCGCTTCAGGGTCCCGCCAACACCATCTGGCGCCCCTTTGCCATGATTGGCCTCAAAGAAATTCCAATTGACATCAAAACCTCTTTTGAAGGGCTCAGTGGAAAGAAGAAGGACGTTTACCTTCTGTCTGTACTGAGTTGCCGGCCCATCACTGAAGAAGTGGAGCCGAGACACCTGGGGAAACCTTGACTGAACCATATCCAGGACTGGATCCAGGTGTGCCCAGATTGCCGGTGGGTCATGTCTCCGTGAAGGGGAAATGGAGCAGAATGCTTATTTGCACAAATAGTTTTCACTGAAGTCCACATGAGTTAAACATTCATGGTCCTTGAGATCTTCTCTAACTTGCCTGTAGGCCTTATACTGCCAACGTATGTTGAATAGATGTTGCTTGAATTTGATCATTTTTTCCTGGAATTGATCAACAACAACATCCTCAGTCTTGGTCAGTTCTTTTTTGACAGTTATTATCGCCGCCTTCTCCTTATCGGATGTGGATGTCTCGGTTGACCACTGATTGAGTGAAATGGCCTTGTTGGAGGCAGGTCTCACCGTGGTCACAGCAGTAGTGCTGCAACTTAAACATTCGCCGTATGCACAGGCTTTTGAGTCGCATCAGCCATCTCTTCAAGGTTTTTGGAGGATAAAAGCCCACATTTGAAAAGGGTGCTGGCCATGAACCCGATATTTTCATGGGTTTTACATAGACAGGTTTTCCTGTCACTTTCAGATGATTTCAGTGGGTGTTACAACCCGAAATGGCCTAAGGGTACAGAAAAGTGAATATGACACCTGGTCACTATTTTCAGATTGCAACTAGGTTTTTTAGTGTGTCAGTCAGCAGCCTCTTCTGCATCTTGTTTTTCTTTTGGGTGACCGTTTCTTTTTTACCCGTTGTCATTTGGCTGACTTCCTCCCTCAAGAAGAATGATACCACCTTCTCTCTTGCAGTTGCTCTGTACCTTGCCGTCCACTGAAACAAGGAGATGTCACCCTACAGTCTTGCTCTCTTCTGAGAATATCCAAGGGTCTTCTGAGCAAACCTCTGTAACAACCTATATTTTTTTATTATCTTGCCTGTGGTGGCCTTTGCAGTAATCTGCTTCTCTCTTTCTCTACTTGTGTTCTTGTATTTGTTCTTCAGTTCTTCAATGATAGAGGCCTGTAACTGAAGTTTTCTGCGTGTGCTAGGATCAACAGAATGCGTCAGCATTTTGACAAGCTGTGCACGAGGGGATTGGCCATCACCGTTTTTCTTTGTCTGACTCCGTTGCCACCTCTTCTTGTATTTCTCTTTTTTTTTGCTTTTTCTTTAACAAGGGCCACTTTTAAGCTTTTCAGTGTCTCTTTTGAATCTTTTTTTATTTCTACTTTTCTGGCGTTGACCTTGCTGTCTTTGCCTAAAACCCAAGAATACAACACAATTAATATGAAATTCTTTTCTGCATGAAACAATAGAACTTACTTTAAACTTTTACCAGTAACTCCATCCAGTACAGATTTCCTGACCTTGAGTACTCTGCCACTGGTTCTAATTCAGGAGGTAAAGTAGGGGTTGCTGGGGGAGAGGGTATCGCTGGCCTGGCCTTTTTTCTGGCTTTCGTCTCTCTTTTCCTTTCCCTCCATTTTTTCCGTTGGGCGCGCTTTTCGCACTCGCTGATGTCTGCCACTCGTTTCTTTTTCCCTGTCTCGCTGCCATTTCTCTCTCTCTTTCTGCAAATTCATTTCTCTCCTTTCAGGATCTGCATCTCTCTTTTCCCTGTAGCGACGCTGCATCTCAGCTGGAGTAAGTGGTGCTGCCATTTCCTAACAAATATTGTTATATTGTAATAATTTCACAGTTACTAATCACTGATACTAATACTGCTACTGATGTTTCTATGAAAATAATGAAATCGATTTTTTTTTTACATCATAGACATTCTCATTACAGTATACAGTGCTATGCATAAGTTTAGACAACCATGCTAAAGTTGACTAAAAAGAGGAATAAAAAATCATATTTTGCAAATTGAACTTAATGCCTTATTTGAAAAAATTAGGAAAAATCCAACCTTTAAGGACACCAATTTTCTTTGTGAATGAATAATGTATCGTAAATAAATAAATGTTCTTCCTTAAAAAACAGGGTGCATAAGTTTGGGCACCACTATGTTAAATTCCCATAGAGGCAGGCAGATTTTTATTTTTAAGTTTTTTATTTTATTTATTTTTTAGGATACTATGCATCCTGATAAAGTTCCCTTGGCCTCACATCATCACATAGCCTTCACCATACCTAGAGATTGGCATGGGGTACTTTCCATAAGATCATCTCTCAATGCAAATCAAACTAGCTTTTAGGCTAACTGAAATAAAACCATGCCAGTCTCTAGGTATGGTGAAGGCTATGTGATGATGTGGGGCTATTTTAATTCCAAAGGCCAAGGGAACTTTATCAGGATGCATAGTATCCTAAAAAAAAAATTAAAAAAAAACTTAAAAATAAAAATCTGCCTGCCTCTATGGGAATTTAACATAGTGGTGCCCAAACTTATGCACCCTGTTTTTTAAGGAAGAACATTTATTTATTTACGATACATTATTCATTCACAAAGAAAATTGGTGTCCTTAAAGGTTGGATTTTTCCTAATTTTTTCAAATAAGGCATTAAGTTCAATTTGCAAAATATGATTTTTTATTCCTCTTTTTAGTCAACTTTAGCATGGTTGTCTAAACTTATGCATAGCACTGTAACTGCGACCAATTTCAACATTGTACCAATAGCAGAATCCTTTTTGGTGCTGAACCCTTTTTCCAAGGGTTCCAAGAAGAACTGTGCTTTGAAAGTTCTATGAAGGATTTCTAATAATCTTTTTAATAACAGTTTATTTTCATTAATCAGTATCTTTATATTATTATTACAATTTGAAAGTTAAAATGAACAAATTTTAAGAAATAAATCATGTACCTATTGAGAGTACGTTGACAGTCTGTCATGAGCTCCAGAAAATCAGTTATGATGTGGCTTTGACAGTTACAGATTTGAAAAGCAAAAAGGCGGGGAAAAAGAACTTTAAACTCTAATGGAAAGAACCATCTCAGCATAGGAATATAAAGATGGCATACTACATATAAATAACCTTTATATAGCCATCTTTGATGCTGAGTGTAGAAAAATATTACATATACATATATAGAACTTGCTATATACATTAAATACTAATTATTCTATTATAATTTCCACCCTGTTAGTTTCACATTCGAAAATTCTGAGCTAAGTTAGTCATAGCTCTTTGAGTGATCAACATTTAGCTAGCTAACCTTCTACAGATGAACAGAACTTTTATAACTATGTCAGATTTGTTTTTTAAATTTTTTTGATAGGACAAACATTCTCAATAACATAGCCTAACAGGGTGGAACTTTAAGGGTGGGACAAGCAGGATAACATTTCACAAACAAAAAAAAAAGCTAGGAGTGAGAGTTGAAGCTTACCTCAGTTTGTACAGTTGAATTCCAGCGGGAAAAAGAAATGATGTCACTTCTTGAAAATGGTCTCAATGAAACTGCAGTCGGATTTGGAAAGCAGAAAAGTACACACTAACAGGGTGGAAGATGACTTCAGGGACGCAGTAATTTAATAAAATTTAAAGAAAAAGACCTATATTTTCACATGATTTATAAGTATGATTAGAGGCAGTTTAGCCTAGTCAATAACATAATTTAAAAATATTTTGAGGTTTTTGTCATTTCATGGTTTACATTTCTTGCAGAAGTTGATTAGGACATGATAAAATAGAATGCATACATCAATTAAAATTGTGTAAAATACAAAATAGTATTTTTAATGTCTATTATCTCTGTTTAAATGGTAAAGAATATTTAAATCTACAATGTAAGCCATTTATTATAAATATGTGACTCATTTTAGAGAAAATATGAGGAAATAAATCATTGGGACAGGAAAGTCACTGCATACCAGGAATGACCCAGATAAAGCATTTTCCTTCAGGTCAGTCCTATATTCATAATAGAATATCAGTTTGAATGTCTCATATCTTGTCCTTTTAACAATTAAGGGGTTTTCCTGTGACATCTTGCTTCTCAAAACAAATGTAGTTTTTCAATATAAAAGTCTTCTCTACTGACTGACTCACTCATAAAGACAGTCTTTGCTGCCATCTAATGGAGAAATAATGTAGCTTCTGTTGCTGTTCAAGGTCAGGGACTATTTCTTCCAGCGGAGTGAACCCCACAAACAGGGGACGTCCCCCGGACTTCCGAATCTGGTCCGCGTTGCACCGTTCGCTGACGGACGTGCTGAGGACATCTGTCCGGGCCAGATTGCGAACGCCCCTATTTCGTCCCTCACCTGCCATTTCCATGACAATGTGACAAGTGTTCCTAACTCATTTAATTTCCAATAGGTTTACTATATTCTGTTATATTAATGGTTATATTAAAAACCGTATTAAGGTTGTCACTGTTAAAAACTAGACGAGTAATATTGAGAAGTGGAATGCAGATAATGCTGATCCTTCTATGGGTTGATTATTCGTTGATGTATTGGTAATGCCTCGGGGCTTCTGTAGGGGGATCGCATGCGCGCGCTTCTCTTCCTCATTCAATACAGACGAGTGAAGGCGAGAGCTGCGTCATGTGTGTTTCTTAAACCTTCTCCCGTTACTTTTTCCCTTTTTAAGGTAGTTACCACTCACAAAGCAATGTAGATATTAACACATGTTTATAATACATTTCGTTAAGGTATTATGGTTTTAAATGAGTAAAATAGACTTTTTTTGCAGTGTTTAAAGAGTTTTGTGCTAACTGCGAAGATGTGTAACTTTATGCTAGCAGCTAGAGACCTTGTGGCTCCGTCGTGACCGAGTCTCGACATAGACGAGTGTTTACTGTGTCATTTGTGTTTAAGCTAGTTACTAATACGTACATATTTCTGCTGTAAAGTTTATTGTGTATTTATCACTATAAGGGTGATTTCATGTGATACTGAATACTGCTGATACTGTTAAAAGTACAATTAATTTTAGTGTTACTTGAGAACTCATTTAAAAAGGAGTATTAAAATGTATTTTGATAACTTTGTTTAAAACAATTAACATTTCATATGTTAATTTAGTTAAAAAGATAATTTAGAAAGCATTAAAAAGGTTGTGACTGTGGTCCTGAATCTGATGAGTGCACAAATGTTGAAATGTATGTTTTCTTGTATACATTGTTCAAAAGCTCATTCAATACAGACGAGTGAAGGCGAGAGCTGCGTCATGTGTGTTTCTTAAACCTTCTCCCGTTACTTTTTCCCTTTTTAAGGGTACAACATTTGGAGGCACCGCTGGGATGTTTGGCTTGAGGATCACCCCTGAGCTGTAAGTGGAGTCCTTGCGTCGATCATCCCTTCAAACAACCCAGGTATCAGAGAGAGGAGTTCAGCAAGGCAGTGGAAGTGGTCTTCAGGCAAATCTGGCACCTTGTATCCTGAAGTGAGCAAAACTGACCACTAGGGGGTAGCAAAAAGCCAATTAAGTCAGATTAATCTTCATTTTACTGTCTGTGTCCTCTCTGATAAAATGGAGTCTGAATTGGAGAAGCTGCAACTGGAGATTAAAGGAGCGTTGTACAAACTGACTGTCGAACAGCTGATTAAAGTATGCAATACACTGCAGATTTCAGGACCAGGGAAAGAACATGTAACTGGTAAAACTCGCAGTCAAGTGATTTCACATGTAATAAAGTATCTTGAACGGGAAGAATTGGCCGACCTAGAGGATGAGGGTATGTCAGACCTTCTCAGTGTACACGACATAATAGACAAAATCTATATGGCAACGGACGAAAGCGAATATGAAATCTCCAGCCAAATTGAGTTACAGGAAAATCTACAGAAAGAGGTAGAGGCGCTAAGGCTTTCGTTGAAAGAAAAAGAGAATGCAATGTATGACCTAATGAAAACAAGCATGAACCCCCCTGCCAGTTCCAGCAAGCCAGAAAAGAATATGGCCCCAGCATCCCCTAATGGCTCCATGTGGCGCAAAGATTTTAAGATATCTGGCCAGATATGCGAGACAGGGCAAAAAGATAAGCTAACATTTTCTAGCCTGGCCAAACAAATTGAAAGTGGGCTCAGCAAAGGCTATCCAGAGTCAGAGATTATTGATGCTGTAATCCGTGCTATCACACCAGGTCTGCAGTTACGAAGTTACCTTGAAGGGAAAGACAAATTAACACTGCCTGCCCTTCGTAGGATCCTCAGGTGTCATTACCAGGAGAGAGGCGCCACAGAGTTATATAAACGACTCACTTCTGAGGTTCAAAACAGTAAAGAGACCCCTCAAAACTTCCTGCTCAGGGCAATGGATCTAAGACAAAAAATCCTGTTTGCTTCTCAGGAAGCTGATTCAAGTCTAAAATATGACCCAGTACTAGTCCAGAGTCTGTTTATGCATACAGTCCTAACTGGCCTCCAGAGTGACAATATTAAAGGTGACCTACAGCCCTACCTCCTCCAGACAGATACCTTGGATGAGCTGCTGTTGGAGAAATTGAACATTTCATGTGCCAATGAAAAAGAGAGGCAGGACAAAAAGAAACATGCTGCCCCATCACGTGTAACTAATGTGAATACTGTCCAGTCAAGCGAAGTTCCGGTGGAAAAGAAAAACGCCACCTCACAAAGTTCAGCTATACTCCCCCCCGATCTGCTTGCTGAAATCAAAGAAATGCGCTCTGACATGGTGCTATTGAAAGACTTGAAAGCTGAGATCTGTCAAATCAGGGAAACCATCCAAAGACCCACCACTGCACCGCCACAGTGCCTCTCACCAAGCAGAGAACCAGCAATTGTGCCCTCCCCTTACCCAGTGTTTTCAACCTCACAATCCTCACCTTATAAGACTGATTCAAATGACATGCCATTTTACCACCAGCAGTCACCAACAGCAGTGCAGGAATATCGACCAGCATTCAGCCCTGGGCGGATGAGAGAGACGGCCCAGTTCCAGCAGAGGTTTGCACCGCAGAGGTTTTACCCAGCACGACGCCCTCAGCCAAGGTGTCTCTCATGTACTCAAGCAGGTGAGGAGTACTGTCAGCATTGCTTTAGGTGTGGAAGCAGTGAACACTTCAGAGCAGGTTGTAAAGCACAGAGACCAGTAGAGCCCGCTCGGAGAATCCCTTTAAACTAAGAGGGGTTGCCCCCATGGGACATGGAGCAACCAGTGATATCGATAAGTCCCAGTTTTGTGCAGGCTGTAAAGAAGAGAAAGGAAGTGGGGAACTAAAATGTTGTTCCGTTTGTAATATCACTCTATACTGCTCAAAAGAGTTTTAGGGAAACCATTGGCCCACACACAAAAGACTTTGTAAGCCATATGCATGTTCAGGTATCAAGAAGCAGGCAACTCAGTCACAAGATAAAGTCAAGTGCAAGGAAAAGGGGGCTCCAGAGAAAACATCTACTGTAAGTGAGTTAGTGGGAAAGAAGTGTGTCATCTGGTGTTTCCTGCACAAACAGAAAATCCAGGCACTTTGGGATACAGGTTCACAAGTTTGTGCTATAGATGAGGTATGGAAAAACAGCCATTTACCTGATGTTCCTCTCAGAGACGTATCAGAACTAGTTGACCCTCTTGACCCTTTGCAAATCGAAGCAGCCAATGGAACAGAAATGCCGTACGTCGGATGGCTCGAAGTGTCCTTTAAACTTACTGCTGGTGATGATGAGCTGATAATACCCATGCTAGTGTTAAAAGGCAAACAACAACAATGTCCTATTATTGGCTTCAATGTCATCGAGCGTCTTGTCCTAGATAACCTGCGAGGTCAAACGAAGCATTTGGATAAAGACAACCTTGTGAAGGCAGTAAGAATGGCTTTTCCTCATCTCAGGAAAAACAAAGCAAAAACCTTTATTAATGCAGTGAGTGTAGGACAGACATGTGACTATAATGTGAAGACAGCCAATGAGAGGGTCAGTGTGCCTAAACGTACCTCCATCCAAATCGAGTGTCGAGTACAGGCCCCACTTTTCAGAGAAGATAAGACTCTTATCTTTGAACCTGATGATAACCCACGTTGGCCTGAAGGACTAGAGTTTTGTGACACTCTTGTGTCAGTGAAGGCAGGGATGACCCCGAAAATTATTGTCACTGTGCAAAACCCTACAAGTCATGACATTATGCTGTCAGGAAGGACTGTTATTGGAACTGTACAGTCGGCCGGGTCAGTGTATCCTGCCAACCTATTTAAAACAGATAACCTACCAACTGCATCCATTCACCATGTCCAGGCTCAGAATTCTAGTGGAAGCACCCCTACCCAAGAACAATGGGAACCTCCTGTTGATTTGACTCACCTTAATGATCACCAGAGGCAGACAGTCAGTCGGATGTTAAGAGAAGAGTCAGAGTCATTCTCCAGGTCTGATAATGACATAGGCTGTGCAGAGAATCTGCAAATGGACATTTCACTAAAAGACAGTGAGCCAGTGTCAAGAACGTACCTCTCTGTTCCAAAACCCTTATATAGAGAGATGAAAGACTATTTACAGGACTTGATAGCACAAGGGTGGGTTGAAAAGTCGACATCTTCCTACTCCTCTCCAGTTGTTTGTGTCAGAAAAAAAGACGGTACTATGCGCTTATGCATTGACTACAGAGAGCTCAACAAGAAAACCCATCCAGATCGCCACCCCATCCCCAGAGTGCAAGACATTATGGACACCCTGGGAGGAAACACCCTCTTTTCACTGCTGGATCAGGGTAAGGCGTACCACCAGGGATTCATGGCAAAGGGAAGTAGACATTTGACAGCTTTTGTTACCCCATGGGGCCTATATGAGTGGGTTCGGATTCCGTTTGGACTCATGAATGCACCTGCAGCATTTCAACGTTGCATGGAACAGTGCTTAGAAGGCTTAAGGGACGAAATATGTGTGCCATATCTCGATGATGTTCTTGTGTTTAGCAGAACATTTGAGGATCATGTCAGTGACGTCAGAAAGGTGCTGCAACGGCTGAGGGAGCATGGGATAAAACTGAAACCCAGAAAATGTGACCTGTTTAAGACAGAAGTGCGGTATCTTGGGAGAATTGTGTCTGCTGAGGGAAACAGAATGGACCCTGCTGATACTGCTGCGGTAAGAGCCCTAAAAGATAAGCAACCAGGTACTGTTGGCAAGTTGAGAGCAATTTTAGGACTGTTGAGTTATTACCGGCAGTATATCAAGGATTTTTCACGTATTGCCAGCCCCTTGTATGACCTGCTCAAAGCACCTGTCGAGACTGAGACCCTGAAAAATAAAAAGAGAAAGTGGCAAACAAAACGAAACAGTAGAGGAGTTCCATCCAACACAGCAATTGAGTGGGCTGATGTGCATCAGACCATATTGGAACGGTTGATAGACTGTCTTATTCAGCCTCCTGTTCTAGGTTTCCCAGAATTTTCCCAGCCATTCACCCTCCATACTGACGCTTCCAATCAGGGGCTCGGGGCGGTATTATATCAAAGACAGAATGGAAAGCTACGTGTGATTGCTTATGGCTCCCGTACTTTGACTGCAGCAGAGAAGAATTATCATTTGCACTCAGGCAAGTTAGAGTTTCTAGCCCTAAAGTGGGCGATCACAGAGAAATTTCGTGACTACTTATACTATGCACCATTCTTCACCGTCTACAGTGACAATAATCCACTCACCTATGTGCTGTCCACTGCTAGACTGAATGCAACAGGTTGCCGCTGGGTAGCAGAGCTGGCCGATTTCCATTTCACAATAAAATACCGCCCTGGTAAAGAAAATATCGATGCAGACAGTTTGTCCAGAATGCCTTTGGATGAGGAGATGTTTATGAAGGAGTGTTCAGAGGAAATGTCATATGATGTGATTGGAGCAGCGACACAAGCCGTGGAAAGTCAGGATGAGTCCAGCGTATCTTGGTCCATGGGTATCTCAGCTGAATGTGAAACGCTAGCTACGGACACATTACTAAGTCCACTAACAGCAGGACAAGTTAAAAATGACCAGAGAAATGACCCCACTGTGGGACCCGTGGTTCAGTTCAAACTGACAGGAGATAAACCATCAGGTCACGAACTAAGACAGCTCAGCCCACAGATCACAAGCCTTCTTAGAGAGTGGGACAAACTGAACATGAACGAAAATGGGGTATTGTACAGGAAAACGACAAGTAGAAAACAACTGGTTCTTCCAGAAAAATATAAAAGTACTGTGTTAAAGGAGCTTCACGATGAAATGGGCCACCAAGGTGTAGACAGGACTACGTCACTGATCCGAGACCGGTTTTACTGGCCCTATATGCAACGAGAGATAGAAGACTATGTCACAAGGAAGTGTGCATGTCTCAAACACAAGAAGCCAAGCCGTGAGACCAGAGCCCCAATGTCGAGCATTGTCACCACTCAACCATTCGAACTTGTCTCAGTGGATTTCTTGCATCTTGACAAATGTAAAGGTGGCTACGAATATATTCTTGTAATCATTGACCACTTTACACGTTTTGCCCAGGCATACGCCACAACTTCAAAATCAGGAAAAACAGCAGCAGACAAAATATTTAATGACTATACACTGAGATTTGGCTTCCCCACAAGAATACACCACGATCAAGGTGGTGAATTTGAAAACCAACTGTTCACACAACTGAAAAAGTACTGTGGAGTTGCTGGGTCAAGAACTACTCCCTACCACCCCCAAGGGAACGGACAGGTAGAGCGGTTTAACCGAACACTACTTCAGATGTTAAAGACCCTCACAGAGAGACAAAAAAGTAACTGGAAAGACTCACTAAACAAACTGACCTATGCATACAATTGTACTCGCAGTGAAGTGACTGGATTTTCCCCCTTCTACTTACTGTACGGACGCTCCCCACGGATGCCAGTTGACATGTTATTCAACTTGACCTCAGAACAAGGAAACTGTAATCACCATCACTACATGGAAAAGTGGAAGGAGGGCATGGAAGAAGCCTATGAGATCACAAGAGAGAATGCTCACAAAGCTACGATTAGAAGTAAGAGACATTATGACAGTAAAGCTAAAAGCTCAGTGTTACAGCCTGGAGATCGTGTTTTAATCAGGAACATGACACCTTGTGGGGGTCCAGGAAAACTGAGGAACCATTGGGAGGATACTATCCACACAGTTGTGCGCCAAGTGAGTCCAGATATTCCTGTTTATGAACTCAGACCTGAGAAAGTAAAAGGGAGATCAAGGATTTTACATCGTAATCTTCTCCTCCCATGTGACCACCTGCCACTTGAAACGACAGTGCAGCCACGAGCAAGGAAAAGGAATGTGGAGCAAATAGAGGAAGCAGAACAGTCGGACGAAGAGGACGATGGAGATGAGTATTATCCAGTGTCACTTCAGCAGCAATCTGAGCTTTGCTCACCTGAGACAATGAATCCTGTGTGTAGTACACCTCCGGAGCTCGAATTCACTCAGGCTGAGGAAAACATGCCACCTGAGCCAGATGGAGAACAAGGAACGACAAGCCAAATGGAAATCTCACTGGAGAGAGAGGACAGTTTTGTCGAGGGTATGTCTTTGGAGGAAGCTGTCCCCTTGCTTGTTTCAAGTGGTGAGGCGCTTCAGCGGCCCAGACGACAGCACAGAAGGCCGAGGGTTTTCACATATGATAGGCTTGGATCACCAACTTGCCAAAACATTAGGACATTACAACAACAAAACTGGATGGTTCCGTGGACATACAATGCACAGCCACATCACTTCCAATACTTCCGGCACTTGAAAGATAGAAACTGAACTGAGTAAATGCATACACATTACACTCAAAATGGACTGTTCAGCACAGAATGCACATTCAAATGGACTGTTGAACATAAGATGGACTGTGGTTACACTCTACACTCACATTCATATGACACTGTTGCAGTGAATCACACCACACTCATGGACCTTTGTTAAAGGGGAGTGTAATTGACTTGAACATGTTGCACAAACAGAACTGTTAACAAGGCAGTCATGTGTCTAAGTGGACACAAAACAAAGACATTAAAGGACATTGGGTACTTACCTGTGCTTGAAGGAATGTATGAAAAGAGTTCCAGTCTGTAATATTGCACTATATAAGATACGATGTAGCAGAAGTGTTGATCTGAAATAACCGTGCATTGTGTGTTGATTAATAGAGTATGGTTTAACTCCTTTATTTGCACTAAAGGTCAAAGGTTACATTCGGATGTTGGGGACAACATCTATTTTGAGGGGGAGTATGTGACAAGTGTTCCTAACTCATTTAATTTCCAATAGGTTTACTATATTCTGTTATATTAATGGTTATATTAAAAACCGTATTAAGGTTGTCACTGTTAAAAACTAGACGAGTAATATTGAGAAGTGGAATGCAGATAATGCTGATCCTTCTATGGGTTGATTATTCGTTGATGTATTGGTAATGCCTCGGGGCTTCTGTAGGGGGATCGCATGCGCGCGCTTCTCTTCCTCATTCAATACAGACGAGTGAAGGCGAGAGCTGCGTCATGTGTGTTTCTTAAACCTTCTCCCGTTACTTTTTCCCTTTTTAAGGTAGTTACCACTCACAAAGCAATGTAGATATTAACACATGTTTATAATACATTTCGTTAAGGTATTATGGTTTTAAATGAGTAAAATAGACTTTTTTTGCAGTGTTTAAAGAGTTTTGTGCTAACTGCGAAGATGTGTAACTTTATGCTAGCAGCTAGAGACCTTGTGGCTCCGTCGTGACCGAGTCTCGACATAGACGAGTGTTTACTGTGTCATTTGTGTTTAAGCTAGTTACTAATACGTACACATATTTCTGCTGTAAAGTTTATTGTGTATTTATCACTATAAGGGTGATTTCATGTGATACTGAATACTGCTGATACTGTTAAAAGTACAATTAATTTTAGTGTTACTTGAGAACTCATTTAAAAAGGAGTATTAAAATGTATTTTGATAACTTTGTTTAAAACAATTAACATTTCATATGTTAATTTAGTTAAAAAGATAATTTAGAAAGCATTAAAAAGGTTGTGACTGTGGTCCTGAATCTGATGAGTGCACAAATGTTGAAATGTATGTTTTCTTGTATACATTGTTCAAAAGCTCATTCAATACAGACGAGTGAAGGCGAGAGCTGCGTCATGTGTTTCTTAAACCTTCTCCCGTTACTTTTTCCCTTTTTAAGGGTACAACAACAACACTTGCAAAATCCAGTCGCCCATGCGTTTGCTTTTATCATCAGACCTGACAGACACCACGCAACTCAGACTAAACGAATAATTAAACATTAACATTTAAATATTGGATTTGAAAGGGGATTTTGTTTATTCCTTGAAATCCATTAATTTAAATGTGATAATGGATTTTATCTAAAAAAAAAACATGGTTTTTGTTTTGCAGATTGCCATTATAGTTTTAGTGCAAATAAACTACAGTAAAAATATTATGTGAATTAGTTGTAAAATTAAGTTCATGTTAAAAATGTTAGTGTTTTAATGTTAATGTTAATAACTTTCATGTCAGATGTAATCAAATCACGAGACAAATACAAATTTACCATAGTAATTAATACAGTAAAACACTTGTGCATATCAAGATATCAAAACAAGTGGCATTTAGTTTTTATAAATTCAGCACAAGCTCACTTTTCAATCATAGCGTTTTGAATTGAGTGACTGAAGTGTGTTGGGTTTTAAAACATGAAGCATGCGATATATGATCAAATTAAAGACGAAAGTCTTGGACGGTTTCTGGTGGACAGACTTTGTGGAGCTGGTTGTGAATGTGAATGTGATGAATTGTGTGTAAAATGATTGAAAAACAGAGAGAAGAGAAGTCAGTCTCTTATTGCAGTGCTCATCAAGTCTGCATTTATTTGATCAAAAATACAGAAACAAACAGTAACATTGTGAAATATTACCCAGACCTTTGACCGGCACTGTGTGTGCAACTCCAGCAATGCTCTTCATTAGCCGTCGCGCTTGACATCTGGTGTGGACGACCTTACAGTGCAAGTGCAGTAAACAGTGTTTATTAGTATGTTAATAAATTAAAACAATTTGAAAACAAAGTTTTTAACATCAAGCAACACAATGAAATGTTTTTACCAGTGTGTGCAGGACACTATAGTTCATTTATGTAAGTGAGGACATATTATACCCAAAAATTACTCATACCAGTAAAATTTATAAAAATTGGGGACCAAAAATGATCCAGACACTTTGAGCTGATCATGTGTTTTTTCTGTAATTGCTAATGCTCTTTTTACACACAGACTGAACAAAATGAAGCATTGCTTGGTGATTGGTTGAGCTAAACTGGTATTATCTAATTGTGTAGTTAAATTTAACAGCTGACAGATATTCAACATAATTCATGTGTGAAACAGTCTAACAGAAGGACGGACAAAACCAGTCAAATATCAACTCTGAGTTCTTGTCATAATTATTACCATTTCTTAAACTATAGCCAATACACTGTGCTAATGTGAGGAAGGTGTGTGAATAAGTGTTGGTTTGCCTGTAGGTGGCGCTGTCACACACAACATGTGTCTGCCGGTATAGCGCAGGAATACAGTGTTGTGAATGTGAGAGTCGCCGCGCTGTGATTGGCTGCTCACTCCATAAGTCCCGCCTCTCGCTTTTGCTGTGCGCACTCGCAAAATCGTCCTGAATGGCCTGACTCAGTGCCAGTAAACTCACTTTATCTCGTCATACTCCGACCTGAAATGACTCGTGTGTCTGGTGTCCGTGATGTCTCTCGTGGTTCACTCCGTCGGGTCCAGCGTGTCTCTCTCGCTCTCGGCTCGTCAGGTCCTCCGCCAGCAGGCCAATCCTCAGCGTCAGGTCGTCTAGCTTGGGCTGGAGGAGGGCGAGGTCCTGCCGGACGGTGAAGACTGTGGGCTTCAGGTCGTGTGTGAAGCTCAGGGTGCGCCGCAGCTTGGCCCGCCCGCTCTCCAGTGCCAGGATCCGCTCCGCCAGCTGCCGGTTGTCCTCGGAGAGCTGGTGCAGGAGTGTGTGTGTGCGCTCCAGCCTCTGGCCGCTGCTCTCGGCGCTGCTCTTCAGCTCGGACACGCGGTCGATGCTGCCGGCCAGCAGGTCCCCGATGCGCTTTACCATCAGCCTCTCGGTGCGGGACAGCTCCTCCTCCAGGCCGCGTGTGTGTGTGAGCAGCTCCTCCAGCTCCGTCTGCAGGCCCGCCACGCGCCGCAGGTCCGTCCGGATGGAGGCCACGGCGCGGGTCCGGCTGAGCTCGTCCTCCACGGCCTGGCCCAGGTCCTGCTGGAGCCGCTGCTGCTGAGCGCTGAGGCCCGACACACTCTCCTGCAGGCGAGACAGCTCCGCGGACAGAGCCGAGGCCTGGGCGGAGACCGGCGTCTGGGTCAGCTGCGCACACTGCACACACACACACACACAAGAGAGGGGACACAAGTACACTTCAGTCAGAAAGAAGACCAGAAATTAAGCTTTTGCTTATAACATGAAAACACACACAGCACCGCACACTGGGACACACACACACACACACACACAGGATATTACTATGCTAATGCTAATCTCATGTTAACACTATTGTTTATGTCATTGGGCAATAGTAATGAAACAGATGAAGTTTAACCTCATTGACTTCCACTGTAAGTGTCTCAATGTAACCCAGATTTGTGCTCATATTTATAAAATAAATGATTGTTTGTGTGTGTATGTGGTAATAATCATTATTATAGCTCAAATGCTGTGGATTAAGCTAATAACACTGAACACTCCTGTAACCCTCATGCACTGTTCGATGTCTGGTTACAGCCTGTATGGTGCACACACACACACACACACACACGTATGGTGTGGCTCAAATTCACCCTAACTGGATTCAATCAAATTTTCCAAAAACCACACTGACAAAAACAGCAAAGTTGTACAAACAGTAACACTTTAATACCAACACTTATAAACATTACAAAACACTTATATCTGAACATATCATCTATGAACATGTATTTAAACACTTTTGTTTCAGCAAAGTATGAGAAAAACTGCATTCTGACTTTTTTTTTTTTTTTTTTTGCATTCATTATTTTCCCAACTTTGTTTTGACATTTATGCTCAAAACATCATAACTGAACAATTTAATATTGCTGTATACTGAAATTAATGTTTACTTTTGCTAAGTTGTCTCATCTTTTGTTCTGTAAACTCTTCTGACAAGATGATCAGCACAGACAGTATGAAACACAGCATATGAGTTTATTGCCCTTCACACACAAAGCTGGTCACTGATTGGTCCCTGATCAACCAATCACAATGACAGTATAACCCATAACTTCATCTGACTGAACTTCAGACATGGCTAACTAACCAAACAGGAGAGCCTGTGCTGTTGCTTTAGAGTAGCTGTCTATATGGGTCAAACTGGGACACATTTTTTCCAGTATTGAAATAAGTGGGGAAAAGCTCCTTTTTTAAGCTTCACAAGGTAGTAAAAAACTAAAATGACAAAATATAACCAAGAAATGGTATTATTTTGGGTCTGTACGCTTGCCTTAGAACATTAAAATATGCAGGTCAAATTAACCCACGAACATAACAGTTATTAAGTGAGTGTGTGTGTGTGTCAACACTAGGGTTGGGTCTCGTTTTAATTTTAATGATTCCGATTCTGCTTATCGATTTTGATTGACAGTTATCAAGGTAAAAAAAAAAAAAAAAAAAAGTTATTCACATTTAGTCTTCTTGCCAAACATCTAACTGTAGCTGAATATCATGGACACAAATCAACAGGCTGAAGAACACTACGCTAGGAGCGCAGAAAAACAGCTAGCCTAGCTAATGTCAATATCAAGCATTATTGAAGACACTCAGTAATTAAACAAGAACAAATAAAAAAATATAAATCACAACAAAAGATACAACTGATACAACTGAACAAAGATACGATTGAAATATAATTTTGAAATAAGATTGAAATATCAAATAAACAATGTTTTAAGATTTTCAGGAATTGAGGTACAGAAACTGTAAAATAACACTGCACTTTATAAATTACATATACATTACAAATGTAGCTACAAAAGTTATAAGAACGAGTGAATTTTCTCTGTGACTTTTGTTGTTTGATTCGTGTTACTATGGAGACGGCAGCAGAAACATTAGTGTTACTATGGAGACGGCAGCAGGAACATTAGTGTTACTATAGAGACGGCAACAGGAACATTAGGCTGCTGTCACTTTAAGAGCTGCCCGGATCCAATACACTGATACGCATGTGTCTCAAGCTGGAATTGTCTAAAGTCATTTTGAAATGCGCACACGGGAATCAATATTTTCATTTTATAACAAGTATCCGATTCCTGACCTCAAGAGTTGAGATTTTACCAACCCTAGTTAAAACACATCAGAGGGTTGAAAACATTGCACGTTTGTTCATGACCCTTAATGAGAAAAAGTCACAAAATTCCAAGAAAAAACAAAGGTTAAGTGATAATCTGACAGCTCAAAAATCAAACCGGGTCAAACTGACTCCACACCAGTCCATGAGGGTAGAACTAGAAGTACAGTATATGCGGCCCACGGGTCCGGTTCCTGGGCTCAGCTCTCGTCAGTGTCAGCCTGGGGTCTGAGGCTTTCATCATTACGCCTCAAATGCTGTCGATTAAGCGAATAACACTGTGCTGATGCTGAACGGGTTCCTGTGCTCAGCTCTGGCCAGGGTCAGCCTGGGGTCTGAGGCGGTGTCTCCGCGATCGCTCCTCCGCGCTCTGCACCTGCTCCTCCAGCTCCTGGACTGTCCTGCGGGTGGCGCTAAGGAGCGCTCGGACCCGCAGCATCGAGCGCACGGCCTCCTCCAGCGCCTCCTGCTCCTCCTGCTGCGATCGCTCGGCCTCCTCCTCCCCCCTCAGGCGCTCCTGGAGCCCGCGGGCCTGCGCCGCTAACCGCTGGAGCTGCTCCTGCAGCCGGGACACGCTGGAGTCGCTCCGCTCCGCTAGCTCGCGCAGCCGCTGCAGATCCTCCTCCTCGCCGCGCTCCAGCGCTCGCGTGTTCCCGCGCACGCCGTCCTGCACCTCCTGCAGACGCTCCTCCAGCCCCCGCAGGCGCTCCTCCAGCGCGTTCACCTGCGCCGTCGCGTGTGTGTGCGCGCCGCGGGACTGGGTGTGTAGCGCGCGGAGCTCTGCGCTCTGCTGTGTGTGTGTGTGGAGCCAGCGGGAGGACGAGTCCTGATGCTCCCGCAGCGCCGCTGACGTGTTGAGGACGGAGCCGAGCGAGAGGCGCAGCTTCGACAGGAGCGTAGCGGCGTCTGCGGAGGCCTGGAGCTGCGGTCACAACACACACACACACACACACACACACGTCAGCGCTGAGCTAGCGCTAATGCTGCAACAAGCCGCGTTTCCATTACAGATTTGCGCAATACTTTTACGATATTTTCTAAATGTCGATAAAAAAAACTATTGCGAAATTAATGCGTTTCTAATAACTGATGTTATGTGACTGAATCTTAATTTTTTCCTCTCGAGATAAGTCATTCCAACTTATCAATTACAACTTAACTTACAATTATAGCAACGGATGTTCGTAAGTATATCGCAGCCATTTCTGCTTCAAGCTCTTGATTGTGGCATTTCTTTGAGGTTTAGAATCCAGTATTCCCGTAATTTGTCTTTATGAGTTTAACGAAGAACTCAGACTCGTCTTCTGTCCAAACACACCTCATCTACGCGCAAAAACTGTTTCCACTGCAGTTTTGTGAAATATTTATTTTTCGCATTGCCCGTAAAACCACCTCATGCGAGCGTAAAAACTTGTTTGCGAGATTTGGAAGTTACGTGTTTCCATTGGCCGTATTTTCAATTCGCAATTTCAATTTGCGCAATTAAATTAAATTTGCAGGGTAATGTAAAGGCGGCTACAGTCTGGGAGACAGCAGACATGCGCACTGCAAACACTAGTACAGTAACTCCTTTACATTTCATTTTAACTTCACAGAAGTTCATTTATATTTATATATTTACACAATTCTGACTTTTCTCCCTCACTAATCTGACTTTTCTCCCCTCACGTTTCAGATTTTTTTCCTTTTCTCTCTAAATTTATACTTTTTTTTCTCGGAATTGCAACTTTATATCACGCAATTCTGAGAGGGAAAAAGTTGCAATTTACCTTTTTATGTTTTATTCTATTGTTAGATTGTTCAGATTAAATAATGTTAACAAATGAAACCTTACTGTAAAGTGTAACCCAAATGAGGTTTTTGAAAAATATATGAAACAAGCACAACCCCAGCTAGGACATTAGTGTTTAGAGAGTATTTACTGGATTACACGCAGACCTGCTGTGAGACTGCCGTCAGTTTCTGGTCGAGATCCTCAACACTGCAGCTCTTCTCCTGCAGATACTCGTACTTTTCCCTCATCTCTGCTAGTGTTGCGCTCTGCTGAAGGTGCAGCCTGTGGAGGACAGATGAAAACACACTTACAGAGAGAGGAAAACTGATATATTATTATTAATATGAGTGAGAGAGGAGAAATTAACTGACCACGCGATAATGACGGAGAGCGCGAGACACATCAGACTCACGGAGAACTTCAAGTCAGCACTGAAACTCTCTCTCTTCTTCTCGTCAGCACTGAAACTCTCTCTGATAACGGACTCTTTCTTCTTCTCATCCTCACTTCTCCGTTTCTCTCCGTTCTGCTGCTTGTTTGAACTCTTCTGTCGTTGTTTTATGTCGCTATTCTGCATGTTTGAAGAGCACGCGCGGAATCAGTGCTAATAGCGCTCCTGAAAAGTGTGTAGATGTGAGTCTAGAGAGCAGATGTCATTCTCTGTTGTATCTGTTATATCGTCCCGTGTGTTTTCCCCATCAGATGCTGGGAGTTGTGGGAATCGCCACGCAGCAGTTCCGCTGGAACAGAGAAACAAGCAGAAGCGCGAGTGACTCACTGAGAGCACCGGAGTGGGCGGGGCTTATACGAATATAAATTATATTTTGTTAAAAAACTTTATTATAAATTTAACTCTATGCTGTTTATATTTCATTCAGTGACTATTCAAATTAGTTAACGTAATTATTTAGCTGTGTAAATTATTTTTGATGACGCAGCACATGTACGTTACTGTCACGTGATACCTGTTACTTTTCTCGGCGCTGGATTGAACGAACCACTCACAGTTGCTTTTAATTTCTCGGTGAAGGGTTTTGGAATAATCATTGTGTAGAGATTATTTTAGCTAATTTATATATGCATATCAGGAATTAATAATTGGACGTGAAATATTTGAACGATTATAAGTTGTAGTAAACAAATGTCGTTGATAAGTCATACAGCGCTGTAAGTTTTGAATGAGTCTCAATGGTGGAATCGCGTCTGTGGGCCGCCGCGCGCCCCCGTGTGCGTCTCCATGGAAACACGCGAGTCTCCGCCCACTGAAGAATTAATTATATGATGAGGTTATTACAAACGAGAATCAGCCCAAACACCGGTCAAAAACAGCCCAAAACACTCAGAGGAAACAGTGAAGGACAGTGACACTGTAAACACAAAATCAGAAGATCAACAGTGTCCCTCACAATTTTCATTAAGACTGTCAAAAGATGAATGGACCAAAATTAAACCAACCCAACACAAATGTTGCAGACAGCTTAAAGAAGGCTGGACCGACACTGTCTGATAAAATGGCTCCAATGGTCAGCTGTGTTCTGTCCTTCTCAACAATAGAGTCAAGAAACCTTTGTCAAGAAAAGTACATTCTCCATTTTGGCAAGGAATTTTCTAGCTGTAGATTTCCAGGATGTGCTAAATTTAGATTTTACATGAAAATCCGGGGGAGAAAAAAAGAGTGCGTTTTGATAAATGTGGAAATGTCTGGCCAAATCAATCATTCAAAAGGCCTTATATTTCGGAAATGCACTAGCAGTATTGAAAAGCAAAATCTGGGTGAATTCACACCATTGCACATCTTCACACCAAAAATAGCCTGACTTCGTCATACTCATATTCTAGTCAGAATGTGAGTCTGATACCGCTCCATAGAGATTTGATTATGGGGCGTGTCTCAACCGAACCAGGAAAAAAAAAAAAACTCTGCACTCAATTGGATAGACCTACAACCAATCAGAGCAACGGAGTAAATGACGCATGTTCTTCATTCATATTTTCAACCAACAAAATGTTGCGGGCGCGGCTCTCTGTTCCTCTTTTAAAATGAATGCGCTGTGGAGATCTTCTATAACAGACGCGATGGCGGAATCTACACATGATGTTTCATAAACAAAGTTCGGGAGGAGCACGTACAAATAATCAATCCAATATCAACTTGTCATCAAACAATACCATGTCTAACGTTACCGAGGAAGCATATTCACTCTGTCAACTTACCTAACACTCCTTGACAGTTTTTCAGCATCCCTCCACCACCCCGAATCCTCACTCTTGTCTTGTTCTCTCACAACCAGGAATACGGGGGGAGTATGGCTACCGAGCCCACAGCCCTCTCCTCGGACAGCACGTCATATACGCATTTATTCTATCTGACTTATTTGTGTGAACTTGTGACATCTCATATAGCCTACGCATTTATTCTATCTTACTTATTTGTGTGAACTCGTGACATCTCATATAGCCTACGCATTTATTCTATCTGACTTATTTGTAAGTGTGAACTCGTGAAATCTCAATTCTCCAGCTGCAATCGTCTTTGTTGTAAACTAATTCAAATCAAGCGCTCTTTGGTGACGTGGGTGATTACGTAACCGCAGATCATCTGTCCATCATCGATTAAAGCCCGCCCTGGCAATTTGATTGGCTCGGCCTTCTAGGAGCCGAGCATAATTACTCCTCAATGGATCGAGTCCAGACCGAACTTCCCGACCAAAAAATGTTGTGGGCGGGGTTCGGGCTGGCACCCAGGCTACACCAAAAAGCAGATGGAGAGAAACTAATTCAGGGAAACATGAACGAGGTGCCTCCACAAACAGTAGGGGAGAGGCGGGACGACTGAAACGCGGGACGGATGAAACATGGGGATTTCCTGGAATACCCCTCACGTCATGTACGTCAAATTTCGTCAGCACGTACAGCACGCAATGCCAACCAGACCCGCGAAAACATTCCTTCTTTACGTCATCCCATTTTATAGTTAGTGCGGAAAGCTGATTTTGAATGCGGTTAGTGAATTATTTTCACTACTACTATATGACGATTTATGATATATCCCCTCCCTGGTGGCGGCAACACTACCCCTGGCAGCAACACCAAATAACCTGGCGGCTGGGTTTTCCTGCACCGGGATCTGGCCCCTGAATCCCGAGGTCTTTGATGAGGATACCTTTGCCCCGTCATTTGTGACAGACCGTCCTCCTCCCCCATCACACAGTGCAGACCAGGTGCACGAACCCTCTGCGACTCCAGGTACATTAAATGGATGGATAAAAAAAAATGCATGAATGAATGTTACATTTAAAATGAACAAGTTCTTTAAAAGAATGTCATCCTTCCATTTGCAGACTATAGCCGCTTTCCGACCGGAGGAACCTTTTCACAGTTCCTAGAACTATTGGCTAAAGTACCCGGATGTCGGCGTGTTCGCACCGCAGGAACTAGGAACGATTTTAGTTCTAGGAACTACTTCAGAGTCGGTCTAAACCAGCACTATAGGAACTACCTGTGACGTTAGTGTACGCTGATTGACCGAACGCACGTGGAAAACCAGCACCCGCCATTTTTAAAACAGCTAGAATGTAAACACACAGATTATAGCCTATATATTTACTCCATAAACTAACAAAGTTTAAACATGGAAAACAGTGATAGATGGGTCTCTAAACCTTTATGCTGAAGAGAAAATCCAACGCAACTTTGAGGGGACCAAGCCAAACATGATTATGTTTATCTGCCCAGCTAGCAACACTGGACATCAACCACACGGCATAGGCTAATAACCTTTTTTCACATAATGTCTACTTTTTATAACAGTTCTATCTGATAAGATATTAAACAGTACTGTTAGACAGATCGCTAACAAATAAACACAGAGTATGCGAGCATTGTTTGCTCTGGCGGTCTCAGCGCCGCCAAAATAAAGGTCCGTCGCGCCGTCAAAATAAAAGTCACGTGCTTGCGTCACTCCCTTACCCCTCCTACCAGTTCCTATGGCCACTTGGCCAGTGCGAACGCAAACAGCAAAACCGAGTTTGGGGGAGAGTAGTTCTTAGAACTGTTTAGAAGTGGACAGTTCCTAGAACTAAGTTCCTAGAACTACTTGGTCGGAAAGCGGCTATTGATACTGCCCAGGAATTCAGCCCAGAGGCAGTCCGTCCCTTTCCTAAGGAGGGAAAATAAGAGAGGAGGGAGAAGGAGGCAAGTGAAGTGTAGTGTTTGACTTCCAAGTTGTTTAACAATGATTAGCCTACATTAAAACACTTAGGCCTATATAAATCAAAATAATTATTGGCAATGTCCTATTTACTGTTCCAGGACAACTGCGATACTCACAGACACACCAGTCAAGGCGGCTTTAATGAAGGAAGAGGAGCAGCGTCTTGTGAAGAAGTCCTCCAAACCACAGAAGAAGCAACTTTTCTTCATCTCTACTCGCCCTTCGTTAAACTCTTTGAAAATGTATTCTCAGAGGCAGAAGACAAAGTTAACAAGAGGAAGGGAACTCCAACCAATCCATACTACTGCCCAAGCTTGACTGACATACATGGCAACTCTGCCACTTTGGACAGGAATTATGTTGAAGCATCTGGAAAAAACACTCAAGCAGAGAATTGGTTCCTCACCACAAAAACATTATTGTCCTCAGAAAAAAACTGCACAGACAACCAGGAGATTTCATCCAAACTATGCATGATCCGGTCAAATGAGTGGTACTACAATTGAAGAAACTTGCCTAAATGAGGTTAAGGAGAAGGAATCACAAGTGAAGAGACCAGTATTGACCAGCCATTAAGTCAGGAGGAGAAATGGAGCAAAAATAAAAACCCAAAGTCAAAAAAGGCGAAATACTACAACCCACCAAAACATTGCACTTCCCCTCCATGGTCTGGAACAGGAAAACTGGGATTGCAGACTATAAAAATGACAAACACCTGTACTGTTGACAATCTCTTGTACATGTTGTTCCTATCAATGCGTACAAGACCATTCATTTCACGGGTAATTGAAGAAATCCATTCAAAGGATGTGTGGCTCAAGGCCTTGTTTGTGTGGCTCAATCTCTTGGTTGGACAGTGGGAACAAGGGAAGATTTCATGGCTGAAAAACGTGGATCGTTTCAAGGGGGGAAAAAAAGCCACAAATAATGACTTTGTGGTTTCCCGTCTTACCTATATCCATGAGAATAGAGGGATGAATATGTGTGGCTCAGCCAGTTGTCCAGTCCCTTGTACTACGGTGTTTGAGAGGAATGAGGCTATATTGTAAGTAGCCCATCTGTTGTTTATGATTTACACCAGAATATTAGTGTGAATACCATATTTTATCAGTGTCTTGAAGTTACCTTGAAATTACCTTTATTAAACAGGTGCAATGACTTCTCGGACCTTGCAAGAAGAGAAGGTACATGAAAACTTCTCATCATGCCTCAGTAGGACGATTACATAGAGATGTCTGTCCAATATCCATTAAAGGGATACTTTTTGGAAATAGGCTCATTTTACAACTCCCCCAGAGTTAAACAGTTGAGTTGTACCGTTTTTGAACCCATTCAGCCGATCTCCGGGTCTGGCGGTACCACTTTTAGCATAGCTTAGCATAGATCATTGAATCGGACAGGACCATTAGCATCTCTCTCAAAAAAATGACCAAAGAGTTTCGATATTTTTCCTATTTAAAACTTGACTCTTCTGTAGTTACATCGTGTACTAAGACAAGTATAATGAAAATGAAAAGTTGTGATTTTCTAGGCTGATATGGATATGGCTAGGAACTACTCTCATTCCTGCGTAATAATCAAGAAACATTGCTAACTTCCAGCAGGTGTAATGATATGACGCAGCGCCTGATAATAGGTCTAATAGGTTACACAAACTTAGTGCCGGTCACGTTGGAAGTTACCGAGCTGGGGGCTATTTTCAGTTTTAAATAGGAAAAATATCGAAACTCTTTGGTCATTTTTTTGAGAGAGATGCTAATGGTCTTGTCCGATTCAATTCATTATGCTAAGCTATGCTAAAAGTGGTACCGCCAGACCCGGAGATCGGCTGAATGGATTCGAAAACGGTAAAACTCGACTGTTTAACTTAATTGTAAAATGAGCCTATTTCCAAAAAAAGTGGAGTAACCCTTTAATGGTAGTAACCAGATAACGCCCGTTTCTTCCAAACAAAACCTGTTTGTTGTTCTTTCAGTAAAGTGGGAGAATGTGAGGGAAGAAGAACATTCACAAGGCAGGAGTTTGTTAATGGACTACCTCCTTTTGTGATCGCAACAGTCGATCCTACAGTTCTCTGTCATGGTAATCCTGATATGCAGCCAGAAGAGAGGTAAGTAAGTCTGTCTCCTTTTGTGAAGTCTATTACAACTTGTATACTTCATTTGTGCTGGTTCTGTCTACGTAATCGTATTTGCAATAAATACAAATCAAAGATTTTGATTTCTTAGACCAGTTAATGGAATTTCATGTTTCATAAACAGATATGTTCCTGTTGAAGTAACTTATCATCTCAAGGCAAAAACTAATTTTTGTGTCATTCCACCGACTAACTGGTGATAAATGATGGGTTAACGAACTATCACGTCCAGGCTTTGGGGACCAATTGGTAACCACCAAAATTCTGCAGAAGGTATTCTCATCTCATTGTAACTGTCGGTCATGTTGTGCTGATAAGGGCACGTATTCTTCAATAAATGATATACTATTAAATGGAAAAAATAATGGGTGTTACTTAAACATCCTATTTAATATTTTAATCTATTTTAATCCTTCCAACAACAACAAAAGTCAGCATTTCAACTAAATGGAGAATTTATGATGTTTAAAAAAATAATGTATTTTTTAACATAAGGATTCTTCTTCTTCTTCTTTCCGTTTCATGGCCGTTCACTCCTTAGGAGTGTTAATGCCACCCAGGGGCGTCGGACAGGGGGTAATAGTGGAGGGGGGGGGGGGGGGGGGGGTTAGGGGGGGGCACAAAGATATATTGATATATATTGATAATCCACAATATTAAAATGACAAAATCACATAGTTGTAATAAAAGGCTATCAGTAATAGAAATTCACAAGACTCAATTTTCCATCCATAAAAATTATACATTTTCTTTATTTTCCTAATAGCTTATGCCCTCGCATGTTAGTGATCCCCCCCCCCCTATCAAAAGGAAAAATGGTTTGGTCTTGTAGTCCAGCGGTTAAATTCAGCTTGTGTCATAGAAAGGAGCCTCGCATTACGAAAAAAATGGAGCCTAAATCAGGTTATCAAAAAAGAAAAGAGCGGAGAGAAAGGGAAAGAAAGTTGGGGTAGGAAGAATGGTGAGACTTGCGAGAGAAAACTGTAACTTATTACTTATCTTTACCTCAGTGAAGTATGTGTTGTCAAGAGTAGCCTACCGATACTTTGTTCAAACGTTACATAATTAAATTGTGCAAATGTGACGATACCAGTATTTCTGCAGTACTGGTTTTACTGAGTACAGATACAATTAATTAGACACACGCAGATAGATGTCTGCTTTCATGGTCCAGGTTTACAGCGTTTCTGTTTGCAGAACTGTAGCCAATCACAGAGAAGTCTGTTGAGCGTATGAGTCAGCGACAAATCAGAATTACCGTCATTAAAAATTGAAGGCAACATTTTAATGTAGCTATTATTTACATTTGTGTTATTGATGTTAACAGGGCTGCCAGTGCACTGTAAAGTTGGGTATTTTAACATGGGGGAGAATGAGAATCGGGAGATACAGATTTGACTCACTTCTGCATCCAGCCTCAAGCGGCCAGTCCATGAATTGCCGTTGAATAGAGAGAGACGGGGAGGTTGCCGCTCGAGTACAACTTACAATGTCACATAACGTTACATTTACCTTTAATGACCATAGAAAAATTAGCCATAGAGAGAAGTATTTTGCAAAATATTTGCACTATATTACATTTAATTATTTTTTACATATATTTTTAAAATATTATAACATTATTATATTATACAAAAAGCATATTATATTAAATTTGAGTTGTTATTTTAACCTCTAATAATAATACCAGCTTACAGGGCTCTGCTCTCTGTATGTTTACAGCAGTTAGGTGAGATATTTTTTTCTTGAGAAAAATTAACATGTATCTGTACCTAATATTAATCCAAATTAATCGATATTGAATCAAGATCGGATTCAAATCACAATAATTTAATTGAGATCATGAATTTGTGTCAAGCAATAATAAAAACAGTAGCCAATAAATAAAATAGTTAAGGGACTGTTCGTTTTTTTTTTAAGGGGCCACCGGAGGAGTTTTGAGATCTGTTGTCAAAAAAGACATGACCCTCCCTTCGCCAGCAATACATTTTTCTATGACCCTCCAAAATGATTGTGAAAAAAGGCATGACCCTGCCCGATAATTTATTGATTAGCCTAATTCTGTACTAGTTTGCGCTTGGCAAAGATGTTCAGATAGCCATTGTTTTTTTGTTTTTTTTTAACCATAAACTCTTGCTTTCTCATCTTACTAGGGCTGTAACGATAGACCAAACCTACGATTTGGTTCGTATCACGATTTTTGATTTTAGATTTAAAAAAAAACTTGTTTTCGGTGCTGATGCGGTGTGACTCGTTCAACATGTGGGTGGCGCTGCGAATAAAGAATCTAAAAGCTGTCACAAAGATTATGATTACACAAAAGTAATGATTACTAATATGTCAAATATAGCAAGGAGACATTTTAATTGTTTATTAATAAACAAGTGTTTTATGTGTCGACTGCAAAGATGAAGTTGACGATGCGTCGCGATCTTCTCAGAACGCGCCAGAGAGAAATGCACATTTCATAAGCAGAAAGCAGTCTGTTTTCCTTCGTTATGAATTGTTCTGTTTAAAAGTAGACATTTCAAGCTTTCTATATATTTCTCAGGTCTATGAGGCAAGTAGCCTACCTTACGCTGAGTTTCGGTTCATTTATGAGACAAGAGTCCAGTTCACTCGCCCGCGCCTCCGTGTCATGATTATCTATTTTCTACTATATTTAGACTACTTCTTATTTATTAAATCCAGATGAAACATTGATTAAAATTAAGATACAATTAATAAAAAAACGAAATTCACTTTAAAGAAAGGCTTTGTGCTTTCTGTTTGAGGTCTCTGTGAAATTTTTAAAGTCGCTTTCAGAGCAGTCATGCCCGTAATGGAGAACTGTCACGCCCGTAACATTGTTTTTTTTGTTTGTTTGTTTTTTTTCACTCACATAAATGCGAACACGAAAAATAAAATAAAAATAATATTTTATGTTCTGTGGAGGCCGATCTTTATTCATCCGGTG
Source organism: Squalius cephalus (assembly GCA_022829025.1). Classification (NCBI taxonomy): domain Eukaryota; kingdom Metazoa; phylum Chordata; class Actinopteri; order Cypriniformes; family Leuciscidae; genus Squalius; species Squalius cephalus. Next base: position 5,102,232 of record CM040794.1, on the reverse strand, counting down.
GGTAGGCCTATATATCTTTTGGTTTGCACAGTGTAATTTATAGAATTACTAAAAATTATTTTGCCACCTAAAAGTTAAGATTTTTTGTCACGTCACGTGTATTTCCCTCATATTAAATATAAAACGCATGTGTAGACTGATATTTTTCTAATGTCTTGACTGCTTTCAGACGTTTCAAAATATTGGTATTAAATGCATTTTCTGATAATTTATAGCCTATTTCAAGTTTTGACTGCACGTCCATAACACTGGAATCGCCCAATTTTAACGAATTTATCCTCAACTAGTTTTTGTTGTGTAGGTCTACGTATTTTATTATGGTAACTTAAATTGCTTTACAGCTTTGTCGGGTAAACATTTCTTTGGCATTCTGTTCTGACATGATGCACTTTTTCTAAGCGCGAACTGAAGTGCGCGCGCACTGTCAAACAGCGCCAAACTGGATTTTTGTTGGGTCAGACCCATCTGATATCGAAGGGGGGCTGATAACGCGAGATCAACATGGAGCTAAATGGAAAAAAAATAGCACCAAACAATCCACTTTGAAATGTTGCTGTTTTCATGAATATAAAAGTTGGGTGACCCTCCCCCTAGACTAAAAAAAGTTGGATGACCCTCCCCTCAACAAAGAATAAAAAAGACATGACCCTCCCCTATTTGCCTCCGGTGGCCCCTTCCATAAATACCGAACGGTCCCTAAGTAGTTAAAATTAGTTTTAAAAGTTCTTGCTATGTCATTGCAATTGGTACCGAGAACTGTGAAATTTTACTGGTATTGGCACCTTGACAACACTAACTGTGAACTGTGTGACAGGTGACACCTTAAATTCCTGTAATCAGCCAGCTATATGTGACTGAATGAATACGCTATTTCAGAGGCAGCCACGGAGGGAGGAACATTAAACTTCTGTACTAATGTGAATGAAGAAGAGAGAATAGGTGAGGAGCACATTGTCTAACGTGACATAGTTTTTGTGAAAATTATAATAAGAATATATAGTTTGTTTTATTGCAGTAAATGCTATGGAGTGGCACAGACATCATCAGTTATGTTTGTAGAAGAGTATGTTTGTGTAGCTGGGGATGAGCAGAAGGAAGGGGAAAGAGAAGATGAGGAAGATAGTAGCAGCAGGGATCCAGAGGAGGAGGAGGATGGAAAGAGCAGGAAAGATGAAGGTTGTCGTGATGAGCATCTGGCCAAGGAAAAGGCAAAGCAGAACGCTTTAGCAGAAGACTGTTTGGCATTATGGCCTGCAACTATAAATAATGTTCAAAGAGACTTAATTGTTAGCAAACTGGCTTGTGCAGGTGCAACAAAATTATCAGATGTGGAGCTTGAAAGGCAAATCCTTTCCAAAATACCTTCAGTATGCAAAATCAGCAAATGGCCGTGAACAAATCCAAAGAGATTGGCGGATGTACAGTAAGAGTTGTAAAGCAATTTACTGCATCCCATGCCTTCTGTTCTCCCATGAGCTGGCCAAACCATCCACAAGTACCTTGAATAGCAAAGATGGAGTAAAGCTGGCCAATTTTACATGGAGAAAAATGTACAGAAAATTGCCAGAACATGAGAAAAGCAACCCACATAAGCAGCATTACCTGAAATGGAAAAGTCTTGCACATTCTTTAACTGCAGCAACAGGTGTTGACAGTCACCTCCAAAAACAGTTAGAAAAAAATAAAGCAATTCTGGAGAGGCTTTTGGATGTGACCCTCCATTTAGCCTCAAGGAATCTCGCATTCAGGGGAAAAACATCACATTTAGATGATGTCTCTAATGGCAACTTTCTTGGTACACTAGAGTTGCTATCACACTACAATCCCCTTTTACATGAGCACTTAGAAAAAGTGAGACAAAAAAACCCCTCACAATTAGCTCATTATCTAAGTGCTGAAACACAGAATGAGTTCATTGAACTCTGTGGCAGAAGAGTCCTCAGAAATACCCTAGCAGAGAGAAGGGACGCTATCTATTACTCTGTGTTATGCCATGGTCTGGGTGAATACTCGATTCTGATTGGCTGCAGGGTGTCCGTTAAAAAGTGATATAGGACACCTAAATAAATCGCCAGGCGTAACCAAGGAAACCAAGTTATTGTTTGTAACTTGTAACTTTAGACTTCGATTGTAAAACTAATTAAAATATAAACTAATGTTTTAAAAATGTGTTATTTGGCAAGTGACCATGGTATAAGCGGGTTAATGCCCTTCACGGTGTCCATTGTCAGGTATTAATGGACTTCGGCGGAGTTGCGCGTCGGACGGTTCACATCATCGTCCATTAATACCTGATAATGGACACCTCGTCGGGCATTAACCCTTACATATGCGACTCATCACCAGATATATCACACATATAGAACAGAATGTGCTTATGGTGAGATATGTGTATGAAGACAAAGAGAATGGTTTGTGGAAGACTATTGAGAGGTTTATTCAGTTTGTAGACTTCCATAAAAAGACTGGCAGGGAAATCACTGAGATGATTGAACTAGCATTGAAAAACAATGATACATCATTAGGAGACTGTAGAGGACAAGGGTACGATAATGGAGCCAACATGTCAGGGAGGGTGAAGGGTGTGCCTCATAGCCTCAACCTGGTAGGTGTGCATGCAGCTGAGTCTACTCCTGAGGTCTCGACATTTTTTGGCTCTATCAATCGGTTGTACAATTCTTTCAGTCCAGAGCGGTGGTCAATCTTGAAAGAAAAAACAGGCTGCTCTCTACATCGACTGTCTGACACTCGATGGAGTTCCCGCATTGCCAGTGTTCGTGTGGTGGCATCCCACTTGCCCTCTGTCATTGAGGCAATAAAGTCTGTCTTGACCACCAGTGAAGCCAGGTCTGAAGCAAATGGGCTCAAGAAGTACTTCAAAACGTTTGATTCTATTGTCCTTCTCACTGTGTGGGTAAAGATACTACAGTGCATTGAGCAAAGAAACATCATCCTTCAAGCAGGAGATATTTCTCTCGATATCGAGGCAGCAAATATCAGAGCACTGCTAGATGAAATGCAGGGCATCCACAATAAATGGCACTCCTTGCTGGCTGAAGCCTCCCTAGTTGCACAAGCGTTGGAGATTCCCGTTCAGTTCCACAAGGCAGACAGACGTACAAGAAAAAGAAAACACATGGCAGCTCTCAAGATGATGCAAGGGAAGACAGTGCAGAGACGGCTTTCAAACACAATGTTTTCTTCGTTGCACTTGAGCGCATCATTAGTGAACTGAGCACAAGGTTTCAGATCACAGCAGAAATATGTGAAGCGTTTGCTCCCATTCTGAAGCTGACAGCTCAGATAACTGAAGAAAATACAACTAAGACCTAACTTCTGAATCTGAAGTCAGTATATTCTGCAACATTTCCAACTACTCTGGCCCCATTTGAGCTTCTTAATGCCCTCTTTAAGATGCAACTGCAGAGTATTTTTGGAGAAGTGTGCATTGCACTGAGGATTTTCTGCACTTTACCAGTAACTGTTGCAGCAACACATTCTCACTCCCAACTCGTCACATATGGACGCATGGCCAGGACCCCTTGGCGTCACTTTTCAACGACCTGGGTATACCTTTAGCGTCAATTTTCAACGTGCAGGGTAGTCCGATAGACTTCTATAGAACTCTGAACTGGAGCCTGCGGCGTTGAAATTTGACGTCTTGGGTAAGCATAACGCAGCCCGTTGTCTGCGGTGAATGGGTCGAGACTACAATAAATAAAATAAATAAAAGGAATAGGCTACAATAAATGATCTATGCCAGGGCTAGTCAAATGGCAGCCCCCAGATCATCTTTATCTGGCCCTCCAACTGGTTTTTGATGTTTAAAACCTCTCGCAATCTGATATCAAAGTGCCCTCTGCGCAAAGGTTTAGCGCGTTCATAGGCATCTGAATTCAGCGGTGAGTTTAACAACGCTCATGGTGAGCAATAGCATTCAGCGATGAGTTTAACAACGCAAGTATAACGGCATTTAGAGGTGAGTTTAACCAAAACAACGCTCAACTGCAGGTAAAACGGCATTCAGAGGTAAGTTTAACAACACTCCATGACCATGGCGCGTTCAAGTAAGCATTTAAGCGTTTCTGACTTGTCAAACGGACAATGTTAAAACTGACCCTGTGTTACATATACATTTATGTACCCCCATATACATTTTAGGAAGCTCCAACTTTTTGTTGTGACCTCCTTAAAAGTGTGTATTCTTTATGCAGAACCTGGTCAGAGATCGAATACATTATCACCCTATTAAATTTGCAAAGATAAGTAAACATTAAAGCCAATGTTGTTATATTATAACCATAATGCAAAACAGGTGTCAACAGAAAGGTGCAGTTTTATTGTATTACATGTGTGAGTTCAGATAGCAGTGGGCTACATGGAAGTAATGAAACTACAGTATGAGATCTATGCCGATAATACTCACATCATTGTGGTCTGTAATGTTATAGGTGGAGGTTGATGGTGTCAGTGCAGAACAGGAAAGGGTTTAGTCATTACTGGTGCTGACTAAAAAGAAAATTTCATAATTTATATTTTTTCAGAACTTTTTATTTTGGAAATCATATCCCGGGTAAATCTGAGACTGTAAAACTTTTCAAAAAAAATTGCATTTACAAATTGAAGCTTTACAATTATGCAAGGTTTTTGTAAAAAAAAAATTGTAATGGTTTTTATCTTGCATAGCCCCTATATGAATGCCCTCTGATATAAATTCTGAATATAAAAATGTTTATGTTGATGAGACTTTCTTGTTCATAAAGACTATTCACGTGAATATGACTACAATAGCAAGAATAAACTTTTGATTTACATCATCTATTATAAAAATGCTTCATTGTTGCAGAATGTTAAAGCATTCAAAATACACAAATGCAAAAACAAAACAAAAATAGACAGAATATTTTTAAAAAATTTGAAAGGATCTATCATTAAACAACAAAAAAAATATGTGTGGATAATTTAGCAGAATATATTTGGAAATACACTACACTACACATACAGAGTCTTTGGACAGTATATGTGTATGGTGTGTAATGATTTAATTAGGTAACAAAATAATAAACAAAGTGACATTCATTTTAAAATAGCAAATGATAATATAAATTATATTTGCATGAACCGAAAGAGGAGACAAAAGCATTGTGATACTTTGTGGTTGATGTTAGTGGAACATGTCCATTATGGGGTTTCTCTGATAGGACACCTGTGTGAACTCGAGGAGAAATTATGTCATATATTCAATCACTATAAATACCAAAATGTATATATATTGTTATTTAATACAATGATAATCATATTATATTTAAGTCTGGCTTAAGTTTCCAAATACTTCTAAGAAATTATAGTCTGCCTGGACCCAGATTCCTATCCCAAATACATGTTAGCAGTGGTGGAAAGAGTACTAACAAATTGTACTTAAGTAAAAGTATTGCTACTTCAGTAATTATTTACTTGAGTACAAGTAGAAGTACTGAAAAATAATATGACTCAAGTAAGAGTAAATAAGTAGTTTGCTTAAAAACTACTCAAGTAACTACGTTACAAAGTACTTTAGTATTATTTTTCTATTTTTACCCAAAATGGGGAGATGATAGCGATATGGAGTGCTAAACACTCTCTTGTCAATTCTGTTTCATTCATACTGGAAGCCCAGTACACACTGATTCACCTCGCGCAGAAAGTCCACAAGTGAGATTCATAGAACACTTATGACGTTTCAGGAAATGCCAATATGGATATAATAACATGCAAATAGAGATGAAACTGAAGACAAACACATGATAGCGATAATATATCTGTGTTCATCAAGCTATCTTAGGTATTTTCATAAGAATGATGTATGTCTTTAAAGGGATAGTTCACCCAAAAAGGAAAATTAGCCCCAGATTTATTCACCCTCAAGTCATCCTAGGTGTATACATTCTTCTTTCTGACGAACACAATCAGAGTTATATTAAAAATGTCCTCTTCCAAGCTTTATAATGGCAGTGAATGGCTGGAGAAAATTTGAAGCCCAAAAAAGTGCATCCATCCATGATAAATGTGCTCCACTTTTACTCCAGGGGGTTAATAAAGGCCTTCTGAAGTGAAGCCATGTGTTTGTGTAAGGAAAATACCCATATTTAAAACTTTATAAACTATAATCACTAGCTTCCGCCAGACGACCATACGCATCAATTTATGTTGGAAGACTAACCCCTGAACCGACACACAATGTATATATATTATAGAAGAGCAGCTTCAGTTTGTTGCACAGCCCTATTTGTTTGAGCCGTGAGAGGCGTCTAAGCTCACGATACTCCTACAGTACATCCTACGTCATACATGTGTCACAGGTTACTCTTGTGGCGCAAGTCATTTTGCGTAGGATGCCTCTGGCGGAAGCTAGTTATTTTAAATTATAAAGTTATAAATATGGGTATTTTTCAAAAACCCATGGCTTCGCTTCCGAAGGCCTTTATTAACCCACGGGAGCTGTGTGGAGTATTTTTTTAATCATGAATGGATGAACTTTTTGGGGTTTTCATTTTTTTCCAGCCATTCACTCCCATTATAAAGCTTCGTCTGAAAGAAGAATGTCATATACACCATGACTTGAGAGTAAATCATGGGCTAATTTTCATTTTTGGGTGAACTAACCCATTAATGCAATGCTAATCAACATAGCCTGTATTATAGAATTTAATAAAATAATATATTCTCCTACATGAAACCACAGAAGTGATTTCAAGTAATTTTGATTTCGAAGCAAAACATCATATTAAACTCATAAATTGTAGTTTTTTACGGTATGTTAAGCAAACATACTAGCTTTCCCTGTTGTCAAGAGCAAATGTTTTATTACTAATCTTTAAAAGTAAGTCCAGGTAAGATCATTTGAATCATTTCATAATTGAAAGCAAAGAAGGTTAAGTGAAAGGTCTGATAAAAAGAGAGAGATGTAGTAGGCTATGAATAAAAAAGTGCCTGTAAAAAATAAAAATAAAAATAAGTGGGGTATAACATGTAAAATTAAATGCTCTTTTTTTTCCCCGTTCTACCGAAAATGTGCTGGGAGCCGACTATTGCTATAGTAACGAACTACACTTTTACATGCATCTGATTGACAGATAAATCATGCAATCTCATTTCACTGTTGTTGAGGGTTTTTCAGCTTTGTACAAAGTTTGCTTCGTACATTTAGTTTAATTGTATTGTTAAAGAGGGCGAGCTTTACCTTTCAATTGAACTGTTAATGTTTTTAAGACACTTAAGTTACATTGTTCTTGCTCCGTCTATGCAATAACGGTGTCCATGTTATGAGACGAGTTTTTATTTACTTCAAATGCTCAGTGCTCTGGTAATATCAATGGGATGACCCATTTCAGGATTTGCCATAATTACATTTTAAAATCAGAATATGAGCATAGCTCACACTTACATTGACTAAAATATGGAAACGTTAGCGATACAGATTCTAAACACGAGCGCCAGTGATTGAATGTCAAAGGCAAAGCGCGGTTTGAACTCCCTGCCCCCCAGCTGAACTGGAAGTTTTGATTGGTTTTGCACCAGTCAGACCTGTCTGTTATTGGCTGAAGCGCTTTCAGAACTGTCTTGTTATTGGCTGAAGCGCAGGGCTGAGGGCTCAGCCTCCTCCGCACGCAGTCGTTTGAAAAGTGTTTGTGAAATGTAAGCTTGCCCTGTAGCTCCGTCGGCATCAAAGTACTCTGTACTTTTGGTGAAAAATAAATGTAGCGAAGTTGAATACTTTATTTTTATTCTACTCAAGTAAAAGTAAAAGTACCACAATTTAATTATACTCAAGAAAGTAGAAAAAATCGAAAAATCTACTCAAGTACTGTAACGAAAGTATTTGTAATTAGTTACTTTCCACCACTGCATGTTAGAAAGAGCTCATGCCCAAAATGGCTTGATTATCATAGAGACCGTTTGCTCAAGTCTCATTAATATATTGGAATAGTACCACTGGAATGGTATTTAATCAGTTATAGTGTGGGAGTGGCAGCAGGACATCAAGAACCATCCCATGATTACCAATCGTAAAGAAAGATGTATTTCTGAGTATAATCCTTTCACCCGACCCCTTTGGAAATCCCACTTGTACCAACATCAGTGATGTGGGAATGGAAGGTTATTACTTCAATTTTTGTCCTTAATTTACATTTAAAATGAAACCTTGTTTACATGATGAAAGGGAAGGCTGCATGTACTTTGTCACTGCTATGCTGCAATAAACTTCTTTATCAAGATCTTCAATGTTCTCATCATTTTTCTTACATACTGCCATTGTATGTGCAGATGTTGATATCTAAAGCTAGGGAGCTAAAATCCCTTGGAAGATCCCAGTGTGGCGGCTCCAGCAGATGACATGACATTATTGACATAAAAAGGCTCTCCACCATTGTCCAGCGAAACATCCTAATGGAACAATGAATGATCAGTGGAAAGCTTGTAACAAGAAACTGGTGGAGAGAGTAACTGTATGTAAAAGTGTTTTGATGTTTATGAGGTTGATATGCACGAGAATTAACAGCATGTGTGTGTTTGATATATTGTAACGTACCCCATCAGTCCGAGCGAGTCCTGTTTTATCTCCCTTCTGTGTCCTGCTGATCCATCTACAGAAATAATCCATAAATAAAAATATAAATAACTACTTGTACGTCATTCATCACAACCCTTACTATCAGTCTGATGTCACTCCACACAACCACATGGTCTATACTCACTTGTAAAGCAGCATAGTAACACATAATATCACCATAACTGCCCCAACAACACCACCAATCAGGAAGGAGTAAATGTTGAACCCTATTAACACAACAAAAGACAGTTAATGAAAACTCTTAATTACAGAGAACAACTGTTCTGAAATGAAGCAAATAACCAAACACATCTGAATAACCACTTCAATAACTATTGAATCATTAAATAAAATGCAATGAAATAGCTATGTGATCCATTGCCATATCAACAATCGAAATAGATTATTTGGATAGGTGATTTATATCTATTTACATGAAGCCTCTTGAGAGAAGAGATTCAGTTGAAGCAGTTTTCTTGCAGTGCCATGAATGTTGCTGCCGACACACTGCAGAGTGGACGTGTGTGAGAGTGACTGATGTAGAGTGATGGAGCTCCTCAAGCCTGTGCTGTTCAATCGCTCTTCACTGATGAACGTGTTTGAAGAGTTCGTGACAGGACGTCCAGACAGATGCCACTCCAGTTCAGGAGAGGGATTCCCATCAACCTCACAGAAACACACAGTTACATCAGTTCCGTTGGAGGAGGGAGAGATTTTAGTGGCATCTGAAAAAGAAAAAGAGAATGATATCATACGTATAGATTTATGGGCGTCTTATGGAGGAGAAAAGAACTGATGCCACAAAAACATCCTACACTGAACATGTAATGTGATGTTGTCCTGTGCTGTTTTGTTCTTGTCCCGTAGCTGGTAGGTTATAGTGCAGGTGAAAGTGACTCTGTGGTGACGGTGAGTAGCAGTGAAGTTCAGATCAGAGATGAGGAGCTCCTGTTGTCTGCTGCTCTCACTGAGGGGGATTCTGGGAGTGAAGCTCCATGTGAGAGTTGGTGGAGGGGAGGAGCAGAGAGTCTCAGCAGAGCAGCGCAGACTCACAGAGCTCCCCTCCAACACCTCCTGATCCTGATCCTCATTCAGCTTCACTGTGGGTTTGGGGGGAGATTCTGAAATACACATGAATACAAGATTAAGTATACTGACAATAATGCATTTAAAATATAAATTTTTAACACATTCATTTAAATAAAAAGGACTCAAATCACTCACCAAAGACATTTACAGTGGAGTTGTTTAGTTTGTAGCTGTATTTCAGATCACCACTCTCAATCCTGAAGTGATATTTACCATTATGATTTGAACTAACATTATAAAAGATATAGTGCAGTTCTTCTCATGTAGTTTTCCAGTTGCCCCTTTAAAGTGATTAGAACGGTGAACTCTAGAGTTAAACACATTATTTCCATCTTTGAACCAAACTCCTATAGCAGCACTCTCAGTGAGGTCTATGTCATATTTATCCTCAATCTCAAATGCACACTTTATAATCACACAGGATCCACTGAGAGCTTCAATCTTCTCTGGCAGACTGATGCTGAAATATCTACAGCAAACACCTACAACACACACAGCACAAACTGTTAAAGCACACAAAGAAATGTACAAGCGCATTTCTAGCCATAAACACAAACATTGACTATGTTTCAGTTTACAAATAGACCTAATTTACATTTCAGTTTTCAGAGGTGAAACTCAAGTGTGGATTGATGACGATAGATGCTTTAGTACTGACTCAAACAACATCATAATAATAACATGGCAAAAAGGATTAGATATAATGTTTTATATTTTTGATGCAAATAATTCATTGGCTGTTTAAATAAAAACTAAAACTTATGTAAGCATGATTGATTGGCTTGTTAGTGACATTAAAATAAAGAATAACAAATTTTATTTTTGAATTATTGTGGAAAGATTTAAGTCATGATGACTGACATAGTGTACTTTGTACTTTTAAGTCTACATGAAACTGTAATGGAGTAATAAGTGTTGCATATTTCTTGTAAATGCAATTGAGTAATCGCAAGTATTCGGTCTAAACAGAACCGCTATAAATAATCATATACAGTAGCGCTCCACAAATACTTTTCAACTATGCAATTAAACCATTTAGACCTATACACAACATATTTAAATACACTGATCATATAAAAAACACATTCATCATGATAAATATTTTAGTGGTTCACTTCATCTAACAAATGTCTCATTAAAGACATTGGTGAAGGTGAAGACAGGGCCGGAGTGGGGGAACTTTTCAGCCCGGGAGTTTCAGGCCCAAGACCGGCCCACTTTTTCCATGGTGAAATTCCAAATTACCACTTTTTCCAAACTGGATAAATGAAGCAACAGTTCAGCTCTTACTATTGTGTAGTTTTTATTAATACCATAGTTCAACAAATAATGTAAAGGTTAAATAATAATTCACTTAAGCTGAGAAGTTAACAAAAAATATTCCACTATTCCACAAGGATAGGTTGATAAATTAACAAAAGCAGAAAGAAAAAAAGAAAAAAAAGAAAGCAAGCATTTGAAATGTATCCCACTATTCCACAAAGAGGCATATTGAACTAATGTTTAGATTTATTTGTATTAAAAAATATTCAAAAATAATGCTTTTTTAATCAAAAACGGTGACACCTACTCTCAGATCAATGTAGATAGAAATATAAAACCAGTCCTAATTAAAAGAAAACAAGTTGACAAAAAGATTGAATCCAATATTCCAATCCAATATCAACAGTGCAAATTTTTTCATATCTTGAGTTTTGTTATCATCAATATTAAATTGCATAATATTTGCAAAGTCTATGAATCGACATGTATTGGGTGACACAAAAAGGCTATTCTTTTAATTAAATTTTATATTTTGCTTGTGAATAGGTTGACACCGCTACAACAGTAGGCTATTAGCCGAATAATTACGTTGCTAATGCTAATCATTACTAGACCTATCTCTCTTTACCTGTTGCCAATTGTGTTTGTCCTCTTGAAAATAAATCTGTAAGCTTGGCACATTTGGCAGCATCCTCCTCCAATGCCTTTCTTTTTATCAACCTAGCTTTTTCAGCCCCTCCTGGCCTCTTCCTCCCATCCATCATCCATAGCCTACCACGTTTGAGCATTTGATTTGCCATTTTCGATGTGCATTTGATTTATGATTTGAGCATTGACTTATAGATTTAATTATGACAGGTTTATACTGGGTTGATAATGAAAATTAAAAATCAAATCCAAATGAGGAAATGAAATTGCATTTGAGCATTTGATTTATAATTTGTGCAGCCATTTTGAGAGTTTGATTTATTATTTAATATTTTGACCATTTGATTTATCATGTGAACAGTTGTTTTGAGACTTTGATTTATTATTTGATCTTTTTAAGCATTTTAATTTTAATTATGTTAGGAAAACACTTCCATAGTTAGCGACGCGTTTTATGAATTCTGCCAATATTTACACTTGAACCGATCGCTAGTATGGGCCTTCAAATTTTAGTTGCTATAGTGCTATAGCATTCTGCAATCTGCATGTATCGATCTACACTCCCCGAGCTCTCTGTCTGTTGAGAGACGAGGCGAAGTAACAGACTTTTGCAGAGAATTTCTGTGCGAAACTTGAGACTTTTAAGCTGTTTTCTGGATTTCTGAGAGGAGACTTTTATTCTAGAAGGACATCGGAGGATATATCCTTTTTATAGAGTTACATTTTTGAAAGCGCCATACAATTTCTGTCATATAATTATAGATATTTTTTTCAGGGGAGTATTTCCGAGGAGATTTTTCTTTTGTATTGTATTTTGTTGTATTTTGTATTGATTTTATTGTAGTTTGGAGGAGGTCGATGGCTCGCAAGCACATGATGGGTGAAAGAGGAAGTGAGTGCTTTAATTTTTCATTTGCTATGTTTTGTGGTGTGATGTTGTACAATGACTGACTGATCCAATTTATTTGATTCATTCGTTGCATGTGAAATAAACTTGAATTGAATTTGAGTAACTTAACTTAAGTAAAAATCTGTAATTGACCACAGACATTGATTATTATTATTAAACTATGTGAAATGTGAAATATTCCATCCTAAGAGCACTCCAGATCCAGGAGAGCTGCGGCTGGTCAGGAGGTTTGGAGACCCGTTTCGGATGATCGAGATCAGGATCCGCTGCCCAGAGATGGACAAAGTAAGTTACACAATTTCCTTACTTGAGTGAAAGTAAGTTACAGATACTACTGGTCAAATATTACTCAGTTACAAGTAAAAGTTGAAAAGACAGATTTTTACTTGAGTAAAAGTTCAGAAGAAACTTTTTTTTTTTTTTTGTTAATTTAATGATTTAATGTTATACCTTGACAAACTATACATCATTAAAAAGATATACGACTCAAGTTTGAGTATTTGACAACTATTGTATTCTAAGAAACTTATAGTGGCAGTTATGTCTTAATTTGTTTCAGGAGTTATGAAATGAAAAAATGCGTAGATACCTTTAATATGAATTATTCGCGTCATCCTCTCCCATTCAGAAAAAAAACGTGCTGTTGTCATGACAGCGCTTGACAAAACAACGTCCCTCAGGGCTTTTAGCTCATTTTTTTTATAACTCATCCGTTTAGTTGATTAATATTTACATTTCTCCATTTAAGGGTGTGGCCACTTGAGTGACAGGTGGGTTGTCGCTGATGTCAATGCTAGCCGTTTGTCACTTCACCTCAGCAAATGTTGCTGCTGAACTTGCTTTCGCTGCAGTGTTTGTGCTTTTTTTTCGGGATTATTTCATACAATTGAATACACCCATTACTTTGGTACAAAGCCCACAGCCTTGGATTCCGTCGTTGTCGTTGAGTAACGTTATCGTTCGAGAGAACAACCAGCGCTGTATTTCAGTTGTTTTCCTCTGTGAACATGCACTAATGGATTTCTGACAATTTCGTTGCTTTTTGGAGTTTTCAAATTTAAAAACGTCAATAAAGGCTCGTTCGTTCTGCTCTCACGGAACAGATGGATTATAGTAGGCCTATGCTTATGTAACGTCAGATGAAATCCTGCAGGTGTCGGCGCTTTCTCCGTTCATGCTATAAATGCACATCCATGAATGAGCGCGCATTTACTTGAACTTCATAGGCAATATATCTATGGTTTGGGTTCTCAACCTTTTGCAAGCTGGGCCCCCCCAAAGCTGGTTCATTGCAGTAGGGGCCCCCCACCCCCCAGACACAACCCCTATTACACCACCTTAGATAGATAGATAGATAGATAGATAGAAAATATGGCACAATCAATAGTGCATAAAAACATATAATGTATAATGAACTGACATTAAAGGTCCTTGCACACAAATTCTCTTCCGAAATTTTCGCACGTTTAAAAAATAAATATGACCTCACGTTTTATTATTACATTTGCAGACTCTGAAACTTCCGTCCGTCATAAAAAAAATGTATTCGTATGGTTTAATTTTCTGCATTTTTTGCATCCGTAGCAAATATTTTGAGGGGTGTTTTCAGGGGTGATTCTAGGATTGAAATTTTAGGGGGGCTCAGCCCCCAATGAGGGTATGATTTAAAAAAAGTAACACTTTAGTTTAGGGTCTAATGCTCACTATTAAGTTTCATTAACATGCAGCTGGCAGGGGTTCGGGGGATCCGAGGAAATTTTGATTTCTCTGATCTATTATGTGCATTTTAAGGTGTTTTGAAGGCCAAAAAAAAAAAAAAGGATAACAACAGCTTTAAAAACAATGGGCAGTCTGTCAGTGTAAACATAGGTCAACTGTTGATTTATGAATATTTTTCTTAGACGTGTTCATTTACTGAAAGCTACTAGGAAATCTAGGTAAATAAACTTTATTAAATTCATTCACAATACATTCACAATATCTACACATTCATCATTGATCTTATGCCCAATACAGGGCCGTAGACAAGGCTTTATCATCAAAGACGTCCTAAATTTGAGGTTGTTATGAGGTTCACATTTTTTTCTGATATGTGCATTTTAAGACGTTTGAAGGCCTAAAAAAGGATAAGAAATAACTTTAAAACCATGTCAGTGGGCAGTAAATTAGTTTTCAATACCTGCTGCTCTCTCCTCATCTCCATCTCCATCACCCTTTCTTTTTCTCTCAGTCTCCTCATCTTGCTCTGTCTCTTGACCGTAAACTGAAGCGTCGAGTCGTGAAGATAACAGAATCTGATTAACAAACCTGAAGCGAACACAAATTTGTGTAGCCTACACTTTATCACACATTTATAGGGGGGATAGGCGGGTGTTTTTGACAATTGAAAGCCACCAAATGACGAATATGAAAAAACGAATACGACAGTTTCGGACTCGGTCAGTGTGCACGGACCTTACTGCTAAACTTTTGAGGCTCGCGCAGCCTCTCGAGGAGAAATCAATCAAATGAGCGCCGAGTCTATGAGCGTAACACACACAAACTCAATTAACATACTGCGGTTAAATTTCTAAATGGGGTGTTTTTATATTTATAACATTTGATACAGTTCAGCAACATCACACGACCGATCACTTAAAGGTATAGTGGAGGATTTTTTTACTTCCGGGTGGATCACCTATACTATTGGTCCTCTTAATTGTCAATCATTCTGTTAAATCAATCAAACTTATTCAAAAAGTGGAGAGGGCGGGTCTTATCTAAAATTCGGAAAGATCCTCCACTATACCTTTAATTAACCATCACGAATGAAAATGTGACACTGATTTCATATGACAGTTCAATAAACAAGTAAGTTAATATTAAGTCACTGAAAAACTTTGAAGCTATTTATAACTATTTTTTTCATTATGACAATAATTAATTCTGCATTTACAATAAACTGCCAGCTGTCAGCTTTCAAATGAGATCATACTTGACGTCAGAGATGGGTCTAATAGTTGTTTTCATTAGTTTTTTCTTCATTTCAGAAAAAGCTCCAGAACATGAGCAGAGACCTGGTCTTTGCCTCAGGCTCAGGAAGGCTACGAAGGGTGTTTTCAGCTGCTGTTCCAGTAGTGCTGTGAATGTTGTGGAGCCTTTTATTCCTGAACCATCACAACCTGCTGCAGATCACTCCGGTGTCAAGCCAAATAATGGTAAATCATTATTTCTCCAACATTATTTTAAACAGTATTACTTCAACAAGTATAACTTGTTTTCCACTCAAAATAAGGCTTGTTTTTACAGAACATTAAAATTATTTCCCCCATTGTAATATACATTTCTTAACCAGCGCTGACATTTTTAAAATAAAACAATGGAACAGACACTCTACTGACTATAAGTAACTTTTCAACTACATGTCAACTTATTCTAACCCTTACCAGTCTACTAATACTCTACTAATACTCTAATGAGAGTTATTAGACATGTAGGTGTGTTGGAAACTCAGAATCGAAGACCAGGAGATGTTGGGATCGCATTAAAACAGAAGTTCTTCTTTATTGAGCGTGGCTACAGTCCAACAATCTAACTAAGGGAACGTTCTCTTACAGTTTATATACATTTAGGGGCAGGAACCAAAACTTTGTGATGAGACAGGTTTAGGAACCTGTTCTAGACTGAGAGTGTTGCCAATCCTAATCCACTCAGCATATCTATTCAAATGCTGAGATTTGAGTACAGGACTGGCAGGACTCTCTTGCTAAAACACAAGCTCCAAAACCATTAAGAGTTTCAGTAAAACAGGACTGGCCAGAGTCTTTTGCTAGAAACTCTGATAATCATCACCTTAACATGCTAAATTCAATGTAAACCTAAATTAAACATTTAATAAATTTGTAATACAACAGGTGCAATGTTACTTATAGACAACTGAATGTCTGTTGGAGGAGCATCACAATTTTGCAGATATCAAGCAGAGGGTTTTCATTTGTTTTTTCTTCATTTCAGAAAAAGCTCCAGAACACAGGACCTGGAGCTTTCTGGAGACCTGGATACCTGATCGTTTCCTCAGGCTCTGGAATGCTACGAAGGGTGTTTTCAGCAGTTCTTCCAGTAGTGCTGTGAATGTTGTGGAGCCTTTTATTTCTCCAGCAGATCCTGTTCCTGAACCTGCTGCAGATCACTCCGGCATCAAGCCAAATAATGGTAAATCATTATTTCTCCATCAGTATTTTAAACAGTAATATCTTGTTTTCCACTCAAAATAAGGCTTGTTTTTACAGAATATTAAAATTCTACGCAATTCTTCTGCAATGTTACTTATAGACTTATAGAATGTCTTAAAGGGACCAAAATAAAGTGAAACCAAAGTAACACTGTGATGTGATCGCTAACATTGATAATTAATATTATAAAACAAACAAAAAAAAAAACAGTTTTTGATGTCTGAAATGTTCCATCCTCAGGCCGCTCCAGATCCTGGAGAACTGCTTCCACAGATTCTTCTCCGGACATCTCGTCATCTTTAGCTTGGTCACTCCCTGAGGTATGCCAGGGTTTGTCTAGGTCTAACAGCCTCGAAGGGTTTCTGTCTTCTCCGCTGCCGGGTCAAGTTCCAGTCGAGCCAACAGAGACATCAACTGGCCGAACTGCTCAGGGTGCCGTGGAGGCTTCTCCAGTGAACTTAAGTATCAAAAGTAAATTGTTATATTATTGTTGTTTGTAATACTTACAGTACCTAGTGAGATTGAATAAGTGCTCTCAATAACGTCCACAATAGTTTCGGGCTGTTCCCTCAAATAGTGCCCTATTTAAAGTTTTTTGGCTTTTAGTATGAATATGTCAGAACCCACATTTAAAAAAGTAAGGAAAATAACTAATACAAAAAATAGATGCATAATAAACCTATGGAATATTTGTCATAATAAATTAATTGTGCATTTCACTCTGTAAATTCAACACGTAAATAATTATATAATTCAAAATGAATGATTTGTGTATGTAATATTTAAACTATTGTAATAATATCTGAAATGTGTACCTTTGTAATCATCACATCACAGGGAAAGAGACAACCATTCATCAAAACCACCGAAATTACACAGTGAGAGTATGATCAATCCCGACGCTCCTCAGCATCTGATACCATGTAACGCGTGCGGTCGATGCCTTTTTCCAGACCGGGTGGAGAGACACACGAGAGTGTGTGAGAAAACGAGGCCTGAGCGCAATCTCTTTGACACTTTCTTTCACAGAAACATTGGAACCACCAATGAAAAGTTCATGAAAACCACCAACATCTGGAGCAAAATGCAGGAAGGAAAGAGAAGCACCACATCTGTGACCCTGACCCTGGACTAGAGACATGCAGTACTGAGGGAAAATTTTTACTCAATTAAAGGTAAAACTATCTGGCCAGATTGAATTGTACTTGAGTAAAAGTAAAAAAGTACCACATTAACTCTCCTCCGCAGCGGTTTGACTTTCTGGTTGCTGTGCTGTGGAGGTTGCTATAATACAAGTTTACTTTCATTAAAATCTGTACATATTAACAAAGAAATATAGATGTATTCTAAATATTCATAATTTCTAAACCAAAACATTACTTACATTTTGTCAAGAAAAATTCATAGGCCCTCCGCATCTTCTCCAAAAGAATTTTAGTGACAGGAGTGGGGTGCAGATGGGTAATTAATTCTGCAACCCATTTATTCGAAGCCCTTTTATCTGGCTTGCCAATAAATAAGATCGGCTTGTATCCCACAGCTTCAAGTTTACTCACCTGAAATGAACAAAAGCAGTAATAACACATTAGTTAAACAAACCGACTGAATTATTCGAAATATCAGTACTGTATAAAGCAATTTTAATTTAAGGACATTTAAGGGAGTTGGAGTACAATGCAAGAAAATGTGTTGTAACTTGTTTCATTATAATTATTTTAGAAGAAACATTACTGAATAATGAACTGTATACAATCAATGGCCAGTTTCAGATAAAGCCAGAGGTACTCCTGCAGTTTCTGCCATTGCCATCATGACTTACTTACTTGACAGAGAACACAACTTATTGTTACTCTTTAGCACAATTTATAGATTCATTTATAGCTTATAGATTCCACAAGATGGATTCTTCTATGCATTAAATAATAAGACTATTTTTTAAAAGGCCAGATCACATTGGTACTTGTCTGATATTCAGAATGAGAAAAATACAGGCTTTCAACTTCACTTCACGTAACACTAACTTATGAAATATTAACACTTTTACTTACTGCAATACGGGCAGAATCAATTATACGCCCAGCATTTCTGCTTTTAAGGACAGATTTCCCCCACTGGCTATCCAGTGACACCACTTTTTCTTTAATTTTCTTTTTGGTGGACAGGCTTGCAAAACAGACATGACAAGTTTTCCTGCTTGCCTGATTGGGAGTCTGGCAATAAGGGCAGGGCCTGAATTTGGGCCTTGTCATGACTAGACACCAAAAATACACAAAAACAAACAGACAGAAAGACTCACAACAAAGAGATGGACAGATAAAACAAATATATATATACAGTACCAGTCAAAAGTTTGGAAACGTTACTATTTTTAATGTTTTTGAAAGAAGTCTCTTATGCTCATCAAGCCTGCAGTCAATGATGGAAACAGTTGTGCTGTTTAATATATATTTTTGGAATACTTTTTTCAGGATTCATTGATGAGTAAAACGTTAACAGCATTTATTCATAAAAACAGCATTTATTCAAAATAAAAACATTTCTAACAATATAAATCGTTACCATCACCTTTTATCAATTTCACGCATTCTTGTTGAATTAAAGTACTAATTTCTTAAAAAAAAAATAGTTATTGTTCCCAAACTTTTGAACGGTAGTGTATATTGTTACAAAAGATTTCTATTCTAAATAAATACAGTTCTTTTTAACTTTTTATTCATCAAATAATCCTGAAAAAAGTATCTCAGGTTATAAAAAAAATATTAAGCAGCACAACTGTTTCCAACATTGATCATAAATCAGCATATTAGAATGATTTCTGAAGGATCATAAGACACCAAAGACTGGAGTACTTGCTGATGAAAATTCAGCTTTGCATCACACAAAATAAATTACATTTTAAAGTATATTAAAAAAAGAGAACCATTATTTTAAGTAAGGAATAATTGACGACAGGCCGTTGAATTATTAGAAAAATAATGCACACCCGAGGTGGTAATGCGGTCACGACGCGAAGCGGAGTGGCCGTTCACCTCGGGTGTGCATTATTTTTCTAATAATTCAACGGCCTGAAGTCAATTATTCCGCTTATACTACAGTTACCACACCTCGAAACATTCAGATTATGTATTTCAAGACGTTTGTAAAGTTTTTGTCATTAAAACGCTCTTGTATGTAGGACTAATTTCTTACGCATCTAATCCAGTGCCTCCGATGCTAATTCCAAAACGTCATTTTAGAGTAGTAACGGAGGTTTGAGCCACTGATAGCAGACTAATGCTGGGACACACGACTAGCTGACACATTCTCTGACTGTTTTCATCGACTGCAGCAGATTTTAAACACCGACTTTGAACACAGACTGAACGCGCTGAACACGCGTTTGGGCATGATCAGTCATAAGTATCAAATTACATTCATAACCGGCCTTAAAGTGTGTCCCCGGCTTTATGCAGTTATTAATGCAGTTATTAGAGAGAGATGTTGCAATAATGAGACAGAAAAGCATGTGCGTCAATATTATTATTTATTTATTTATTAATTTAATTCGTTTTAATTAATTCGTTCATTCTTTTTTTTTTCATTGACAGATGACAGTAGACTAGCCAAATAAATGAAACACAAAGCCCTTTTAACAAGTAAGGCCTATCAATAATTATTTATTTGTTATTATCTGCAATAAAAATCCGTACTGCAGGACTATCCATTTGTTTAGCCTATATTCAGTTTAATTTTCTATTGATAATATAAATAGGTCTATATAGTTTATTTATTAAAATTAAACTGCATTTTTCTATTGATTGTGAAGCTAGACATTGAAAATTGCAGATCAAGCGCATGGGGCTAAATGTTTTTTATTGTTATGAATTGTATCCTATTTTCCGTTATTACCGTTAACTACGCGAAGTGATATGGAACTGTAATGCGGCCAAGACCTGCCTGGAACTACTTTAGCTGTGCGTTTCCCTGAAAATAATGCACACCTTAGAACGTTCGTCAACCAATCAGGTTCAAGCATTCAACGGCCCTGTAGTATAAATTGTAATAATATTTCATAATATTACAGGTTTTTTTTTTTTTTAACCGCAGGCTTGATGAGCATAAGAGACTTTTCAAAAACATTAAAAATAGTAGCATTTCCAAACTTTTGACTGGTACTATATATATATATATATATATGTGTGTAAACAGAGAGAGAGAGAGAGAGAGAGAGAGAGGAGAGAGGGGGGAGAGGGGGGGGGGGGAGAGAGGGGGGGAGGGGGGGGAGAGAGGGGGGGGGGGGAGAGGGGGGAGAGAGAGATAGCTACAGAGAGACTGATGAGTACAGGTTAACAAGATGGACGTGGCTCTTAAAAGTGCCTTTGTTTGTGTGTGTGTGTATATATATGTGGTGGGGGGTTAGATTAAAACGAAATTGAAGCTGCCAAATTTGAAGGACCTAAAGGAAAAAAACTAAACAGATTTGAACATTTTACACCAGTATTCTCTACATCGGTGTTGCCAGAATGGGATAGTGATATTGATTTCATACAGTTCAATAAACAAGAAGTTAATATTGTTAATTACATTTTAGACCAAAAAAATCAATAATGTAAATTTTGCTCTATTTCGCCAAAAAAGCCAAAGCCACAGCAGAACTTCTAAATATATAAGTTATGACAGCATTACTTATTACATTAATTATACACATTGTTTTATTTCATATTGAAAACTTGTGATGAGCCACAAGGATGTAGTTATGAATTAATTTGTATTGTTTATTATAGATATATTTGGATGTTTACTGTTTATTATATAATTTTGTGTGGATTTTAAACAATTACTGGGCTGTAAAACAAACCAATCTGGCAACACCGTTCTTCGTCTGAACATTTATAATGTTGGATAATAGTTGTGGGCTAATGTAATACTGGAAATCTTACATTCCCCTATTTGTACCTTGCATGATTATATGCGACAAAAATTTACTTTCAGTATTTGATTAGCTAACTTTGCTAGCCTGCACATTTGGTGTAGCAAGAATTAGCAATAATTTGTTGCAATAATGTCTTCTATAATTTACCGTCATAAGAAAAAATTGCCACCTTACACGTCTAAAGGTTCTAAACATAACTTATTGTCCTGATTCAAAAGTTTTTGATGTGTACATTTAAGAATAGTGTCCATCTCTATCAATTAACTCTTCTACTTACCGAGTGGAAAATCGCAATGGACCTTGGGATCGCCCCATACAGTGACGTCAGCGTTATTAATTAAGAGGATTTAATAAATATAAATAAATAAATAAATAAATAAACAAAACTTTGATTAATTGAACACAATCGTAGCATATTATATATATTTATTAACATCAACAAACCTCCGATAAAAATACGTTATCCAGCATGCTCTAGTTAAAGCAATGTCACTTAACGTTACGACAAGAAAACGCTTAAATGCTTTTGGTTAAACTCACCTCTGAATGCCGTTATACTTGCGTTGTTAAACTTACCGCTGAATGTTGTTGCTCACCACAATGAGCGTTGTTAAACTCATCGCTGAATGTTATTGCTCACCATGAGCAGGGGCGGATCTAGAAAAATATTTATGGGCTGTGAATAAACCTTCCCCCACTCTGTTACAACTGAGAAGGGTCTGGTATATTTATGGGGTGGCAAGAGGGGGGCAGGAATTTTTGAGGGGTGGCTGGCAACATAATATGGCAGACGTATATATACTGAATTTAATCACAGTTAAATTGGCCATAACTTTTAATTGCTGCCAGGGATGGGTATCGTTAAGGTTTTAACGGTATTACTACTTACCGATACTCCTTATCGATCCGGTACTTTAACGGTATTTTTATCGGTTCTTTTTGTTATATTAAAAAAAGGGGGGTATTTTTTTTAGAAAATTAATATTGCTTTATATTTTGAAATGTTAAATAAATATCTATAGCAAAAGAAAAAAGTAATGCTTTAACAAAACAAATAAAACATGCATGTTATACAGAAGGGTGCAGGCTTTTGTGTTTTATATTCAGAAGACATAGGACATCAAAAACAAAGTACAAACACACGGTCAAACAAAAAAAGTATACAATTAAACAAATATACAAATTGTATACCCAGTGCTTTAGTTTCAGTAATGTCTACTGACATTACTGTTCAGGAGTAATATGGGCTAAAAAGACATCTAATAAAGTCAGATTTAAAATAACACTGCATAGTTTATCATAGATAGATTAAAGCTTATATCATTCCAGAGCTGTGACTGATTTTCTCTTTGCCTTTTGTTGTTTGATTCACATTAATGGAGCAATCGTCAGCAGGTTTATTAGTCTGCTGCCTCTTTAAGACCAAAAGCAGATCTAATCATTATTACGCATCATATTTTCTCCCAACTATTAACGACCAATTATAAACATAAACTGTATTTAAGTTAATAAACTGTTTAAGTGAATCTCCAAGACAGCCATTTTGACATATTTGATCGTTTAGATGTGCACACGAAGCCCAAAATATACGTTGCTTGTCTCGTTGCGGTGTGTTTCGGAGCGCGCGCGTCAATTCTGGTACTTTTAATAGCCTTTTATTATCAAACGCGTCCCGCAGTTTAGCAACAGTATAGACTACATTTATTGTGTGTTGTAACGTAACGGCGACCATCAGTAAATGTTATGGATACAAACAATATTTTATATTTTTTATTAAGTTGTTCTTGTCTTTACTTACGTACTGCAGACAGATGCACTGTGCAACCTGCCACTGGTGGTGGTGAAATTTCGCGGGGGTCGCTGTGCTGGTGATGGGTGAAACCATTGTGAGGGGGAGGGGAGGGGATTCTAAATCGGCGATTTCTGTTTGAAAGGAATTTGGTGCGGGTCTCCTTGGCCTTCAACGTGTAGGCTATGAACATAAAATATACTTAAAAAATATTATCTGATTTATAAATGGGGTGGCAACAGGGGTGGCAGACTGTATCCCAGGGGTGGCAGCTGCCACCCTTTGCCACCCCGTAGATCCGCCCCTGACCATGAGCGTTGTTAAACTCACCGCTGAATGCTGTTGCTCACCATGTGCGTTGTTAAACTCACCGCTGAATGCTGTTGCTCACCATGTGCGTTGTTAAACTCACCGCTGAATGGTGTTGCTCACCATGTGCGTTGTTAAACTCACCGCTGAATGCTGTTGCTCACCATGTGCGTTGTTAAACTCATCGCTGAATTCAGTTGCCTATGAACGCGCTAAACCTTTGCGCAGAGGGCACTTTGATATCAGATTGCGAGAGGTTTTAAACATCAAAAACAAGTTGGAGGGCCAGATAAAGATGATCTGGGGGCTGCCATTTGACTAGCCCTGGCATAGATCATTTATTGTAGCCTATTCCTTTTATTTATTTTATTTATTGTAGTCTCGACCCATTCACCGCAGACAACGGGCTGCGTTATGCTTACCCAAGACGTCAAATTTCAACGCCGCAGGCTCCATTTCAAAGTTCTATAGAAGTCTATCGGACTAACGTTACCCTGCACGTTGAAAATTGACGCTAAAGGTATACCCAGGTCGTTGAAAAGTGACGCCAAGGGGTCCTGGCCATGCGTCCATATGTGATGAGTTGGGAGTGAGAATGTGTTGGTTGCAGGGGGTGAGCGAGCTTTTAGCAAGTTGAGACTGGTGAAACTACCTGAGATGATCAACAATGTCTCCAATAGGCTAAACAGCGTGGCACTTCTCTCCATCGAAATCCGACTAGCTAAGAAGTTGGACTTCAAAGACCTAATAAGTGACTTTGCTAACATGAAAACTCGCCAGTGGGCTTTGTAAATGAAATCTCGTGTAGGTGTCAAGGATCTAGCATAAGATTTAAAGTTTATTTAGCAGTATGTTTTTTATTTATTTATTATTATTATTTTTTTTTTGATTGCTTGATTCAAAGTATTTATGCAGGTCAGGTGTAATATATATATTATGTTAGTATTATATGAATTTGTTGATATGTTAATGGTTTCTTTTTGACCCTCTGAATTTCACCTTGTGAAAATAAAAAAGAAGTTTTGAATAATCGTGAAAATAAAGCAGTCTTGGGTGTTTGTGGTGTTGTGAGGGGCCCACTCCTTGGTTCTGTGACCGGGGCCCAACATTTGGTGCTACGCCCCTGCCGCCACCTACTGTATACCTGACACATCTTCACTGGTACTTATCCTAATCAATAAAGTAGAACATATAAATACATGTTAATGTAGAACATTTCAGCGTGTTTCTATTAGGATGTTAAAGGGGTGGTAAAACAACTTTTTTCGAAGGCTTGATTGTGTTTGTGGGGTGCACTGTAATATGTGTTCATGCTTCGTTTTTAAAAATTCACATTATTTTTCACATATTTAACCATTGTTCTACACTGCTCTGTCCCTCCTTGTAAAAACGGTCGGATGATTTCCTGGTTCTATGAAGCACCGCCCTCAAAAATACGCAATGGGCTCAGATTGGTTAGCTGGCCCAGTGTGTTGTGATTCGCTACTACCACAACAACTCTTTTTCAAAGCAACATAAAATGGCCCTGCCCCCGTTATGTATTGTGTTCCCAGAGGAGGGGTTTATGTAAATATTGGGCTCAGTGATGTCAGCAAGCCCACAGGAATGTCGTGTAGTCCCTATCAGCCGTTTCTGTAGTTCTTAGAAATTGATTTCTTTAAAAGCAAATGTCTCCCTTTGCTTTAAACTTTGAACGTTGTAACTTTGCAGATGTTGTTTATGCTCAAACAGCAACATTACACACTAACTAAAGTTAGAAAAGTGAAATCGTGTTTTACCACCCCTTTAATTATTGTTCATATGAGATTTTCAATGAACAAACTGACTTTTTTATTTTGATGCCTGTAGATGTTTGTGAAGCAGGATCATGCAGACACTGCAGACGTGGTAATTACCCTAAGCATATTTTAGAGTACATTTGTATTTATTTATTTATTTATTTAGCAATATGAATCAGGTATACATTCAATGTACTATAACTGTCTTTATACAACTTTCAATTTTATTTTTAGTATAATCTTTTTTTAACATGTTAAAGATTGTACATTTGAACAGTTTAATTAATGAAATTACTTTTCTTTACTTTGGTGAGCACAGATTACTGAAAAGGAAGAGGAACGATCTAACCCATCTTCAGAGGTAATAACACTAAGCCTATGAACTTTTTTGGAGTGTTGCATAATAAGGTGTACCTGCACTTCATTAGCCTCATAGCATAATTGCATAAGTCATTTTTTTTTTTTTTTCTAAGTCACTTAGGCAATTATGCAATGAGGTACTTCATTAGTGCAATATTTTTGTTAACATTAAAGATTGGACAAACTTTTAATAAAACTGCCTATTTACTTTGATGGCTAGAGATTATTAAGGATCAGGATGAACAGTCTGACACATCTTGAGTGGTAATAATCCTAATCCTGTGCATATTGTTGTGATGCATTATGAGAGTTTATTTATTGCAATAAAGTAGAACATATACATACATGTTAATGTAGAACATTTCAGTGTGTTTCTATTAGGATGTTAATTATTGCTCATATGAGATTTTCAATGAACAAACTGACTTTTTTTATTTTGATGCCTGTAGATTTTTGTGAAGGATTTTTGTGAAAGCACAGAGTACATTTTTATTTATTTATTTAGCAATATTAATCAGGTATACATTCGCTGTACTATAAATGTCTTTATACCACTTTTTATTTTATTTTTAGTATAATATTGTTTTGTAACATGTTAAAGCTACACTGTGTAGGAATTACTCCCATCTAGTGTTGAAATTTTATATGACTACAAACCAGTGGCGGCTGCTGGTCTTTCAAAGAGGGGAAGCTCATTCTCGGCCTACATCATAAAAATTTTCCATTTATTTATACGTAAATTCTGCCCAACGTTCATTTTCAAGAAAATGCTCTGTGACCCTATATCGTTCCAACTAGGTGTTTTTTCCAGTGACTTGACCAGTGTGTCCTCTCAATGGCCAGCAGAGTTAAATATAATTGTATAAATGTAATAATATAATAAAGGAATAAATAACAATATAATAAAGTATAATAATAATACTAATAATATATAGGCTATTTTTAATTATTTTAATAATTATTGTTTTAATTATTACAAATAATATTATAAAAAATATAATAGGATAAGTAATAATATAATAAAGGTATAAATGTATAATTGTGTGAAATGTATTATGAAAAATGGCTAGCAATTTCGACAAGCAAATACCAAGAAAGAGGTAGCAGCAGTTTATCTTTTGACTATCACTTGAAAAATCCGCGATGGGACTGAGCTCGAATAGCTTCAGCGGCAGCGACTTTTTATTGTATGAAATCGCTGTCAATCAAAAGGAGATGCAGCCCCTCCAATCATCACGCGGAAGCCCGGAGTCCGGGCCAGCCCACTCCTCATTCACCCCCAGAGACGCTGAGCGTCCGTGGGCGGGACATAATCGCAGCATTTATCCAATGACCGTCTAGTTTCGAAGCGCTGAAAAAAACTGTTCAGAGCAGCCCCATTGAAGTCAATGGACGCTGGGCTTCAACAGGGAAATGCACTGTGACGCTACGGGAATGTATGAGAAGGAGATCGAGTCAGCCCGACCTGCTGTATGTAGCTGATTCTGAACGAACTCGTCTTTGAGATTAACGTTTTCTAACGCATTTTTAGTCAATAAAATGTTAACAAAATAGTACATATTTGACCATTAATTTTTTTGACATTATAGGGGAAGCCGAGCTTCCCTTGCAGTCTTAAAGAAATCCCCACTGCTACAAACTAAATATTACTTCCTAGCCCCTCCCATTTCGAGTGAGTTTTAACTCCTACGGTGGCCGTATTAGTCCAAGATTAACATGGCTTCAAGTTCGCCTTCATCCCCCGAGTGTTCCTTCAAGTGATGAGGGTACTTTAGAAAACTATTATAAATTGCACTTAGTTAACATGTAGGTTATGCCTCTATGTGATCATCTATGTAAAACAAATAATTGTTTTACGTTTTCGTTATTTTGGTACCATTTCATTGCCAACATCAGCTATTAGGTTCCCAAACGAATGCAAGCTAATCTTAGTGAAGTATGCTATCGTTATTCTGTGTATTGTACGAGATTAATCGTGTAAGGCAATGTTTACAGTGCTACACAATTTTCTCTGTGAGCAGTCGGAGATCAGTTGATCAGTGTCATAGTATAACAAATAAATAAAATATATTTGGAAATTGCCCTTTAAAACGAAGGCTCAGTTTGTGGTTCACAATTATTTGATTAAAAACAACAAAAACAATAAAACAAAGACAAAGTCACTTATATTAAACACTTTTTTATTTATGTTTTTGTTAACAGAAGTTATATCTTGCGCCTTTAATTGCCTCCGCTATCGTCCTGTCAATCATCTGTCTCATTCTTGCGGGTCGCGGATAATTATTAGTTTCAGTAAAAATGTATTTCACCATCATCGGTACCCACCCTCAGCCGATTGGCATTACAGTATTTGCAATCACCATCCCGTGGCAAAACGGAGCGTCTGACTGCTGACTGGACACTGGTCAGTGAGCCTCTCCCGCTCGGCGCTGTCAAGCGCAGCTTCACCACACACAGCTAAATAAAACAGGCTGGTGGCAGACTAATAATTAATATCTCTGATGTAAAGATTTCTGTGAAACGTGTAAAGTTGCACAGAAGAAAGCCCGGACCTGCCCTGTACAGTGTAAGAATCTGTAGCCATAGTAGAGGACTATTATTTTGTTGAACAGACCTGACCTGAGCGACAACTGATGACGTCACATGCTCAGATTTGCTTGACCAATCGGCGGAAGGGGGCGTGTCAGGCCGCCCACATGTGGAAAACCAATTTTGAAGTCATTTATTCGTTTTTTGCCTGTGACCTAAAAAATGAAAAATCAAGCCGAAATCTTGTTTTTGAATAAAGGCACCGTTTTCTCGTTTCTGCTTATTTCATTTCAAATAGGAAAACAAACTACCAAAACGCCAAAAACGAAAAACGGGCCGTTTTTAATTGGTTTTTCGTTTTTTGATTCTGACACCAAAAACGGTTAGCCTATTTGGTTTTTCGTTTTGAAACAAAAAACAGAAAAACGGTATTTTCGTTTTATAATTACAAACGAATTACGGATTATCCAGAGATCCCCTGACCCTAGCCACATCCATGAGTAACTTACATGCCATAAAAGCGGGAGCACTTTCTATGGTGTAAAATCACCATAATATCTTCTCTGACGAAAACTACACAATCAAACATTTTCCAGCAGGAATCCTAAACGAAGTCGAGAAACATTAACAGCGGCATTCAAGATTCCAGGTGTAATGGCTCCGGTAAGTACTCCGTGTAACTGCTGTTTATAAGTTACCTGTCTTATAACGTTGGCTGTTATCTTAGTGCATGAAGCGTTAACATATAACGTTATTCCGTTTTATGTTTGTATTTGCAGGTAACATTACACTTGTTAGAAATCACATACAGATCACAGAGAAGAAAACATTTGTTTAGAGGAGATACAGAGCTAACGTGTTAGCGTGTAAACATTAGCTAGATGTAATTTTAGCAGTGTATGTTAACATTAACGTAAACACAGTTATTCTATCAGGCTGTAGCGCCGTAAATTAGGATATGAAAGACGATTACTAGACAGAGATTAAAGTGATACATCACCTAATAGCTAGTCAGGGAAGAGATAACATGTATTTTAAAAACATTACATTACAACATTTATCCTTACTGTTATACATTTTATCATCAAACAACTACAAAGTAATTAAATTAAATTTATTTTACATTTCTATTTCCACTTACTAGAAAGACGCCTACACTGATACCTAATTTGGGAAGTTCTCACAAAGACACATGTCTGTACATGGGAGCTCGTTCAATTTGCATGTGCATCTCCCTTTGACACATTGTGTTTTTTACAGGAGCAGTACACAAGCTCCAAGATGCCGACAGGGGCTGGGGGAAGTGTCATCCGGTCAATCCTACAGAAGTCTCCCTCAATCTTCCAACCATGGGCCGTTGGTGGGGGAACATCAGGCTGACTCTTCAGGGACCTCCTGTATATGGCTGCCTGGTAGTTTGCCCGCTGGGTGTGGTTATGCAAGGCATCCCTGTTTGGCGGTAGACTTCTATCTGTGCACTTTCCACACTTGAACAGCTGAGACCTTGCATAATTGACATCCCTACAGTCTTTAACGTCATAGATTGCACAGGTAAATGCTTCTGTAGCTTCATGCAGATCTGCTGGCAGTTGAAAAGCTGTTCCCAGCCTACTCATTGTGGCACAATGGTCCTCGTTAGAAAGCAGTGTTTTAATTGCCTTCACTTTACCAACGCCATACAGAGCACTTACTGTATAACAGCCAGTGAAACAGTGAAGTCCAATCAGAGCATCTGATATTTTATCACCTAGATGGCTCTGTATTTGCTGTACATGTATGGTGCGTTTGTTTTCTCCTTTACCTGTGTGAAAGTAGACGCTTGCTCCAATTTCAGAACGAAATGGCCAATACAAACACATCAGTGTCAGGACTGTTGATCACAATATTTGTACTGTACTGTGAGGCATGCGCACAGTGAAGCAACAGCCGAGTGTCTGCCTCCTCCTGTATGGTAGACAGTGCTGGCAGTGGTAACACCTGGAGGTGTGCACAAGTGTGCTGGATGTCCCTGCATGTTTCAGTTGTACTGAAGGGTTCATTCTAAAACCTGTAGAAATTTCCCCGCACATATATAGTTAATGTATAAGTAAAAAATATATATATATCCTTAAAAAATTTTTTTTTTTTAAACTTACAGGATTCCTGTAGGTTATTATTTTTTTTAAGGACAACCGTTTAATTCACACCTAATTAACATACGGATGCACTTTGCACTTCTCTTACAACACTGCATTTTCAAAATTATTTTGCTTATTGGTAACTCGCATATATCGCCACCTATGGGTTTTTGAATAATGTATTATGTTTCCCATCTCTTCCAGGTACCCAACACTGACTGCACAACCGATTCATTTTAATTTGTTAATTAATTTAGTATATCTAGCCGATTTAGTTAACATATTTATATTCTAAAGTTTATAACTTATATGTACTAAATTATTGTGGTAAATCATTTTTTTTCAAGGCAACGCAAGGTATCATTATATAAATGTACATTTAAAAAATAAAATAAAATAATATACATTTGTGCGCGTGCCAAGCCCGCGAAACCTGCCAGCGGGGATATATAAGAAGGGGTTGTGACCATAGACATAATATACATAGACGCCCTATTGGCCGCTGGAGCGTACGTCAACGGCACCGCCATTTTGCGGGGGGCAACATTCCTATTTCTCTCATAACGGGAGTTGAGAAAAATGCCTGCTTCATGTGCTGCTTGGGGCTGTACAAATCGCCGCACAATCGAAACCAGGTCTCGGGGGATTACTTTTCACAAGTAAGACTGAACATTTGTTTCTGGCTGTATTTGGTCGTTATATAATTAGTAATAGTAACGTAGTTGGCCACCGGAGTTAACGTTACTGCGATGCCGCTAGTTACCTTTGCTGTGAAAGTTGAGACATGAGTTGACACGATTTATAGTATAGTTTTAGCTTATATTATGTTTTATATTATAAAGTAAATTTCCTGAAAATCTAAAAAATCATCTATATTTTCTTAAAAACCGACTTTTATGACATGTACTCGTTTCGGGTAGGCGACTGACATATTGTGAATCTTACCGTTAGTTCGTTAGTTTGTTAGTTAGTTAAATAGTTGGCTAGCTCACTTTTCTCACACATTGAAGGTTTCCCAAAGACAAAGAGTTGAGGAGAGAGTGGGAAGTAGCTACACAAAGGCAAGGTTTTTCCGCAAGCGATTTCTCTGTTATGCAGTGAGCACTTCAAGTCGGATCACTTTGACAGAACAGGTCAGACTGTCAGGGTTAGGGATGGAGCTAAACCATCAGTCTTCAGTTTCCCGACTCATCTACAAAGAGTAGGTTTTTCATCACTAGATTATAAGGATTTAATAGCTTGCCATTAAATGGTTATTTGTTTATATTTGTATTTCCTTTTTAGCCCGTTGCAACCAGGACTACACAAGCCTCAATGAAAGCTGAGGAAAGCCTGTTAGTGGACTGTTCTCAGCATTTACAAGAGACTGATCCTCCTCTGCCTAATGCTGTGAGTATTTGTTCTAGTTAAACCCAGAAGAGCTGTGAGCATTATGGCCCTGTTTATATACAAACCTCTCTGTCTCCCACCAAAAATGACATTTTGATGAAAACGAATAACAATTTTGTCACAATTTACTTCCATCACATCAATTAAAGAGGAAAGCACTCACATTTTCAATCAGACAGTCACATCAGGTATATAACAAAAGAACAAATTTGGGTGAATTATAAAACAATACATGCATATAACAGTACAATTTGTATACCTGTTGCATATGTGTGTGTGTGTATGTATGTCTGTGTTTGTGTGTGTCAGTCAGGTAAGCATATTCAACACAGCATGTTTAAGAATGCAAGCCAGCAAGTATAACATTGCACTAGCTATTCACCAACCAGCTGGGGATGTGTGTCAGGTGTGAAGGGTTGGGGTCAGAATCCGTTGTCTCTTCAGTTAAAACTATATCCTTTTTAATGATTACTTTATTCTTATTAAAAATCTCAATAATCAAGTATATCCATGTATTCATGTAGTCTCTGTGAGTGTTTAACCAGTCTCTTGTAGGTGCATTCCAAAGTGTGTCCTAAGGTTGTGTTCACAGCCAGGGGCCTTTTGAGGATAACTCTCTTGGGATTTAGAGAGTGATTTAAAGGACTCTGCACCCAGGTGTTGCTTATCCAACTTTCTTACTCTTAGTTTCTTAGGCCTGCATAAGTTAAAGGTCAATGTATCCATAGTATAACCTGATGTTTGTTAAGTGCATTTCCTCATGTGCATTTCTCTAGGGAGTAAAAAGGATGACTGTCGTTCCTGTTTCCCTAAGGAGTTAAATGTGTTATCAGTCTGTTATGGTGTGCTGCTTTTTAGATAATGAACATTGGCATTCTTTATCCTTGAAGAGGACTGTTGTTCGTCAGTGTTGTGTGTGCGTTTGACATTCTGTGCAGGTTCTGAACTCTGTGATGTACGATTTATGGATATGAAGACAACGCTCCCAGACCCGGAGACGTCACTGCGAACGTACATCTCGGAGTTGGGCAACAATGGTCCTGATTAACGACGATATGCCCACTTATCTATCTGTTGCAGATTATTGTTTAGACAATGTTCTCTTAGCCAATCAGAAGTGAATGTTTATGGAATGCATGCCCTTGGAAAGGGTATAATTGGTGTATGATTTTTGTGTAAGGTAGAGTTAGCTTGCGACCTCCTCGTGAGACTTTGACGCTGACTCTACCAATTTAACTGCAAACTATTCTTCAGTAAATTTTTACTCATTTGTTTGAGCTTCACGACTCCTGGTCTTCTTTCATCATATCTGGTCCTGGGTCTAGAAACTGTACCCTCCCCTTACAGTTGATATAAACATTACTCAAAACATTTTCATCCTTCATTCTACTAGGACCACACATATGCATTGCCTGCATCTCCCACTGATTTAAAGGCCCGACTCTGTGAAGCCTTGGCTAGAGTGGAGAGTCTGGAACGAGAGAAGAGGAATGTGAAGGACCGAGAACGGAGGGCAAAGAGCACTGTGCATGATCTTCTGGAGGATCTGAAGGGGAAGAACCTCATAAATGAAGACTTGAAAGAGAGGCTCAATTTCTACTCTGGTATAAAAAAAATAAATAAAAAAAATTATGCATATCTTATGTGTACACTTTCCCTATTGTTATTATTATATCTAGAGCCCGACCGATATATCGGCCGATATTAGGCATTTTCAAAACTATCGGTATCGGCATTTATAACGGCCGATAAATGAATATTTCAAAAATAAAATAAAAACGGACGAAACACCCTTCAACCATGTTATGCAACATTATGAAGCTGCAGACTCGGAGCCTGCAGCTACAGTCCCGCACCCAGAGTCCCGCATTCTCAGACCCCTCGTTTTTCGAGACAGCGCCTCCTGCTGTCCGAAAGATCGTATAACACCCTTATACAAATGCCATTGAAAACAATAGGATGCAATATTACGGTCTCGTTTTATTTAAAGCTATCCGAATAAATATTTGCGTTCCCTGCTTAATGCATGTGCCAAAAAAACTCATTGTGTTCTCTGACTAACAAATTACCCAGTAGTTATTTTTTGAGCGTGGGTGTAATTGAAAGAAAATTACTGATGGAAGGGATACAATTACAGATTGAAAAATATTCAGATTGAATATTTTCTTCTGAAAAATATTATGTGATATTATATTGCTACAATGTTTTTTTTTATTCAAATTCCTATTTTCTTTCAGTTCAACCTATAATGGTCTAATTAACATTATACCATGCTAACATTACAAAACCTGTTTTTTGATATTTTGAATGCGAAGCAAAACTCAAATAAGAATAGACAAAACACCAATAATAAACAATTCTGTACTTTATTTAACGATCACTTAAACTTGATTGACCTAAACGATCATCTTGCTGTAAACAGCAAAAAGGAAGAAAGAATTATGTTAGTGACTTTACTTTTTGTCTTCAATTTATAAGTCGTTTTGGATAAAAGCGTCTGCTAAATGAATAAATGTAAAATAAAATGTAAATGCATAAGGTAAAATAATTACTTTCTGGTAGGCGAATGTTCCTTCTTTTTGCAATCGCTCTGTCAAATTCCTCGACGTCACTAAAATAAAAGATGAATGCCGATGAATGCAGATGAATGAAAGTAATTTTAATACTTACGTTTTATAAGAACTAATTTAAGTAGTCTACATAAATTATATAGGGCTAAAGTAAAATAATTACTCCGACATTAATTAGGCTAATTCAATTTATAGTTTAAAAAAAAAAGGTCAAACGGTAAATCTGATTAAATAATTAATGATGACATTCTTTGATATTAACACACTTAATGTATTTAATTGGTCTACTTTAATGTCAACTAATTTTAATAAAATTTTTACAACATGCTTGTCTACAAAAAGTCCAAGGTTAAAGGATAACTTTCAAAATATTTTCGGGGAAAAAAGGCGAAAAAACATACATTAACTGCTCAAATTTAACTATCTTTACAAATATTAAATGGACTATTCATATGTTGGTGTATCGATGAGCTATAAAGTAGTTTGATTAAAAAAGAAATCGAATGAGTATGATTCGCTAAATAAAATTAAATTTGATAGGAGGCGCTGTCTCGAAAAACGAGGGGTCTGAGAATGCGGGACTCTGGGTGCGGGACTGTAGCTGCAGGCTCCGAGTCTGCAGCTTCATACTACTCATGTTATGAGTGTTGGCGTTGTATAGTTTGTCCACCAGAGGGCACTCTACACCGTCCCTGTTGGCAACACTCGTGTATAACGCGCCACACATTCTGCAACCTGCTGATCCAGCCAGAGTCGGGCAGAGAGAACCGCGAGTGAGATCAGCGGTGAAGTGTGTTCATGGTGAGTTGGTAACGACTCACGAGACATACATTGCTTGAATAACAATTAAAAGAACATCCCTATCAGTTCTCTTAACTCAAATAAGGATGACAAAATTCGTGACTCATGTCCAGTTTTGCTGAGGTTAAATAAGCCGAGAGTGAAGCGGAACAACGCGACGTAGGCTATATTCACATAAAATGTTAACACTGCAGTTCACAAAAGTTCATAATGTGCATGTGCTTTAATGCTTTGTCGGTTAAACATTTAATTTTAAATGCCGATGCGCTGTTCTAACGTGTGCGTTTCTCAGCGCGTACATGTGAAGCTCACATGCACTAAAAGCCTTTCTACCAGCGCCTGGATACTGGACTAAGTTATCTTTCGAGTATTATTGTGCTAATACTGTTAAATACACACAAGATTTACATAAACAAAGTCGGTTGTCTAAAGTGAAGGCAAAATTGAGAGAAAATCTGCTTGTCAAATGCGTGTACATTAGACGTGTCGTGCTCAGCTCTTAAAGAGACAGTAGCAATTGTAAACACATTGACGCTTGTCCTTAAAGGGATAGTTCACCCAATAATAAAAATGATCTCATTATTTACAGGCACTCTAATGTTGTTCCAACTGTATTAATTTCCTTCTAATATTTTTCTAATATTAATATTTTGAAGAATGTGGGTAACCAAACAGTAGCTGGTCCCCATTGACTTCCAAAGGAGAAAAATATACTATGGAAGTCACTGGGGTACATCAACTGTTTGGTTACCCACATTCATCCAAATAACTTATTTTCAACAGAAGAAAAAAACAACTTGAGAGAGTAAATTATGACAATTTGAATTTGTTGTCAATTTGAATGTGAAATTGTTGTTTTTGTTCAAAGGACTAAACGTTTAGTCTTAAAAAAAAAATCTTAAGTTTGTATTTTTATACATTTTATTTATCAGAACTTTAATATATTTTGATGTTCCTCTGTTCTGTTGTGACAATAAAAGAAACAAGTTTCTTTTTAAAATGCATTATCATATTATTTTAGTTAAAACTCATAAATAACTACAAATAACTAATGTTAGGGAAATTTGTTAATGTTTTGTTGCGCGTTTCTGAAAAAAAAATAAAAAATATCGTCCGATATATCGGAATATCGGATTTTAAAACCAACAAATATTTGTACCGGTATCGGCCTTCAAAATCCTTTATCGGTCGGGCTCTACTACCCATCAAAAGTTTGTACACACCAATTGTAAAGTGTGTCCAAACTTACTGTACTATAATACACATAAATAATATTGCTACTGTATTATAATATACACAAATAATATCGGCCGATATATCGATATCTGGCTTTTTTTTATCGGTATCGGCATCGGCGCCCAAAAATCCATATCGGTCGGGCTCTAATTATATCCATTATTATTTCAAGAACACTTATGAGTTAGTCTGTTATAACTGAATTTCAGATCTTCCGATACACCTCTTGTCAAAACGGTACCACGAGTACACAAAGGAGCAGAGGGAGTTTGCCCTCACTCTTCACTTACATGGCCCAAAAGCCTATAACTATTTGAGAAAGTCTCTCCATCTCCAGCTCCCACATCCACATACATTACAGAGGTATTCTTATTTGATTGCACAAAATGGTTTAATACATTAATTAAAGGACAAGTTTGGTATTTTACACTTAAAGGGATAGTTCACCCAAAAATGAAAATTCTGTCATCAAATACTCACCCTCAAGTTGTTTCAAACCTGTATGAATTTCTTTTTTCTGCTGAACACAAAAGAAGATATTTTGAAAAATGTCTGTAACCAAACAGTTGATGTGTCCATTTACTTCCATAGTAGGAAAAAAAAATACTATGGAAGTAAATGGACACATCAACTGTTTGGTTACAGACATTTTTCAAAATATCTTCTTTTGTGTTCAGCAGAAAAAAGAAATTCATACAGGTTTGAAACAACTTGAGGCTGAGTCTATGATGACAGAATTTCCATTTTTGGGTGAACTATCCCTTTAAAGCCCTGTTTACAGATCGTTTCTGATGAAATAGAACGTTTAAGATAAAAATTTAGACACATGCTGCTGGCCCTAGAATTTTAGGCTTCTTTTAGGTGATTTTTTGTGTGAGCATATCAGTGAACACTATTTCATCAGAAACGATCTGTAAACAGGGCTCTAAGTGTAAAATACCGAACTTGTCCTTTAACTACTTTTCATTTTACAAAGGTGGATGAGTTCTGTAGATTCCAAACCTGGCCTCAACATGATGATGTTAGACATGTTGAAAAGACGACAAGAGGAAGACCCAGCTAAATATGGATGTGTGACTCTCATGTTGGATGCCATGGCTATCAAAAAACATGTTCAGTACAATCCTCATACACAGAAAATGTCTGGATTTGTGGATATGGGGGATGGTATGAATGAAACTGATGTTGCTACCGAAGCTCTTGTTTTTATGGTGGTTGGCCTTCAAGGCCATTGGAAGGCTCCAATTGCCTACTACCTGACCAACTCTCTGTCACCAAATACACAGAAGGTCTTAATTGTGCATGCCTTGGAGGAACTGCATGAGCGTGGAATAAGAGTGGTGAGTGTCACAATGGATGGACATGCCTCAAATATTAGCATGTGCACCCAACTTGGGTGCCAGTTAAAGGCAAACTCTCTTGTGCCCTTAAAAACCTTTTTCGCACATCCAGTGACTGGTGAGAAGGTGTTTGTTATGATGGATGCTTGCCACATGTTGAAGCTGGCTCGAAATATGTTGCAGGCTTACAGTCCAATAACCAGCAGCACTGGTCAGATCAACTGGACATTCATTGTTCAACTAAATGAAGTTCAAGTCAAAGACGGACTGCATGCAGCCAACAAGGTAACGGGCAAGCACGTGAATTTTGATTCCCAGAAGATGAAGGTGTCTTTGGCTGCACAGACACTAAGTCGCTCAGTCACTGTAGCTCTGCGCACATTGAGAGACCTTGGCTATTCACAGTTTAAACACTGTGAAGCAACGGCTGAATTCATTGAGGTAATACTATGCAAAAATGGTGATGAATCAAATGCTCAAATCAATCTATTTCTCTTAATGCAAACATTTGCTTTTAGATTATTGACAGGCTATTTGACATAATGAACAGCCGCAATCCACGTGCCAAAGGGTTCAAAAGTCCCCTGGGTTCTTGGAATTGGAGTGATAGAGTAGAGTTCTTGTTGAGAGCCAGGGAATATTTGATCAGTTTGGTGATGAAAGATGGCACAACCCTTCATCAATCAAAGAGGTTATTTAAAATTTGTCAAGCTTCTTTTCATGTGAAGAGTTCACAAGTTAATGACATCATAAGTTCATATGATGCTCTTGTTCCCCTGTTCTGATCTTTTCACTGTCTCTTTTTGTTTCTGTTAGGGACCGTTCGGTATTTATGGAAGGGGCCACCGGAGGAAAATAGGGGAGGGTCATGTCTTTTTATTCTTTGTTGAGGGGAGGGTCATCCAACTTTTTTTAGTCTAGAGGGAGGGTCACCCAACTTTTATATTCATGAAAACAGCAACATTTCAAAGTGGCTTGTTTGGTGCTATTTTTTTCCATTTAGCTCCATGTTGATCTCGCGTTATCAGCCCCCCTTCGATATCAGATGGGTCTGACCCAACAAAAATCCAGTTTGGCGCTGTTTGACAGTGCGCACGCACTTCAGTTCGCGCTTAGAAAAAGTGCATCATGTCAGAACAGAATGCCAATGAAATGTTTACCCGGCAAAGCTTTAAAGCACGAGCAAATAATGAACTTTTGTGATTGCGAATAAGTGCAGTGTCCTGTGAGTGTAACTCTACCGCAGCATTAACATGTGATGTGAATGTACATCGAGTTTTACAGTATTGGGACTGAGGCGCCAGAACTGCAGCTGATAGAATGTGCGCTGTATAGCGCGATACTACCATATTTTAGTTTCCATTCTTATTTTGTTTCCATGATGTGTAAGATGTAGGGCTACCACATCTTTAAATTACTATTAGTATTATTTAAGTTAACATAATAAAATACGTAGACCTACACCACAAAAACAATGGCTATCTGAACATCTTTGCCAAGCGCAAACCAGTACAGAAGTAGGCTAATCAATAAATTATCGGGGAGGGTCATGCCTTTTTTCACAATCATTTTGGAGGGTCATAGAAAAAATTTGTGATGGCGAAGGGAGGGTCATGTCTTTTTTGACAACAGATCTCAAAACTCCTCCGGTGGCCCCTTAAATAAAAAACGAACAGTCCCTTAGAATTCTTCTACAGGTGAAACTCGAAAAATTAGAATATTGTGCAAATATTGTGCAAAAGTTATAATGTTGATTATTATGGCTTACAGCATATGAAAACCCCAAATTCAAAATCTCAGAAAATTTGAATATTACATGAAATCAATAAAAAAAAGGATTTAAAATACAGAAAAGTCAGCCCTCTGACAAGTATAATTATGCATATGTACTCAGTACTTGATTTGGGCCCCTTTTGCATGAATTACTGCCTTAATGCGGCGAAATAAATGAACTTTTGCACAACATTCAAATTTTTCGAGTTTCACCTGTATGTTCAGTATTTTTTCAGTTCTCAGGTGGCAAATTGGTATGTACAGGTGCTGCTCATAAAATTAGAATATCATCAAAAAGTTTTTTTATTTCAAGTCTTTATTTGTTATAATTTTGATGATTATGGCTTAAGCTAGCTTACGCAACACTCGTTCCCTCATTTAGAGAGAACCGAGACGTTTCATAAGCTGTAAGCCATAACCATCAAAATTAAAAAAAAAAAAAAACTTGAAATATCTCACTTTGCATGTAATGAGTCTATATAATATATTATTTTCACCTGAAAAGTTGAATTCTTGAAATAAATCAACTTTTTGATGATATTATAATTTTATGACCAGCACCTGTATGTATGTATTATAATTGTTCCTAGTTGGCTTAATGCCTTAGAGGTAAATCATTTACTTATAATTTTGCGATACGCACTATCTTTTATGTACTAGGAAAATATAATTACAAACTAGAGACATTGCAATGGTGTGGCTTTTTGGGAATCGTCCCTGAAAGTTTTCTTAAAAGCCCCAAAGTTTTTGGATTTTACAAATAACTTTGTATCATTTTCCCTCAGTCTCTCTAACTAATATGCTCTACAAGTCAAAGGAGCGAATTTTCTATTATTAGAGCTATCTATTGGTCACCGCAATGACATGTCACCGTGTTGTTGTGCCTTATCAATACCATTTACAACTTTCAGTGAACATAATTACATTGTGCTCTCTTAAGAGTATTTTAATTTTGCCATGGTCATACTGACAAAACATTTTATTTTTAAGGTACCTGTCTGTCATGGGGTTCATCATCAATATTGACACCCTAATGTTGATGATTCCTGAACAGTTACGATTTCAGCGGTACATCTGCACTTACCGATTTAGCCAGGATCACCTGGAGCTCCTCTTCAATTCAATTCGGGCATCAGGTAGGAATTTCTGAAATTTAGAAATTGTAAAAAAAATATAATCTGAAAAGAGGCAATATATACGTATTATTTTTCATATACATCTTGGCATTACATCAGTGAATTTTCATGTTTGTGTTTTAGGGGGGTGGAATAACAATCCTACTGCAGGCCAGTTCCAGGGCATTTTCCGGCGTCTCATGGTCCGGTGCGGTGTCTCTCCAAGCACATCAGGGAATGTTGCACCACAGGATGAGACCGTGTCACTATCAGCTGTCGAAATGTCATCTCTAACAGTAAATGAATCTGAGGAGCTTCCATCCCCTTTTGTAAACGTTTCTGCACTTGTGTGTGACCACAGCTACCTGCCAACCCGGTTTGGTAGCCTTGTGGACAATGCCCTTGTGTACATTTCAGGTTTTGTGGTGCGTCAGATTTTGAGAAAGCTTCCCTGTGATGTGTGCCGTGCTAGCTTGGTGGCAGATGCTGTACCTGCGTCTTTTGATCAGAACTACCACTTGCTTTCACTGAAAAACAATGGGGGGCTGATGATTCCTTCTGAAGGTACTGTGAAGGTGGTCAGATCAGCAGAGCGGTTTATTCGCCAGTCATCCTGTGGGAAACCAGGAAGAGTTTCTCTGATCAATCAGTTTGTCAGAGCTGAGATTGGTTCTGAAGATGTGTTTTTTCTCAAGGAGCACATACAGGAAACACAGTTTGGAATTGACAACCATCATTTTTCTCTCTTGTCATTAGTTGTGTCTGTCTTTCACAAACTGAGGATGCACCACATTGCCAAACTTAACACTCTGACACTACAGAGTGGCAACTCCAGAAAAAAGCTCTGCAAAACAGTTCTTTTCAAAGGGTTTTAGCTCTAATCACCTGTGACCCTACAAAGGGTGAGTGATTATTGATGATTGATGGATAGCAGTGAAATTAATCATTTATTATTTTTATTATTGTCTATTACTACTATTTTATTTGCTGTATACTGTTTGTTTGTTTATTTTATTGACTATACACTAAACTATTTACTATTACTCCTCACTTTATCTTTTATTTACTATTTGCATTGCACTGTAGTTGTACTGTCCATATCATATGTATAAAGGATCCATCAGTTATCTTTGTTATTGTATATTTGGAGTATATATCTGTAAATATTTTTTTTTAAAAACTTGTGCAATAAAAATACAGAAAGCACCTGCATGTGTGATTTGCTGAGTTGTTTTATTTTCTCAATGGCTCAATTCTAAGCACAAAAGAAGCTAAAATCGGATTAAAGACAGAAAATGCTTTTTTTCACAATAAGAAAACTTTATTTAATGTAATGTGAAATTTTAATTATATCTCAGTATGGGGATCTTCGCAATTCTATCCAATAATAAAAGGCCAAATACATGACAAGCCTGAGCTTGCCATTCCTTATTAAAAAAAAATATTTTATAAGTCTTAACTATCGAGATTTTAAATAACTAGAGATGGAACTTTTAGTACACCACATACAAACCACTGAAATCAGTTGCTAAATGTAATATATATTTTTTTTATCCAGAAAAACCACAGCTCACCTGTTTACTTGCATTTGATTACAGCGCAGTTTTGCCCACCGCAAAATGGCGGACACGTTGACGTATCGCAGCAACGTTCCAAAGCGGCCAATAGGGCGTCTATGTATATTATGTCTATGGTTGTGACCACCGCGCGCAGAACCCGGTTTTTATTCTAAGAGGACATCCATATCTACCAGCATTTCTGAGGTAAAGTACTTTTTATTTAAAACCAATTTAGGTACATTACTTTTAAAACATACGAACCCCATACAAAGGTAAATGACTTAAAACTTTGAAGTAAATAATAAAATCGAATTATAGTAGCCTACTATAATTCGATTTTATTAGCTTATACTAGCTATAAGTTCCCTACTCGGCATAAGATAAATAACTGCCACTTTCACCCAATAAACATTTTTAATTGTCACAAAATGTATTAACTGTGTTTTCCAGTAAATGTACCACTACTTTTCACGTAAACAATGGTTACCATCGATGTGCCATAAACTGTTGGGTGCAGGGACTGAGTATTTTCTACGCCGCCGAGGGTTCAGTTGAAGACTGCGCATAAGGACACCCTGAGGATCCACCCGTCTCATGCATTCTTGAACACGTTGCCCTAAAAAAAATTGATTTCATTTCTATTTTACATGCTTTTTACTCAAGGATGCTAATATGTCAAGGTACAAAACCCACCTTACTCTGTACTCGAATGCCCTGTGCACCGAGATGTCCAACCATCATTTTGTATCCGGCATTTGGGTGGCGCTTTAGTGCATCTTCTACCAGAGCATCCAGTTCAGCGTCCTCCAAAGTTAAGAACAGGTCGCTTACTCTATGAGAATAAAATAAACCCATTATCAACCACACAACACACAAATATAAACACTAATGTGAAAGCTTAGTAGGTTATAAGGCTATGCTACTAGGAGCTGCTTACCTTAAACCATGATGCGCCATCCTATTCCGGATAGTTCTTTCAGAGACACCAAACAATTTTGCAATGTTTACAGCAGTTTAACCCATTGAGAGATAAGTTTCAATAGTACTTATCGGAAGCAAGTACGATGGACGTCCCGCCGTAGTACCATCTGACTCGCACAGATTTTGAATGTATTGGGAAATATTTTGCAAAGAACCTAACAATTCAGGCTGTTCTTCGACGTTCATGTCGGCAAATATCTCTCCTAAAACATCGATAAGCACATCTAATCTAAACAACACATAGTCATTTGATGCGTTGTTATCAACTTCATTTGCTAAGCTGCGCAACTCTCTAGCTATTTGTAAAACGTCCGCCATAGTACACACCTGTCACCACCACCCGACGTCACTACAAAGCCAGAGTAATCGAGCGAGCGCCTCAATCAACGATGAACCAATGGTAAGCAAGACCAACCCACCTAATTATCATACAAGAAAAAGAAACGTAAAAAGAAATGAATCAATGAATAAATAAATAAAATAATAAATGAATGCATAAATAAATAAATCTACATGATAAATGTAAGAATAAATATAAAAATAAATAATTAAAAAATAAATAAAAGTTAAAACGATTTAAAAAAAAATGTATAAAAGCAGAAAATAATACATTAAGGGGGAAAAAAATAAAAAAAATTAATTTGATTAAAAATGAATCATATATTTTATCAAGTCGTTTATATCTTTCTTTATTTTCCTATTATCACATTTATTTATCTATTTATCACATTTATTTATCTATTCATTTTTAATTTCTGCAGGTTTGGTCCTCCTTACATTTGGGATAGAGAAAACCCACTCAAATTGAAATGAACTTTTTCGTTTCATCAGTCATGTCTGTGATCAGGGGCGGAGTGGGACCAAAAAATCTACCGGGAAATTTCGTAGACCACCGGCCCTCGGTGGTAAAAAACAACAACAACAAAAACAACAACAACAACAAAAAAACGTTTGCTAAAAAATATAGCGGTGAATGAGAGAATATTAAATAGATTTTTTTTGTTCCTCTATAGTTTTTTCACAACTTTCTAAAAGAGTAAAAAAATTGCGAGAGATGGATAACGGCAGTCAGAAGAACTCAGAAGAGAGAAATATATGTCAATTTGTCATCACTCCCACAGACGCAGCATTAGAAACCCTCACAGCAGCATTAACTCGTTTTTTGTAATTTTAATATAATATAAAATAGTGTTATAAATGTAAATACATATTTTTTTAAATAGAAAATATTAAAAAAACTTTCCAGGATTTATGCGGATGATGACCGTTAAAACGTGTCATCATCACCCTGTTGAAA
Source organism: Squalius cephalus (assembly GCA_022829025.1). Taxonomy (NCBI): domain Eukaryota; kingdom Metazoa; phylum Chordata; class Actinopteri; order Cypriniformes; family Leuciscidae; genus Squalius; species Squalius cephalus. Next base: position 5,057,666 of record CM040794.1, on the reverse strand, counting down.
AGGGTCCATGGCATTTTCACGGTGACACGACACCTTGCTAGTTAGCTTATGCTAGTGTTAACATAATCTGTATACACTTAATATAGCAGCAGCAGCCAAGGGAAGTTACTCGTTTTAAAACTAGGAAATCTGCCACTAGTAGATAGTCACTCAATAGTAAACTTTTTATTTGTCTCATATTTACCACAGCTACTTTCAAATTACACAAGCTTTTGGCTGGCTGGCTGCATAGCTGGTGCTAATTCCCATCTGTGCCTAGCTTTGACAACATGTGCTTCAGTTTATTTCACCTGTAGTATCTTTGCTTGTTGATGCCCGGAACATGTCTGTTATTTTGGAGCATTTCACTGCCTCCTCCTCCATAATTTTTTGCCTTTTGAGTCTGAACTTCTCAGCGCCAGATTTTTTAACGCTTGTGCTGAGGGGTGCTAGATCATTGAGGGGGGAGCTGCGCAGTTATACAAATAATAATTGAGCAAAACTTGGCCACTAAATATTTAATATTCAATTATTTTAATGATCACAATTAAAGTTTTAATTTTATTAAATTGAACAAGCGCAACATTCAGCATTCAATCAAATATTCTAAAAGATGTAGGCTATTATTAGCCTACTAATAAGGTTATTTCAACATAATATTTCGTTATTTCGACATTTATGTGCGTGCAACAAGCAAGATGTGCATTTGTAAATCCGGTAACGCGTGCATTGATTTTTAGTAATAAATTAGTGTTTTCTGACAGTGTCGGGTGTCGGCTGCAAAGATGAAGTTGACGATCGCCATATATAGTGAACGCGCCTATAGAAAGAAATGCATGATTACGTAATCAGAGAGTAGCCTTTTTCTTTTCGTTTTGAATTATTTCGTTTAAAGATATTTCAAGCTTTGTGTATTTGATGTGTTTCTCATGTCTGTGTGAGGCATACACTGAGTTTCGTTAACTTAGTTCGGATGAGATGCGCTCAGTTAACGTGCAATGCAATTGACCGCGCGGGCGCCTCCATGATTAGGCTATATTGTCTGTTTGTTATATTTGCTTATTATTAAATCCAGGCAATTGGTTGATAAAAAAATGATTAAAATTAAGATACAATTTATACAAAACGAAATTCACTTTAATGAAAGGTTTTCTACAAAACAAAACTGAATGAAATGGTCAAAATCATGTCTGTCTGACCCACCCACTCCAAGTCTCTCGATATATAGCGCATCATATCTTACTTGTGCTGTTCACTTTTCATAAATAAACATAAATGGAAAAGAAATGACATTATAATATTTTAACAAATATGAAACTAAATGCGCTTATTTAATGGCTACAATAGGCCTACAGACTCTCTATTTGTGCAAATTGCTGCACATTCATTTAATTCTGAATTTTGCACAAGTGGAAAGGCGTTTGTTCAAATCAAGTTCACGGATAATTGTGCGTGCATTTATTAATCATTATGATACTAAAATCATAAAAAGGCTATGTAGGCTACTAAAAATCAGATGAGCCCAGAATATGAACGCAACGTTTAATTACACGTTAAGCAATTTCCTCCCATAGAAAACCATTAGGCCTAAGAACGCTTAATGTAGCTTAATGCAGATTAGAATGCCCCCTTATTATGTAAGGGATAATGTATAGTGAGCCGGTTGTTATAGTGAATAACAACCCCGACAGGCTGAACGGGATCCCGACGCGAAGCGGAGGGATCTTGAATCAGCCTGAAGGGGTTGTTATTCACTATAACAACCGGCTCACTATACATTATCCCGCTTATTACATGGCTACCTACAAAATAAATAAATAAATTGACACAAATTATTTATTTAAAAGGAGTTTATTGATTTAAAAACGACTGTATTGCTTCCGCTAAAGAAAATAGTCCGTTCCGCGTCCATAGCAACGCGCTGTTTTGCATGGCAACGGTCTGTTATACTTCGCAGCGGTCTGTTATCAAGAAATAACAGACCGTATTCTACATTGGAATTCAGCCAAGCCATGTAATAAGTCGAAATAACGACTTATTATGTCGAAATAACGAGATATTATGTTGAAATAACGTCTTCGAAATAACAAGATAAGTTTTCTTTTCTTTTTGCTTCAAAATGCGGTTCAGGGCTTCCATAGAATAGCCTACAGCCTGAATATAGCCTAATTGCTTCCAGAAATTATTTTTGGGGGTGCTTTGGGCTGCGTCCGAAATCGAATACTTCCCTACTATATAGTATGCGAAAAACAGTACGCGAGCAGAGTAGTATGTCCGAAATCATAGAATTCGAAAAACAGTAGGCGAGAAGTACCCGGATGACCTACTACATCCGGCGAGATTCTGAAGTGCGCATACGATGGACACTTTACTATCTCATGATGCCACGGGAGAGGAGTTGTCGTCGTTATATTTGAAAATGGCGGAAAACGGAGACGCGGCTGTTTTCAAGTGTAAGTACTTTACAACACACTTTTTGTTTATTTGTGGTTAAATTGAATTCGTTTAACATCATATAAGTAAACGATTGACTTGTTAAAAGTTTAAATAATGTAAATCGAGGGTACAAGTTTGTGAATTGGCTGCAAAATGACAATTTTATCATTATTATTATTGCCGAACAGAACGAGCTAATGTCTGTCAGTTAACACTGTTTTATTTAAACAACGACGTTGTTTCTCAGTTAAATGATAGGGTTACAAAACTTTTATTTTTTAATTTTACAACGATTTTATTTCTTCTTTACCAGTGTTGATATGTAATATGTGTTGGCTACAAAGCAAGCTACTGTAATCAAGTGTACCTCAACTTGTCCAACATTAATATTAATTTAATAATATAGATTGACCATGGTTCATCACTAATGTTAAATTCTGTGTTGATTTTGCAGGGGCTGATGACCACACCTGTGTTCTTATGGCTAATGGAAGAGAGGAAAGAAAAGAAAGAGCGACGAGAGAGAGAGGAAAGATTCCTTCAGCTTTTAGAAATTGCTAAAAAAAAATTATAATAAAGAAAACAAATGTTACACACTCTCTTTCCATTTATTTGTTATAAGTTCATTTTGTAATGCTGTTTTACCAAGTTTTATTACAAAACACTTAATTCCCAGGGATTTACAGTAGTTAGATTGTCAATTGTAAAGTGTTTAATATGTGGCATTGAGTAATTAATATTTTTAAAGGGTGTTGTGTGTGCACTTATTTTGTGACAGATTCCAGATGTTTTTTGAAACAAGCAAATTGCAGGTATATCTGAAAAATATGAGTGCCACACTGAAGAGAAATATCCACATACCCCAGACACCTTTAAAATGTATTTGCTTTATTTTTGTATATTATTTAACTTTTAAATGGATACAGAATACAAAAGTTTAAAATAAAATCACAAAACTTTGGCAAAACTTTTTTTTATTAAAGTGTCATCTTGATGGAAGAAAATGAACGTCAGCAGCTTCAGTAAGGTAACCTTCACAGGTTTCTAAAGATCTAAAGGGACTTTCTTACTAACTATCTCATTTGTTGGGCATCACTTTAAAATAATTTAAAATCTGTTTCTTTAAAAGCATGTGTACAAGATGAGAACTTTACACCCTGGGCAATTTTTGGATTTCCACTTGAATTTTTCCTACCTAAATTTAAAGTAAATAATTTGTAAAAAATTAAGCTCAAATATGTGATATGTAGCTAGAACACCAGCACCTCGATGTCCTTTTTTTCCACCCATGGTCGCAATCAGTGACTGGATGGACTACCGTGAGGGGTGGAGGTCAGCTCCATCTTTAAAATATAGATTAAGAATTGGCGTTGTAGGGCTCACAATCTGTAACGTGTTCATAGTTTATTTTAAAATACGATTTGAATCTACAAGACACTTGTTTTCTGTGTTGGATTATTTATATGTATATGTATTATATGTATATGATCCATTTCTTATATGTGTGTGTGTATATATATATATATATATATATATATATATATATATATATACACACACACACACACACACATATATATATATATGAATACTTAAGATGTAAAAGCCTCTAAGTGCCATCTGGAATTTTCTTTTAGTTTGATTATTTTTATCAAGCTTGTATGTTTATGTTCAGTTATTTCACTTTAATGGCAATGAAAAGGACCTATTAATTGTCATTAAAGTGAAATTACTGAACCTAAATAATACAAGTTTGATAAAAATGCTCATTTTAGAAGAATCCTTTTCTTTTACGTCTTAAGTCTTCATACATGAATGAATGTGTGTGTGTATTGTATCTGACCTCAGTGTGTTACCCTATTGTTCACTGTGTGTGTGTGTGTGTGTGTGTGTGTGTGTGCGTGTATATATACATATATATATATATATATACACACACACACACACACACTGTGATATTGCCATCCATGAATGAATCGACAGAGATAAACACACGCATATTCATTCATGTTTATTCATTGATGGCACTATCACAAGCAAATAAATTACTTTTTCCTTACCAAAAATCAACCTCTGCCATTATTCACAGGTTTGTGTGTGTGCGAGCAACTGACCGACGACTCTGAATTGTGAGCACGAACGACGTAAAAACGCAGACGAAAGCGGAAAGAAGAACTAAAAAAGTTATGTTGGTGCAGTCAGTGGAACGGGCTCTTTAAATTTTCGCGCTGATGTGACCGCGCATGTTACGTGACAATACCAACATGGCGCATGTAGTACGTCCGGACTCCATTCATACTACCCGTATTCATACTATATAGAACGTACTTTTTAACGGTCGCGAAGTACGTTCTAATTTAAATGTAGTACCTACTCACAAAGTATGCGATTTCGGACGCAGCCTTGGTCTTTCTTGGGGGTGCTGAAGCACCTGCTAGCCCCTCCCTAGAGCCGCCCATGCTCAGCGCCACCTTTCAGTTTTCTTTTTTGCCTTTCCATCATTTAACTCACTCTCACGGACGTTAGACTTCCAAGATGTGACGAGGAAAAAGAGGTGTTCGGCGGCTTTTTACATCAAAGGCCGACCCGATTTTGGGAGGGGCCGCTCACTGATCCCCCTATGTTTTTGAAAATCCTATAGACATGGTTGGACCTGCCGAACGAGTTGAGCACTTTATATAGGCTACTGTGTTGAGCAGAGAGGCTGCACAGTTTGACCAGCGAGAAGCGGCCGCACATCAGGCCGCCAGACGGTGTTGCTAAAATAACTCGCAATGTATAACTATTATCAGACCGGCCCTCCGCGGCCTCAAAACACTACCGGCCCACCGGGAAAAGTCCCGACTCTCCCGATTGCCACTCCGCCCCTGTCTGTGATGTTATCTTTACTGTAAAATAAATAAATTATACAATTATTAATAATACTATCTTTACTTTTGTAAAGATACTTTGTATGGATTTCCATACTTTGTATGCTTTGTTTGTATGGAAAGGGCGTTGCTAGGCTACGAGCGCGTGAGCGCACAGTGTGTACACGCCAGCTCATAAGCCGAGAGCGAGAGACGTGCATGGCTTGTAAAGATGAGATCAGAAATAATAATATAATGAAATCGGCCATCCGTCTTGTAATAATATTTATAGCCTAAATATAAATATTGTTTTAGAAATATTGTTTTATAATTAACAATAATTAATTAATAAATAATATTTTTATATTTTATTTCAATCATTATTGTTAACAGTGTTAATAATGTGTATTATTCTCTTCTCTTTTTTTCAGTATATATTGCCGTCTGATTATTGTAAGTGTAAATCTAGCAGTCATCCTGATTAGTCAAAAATATATATACTATATAAGTCAATGGGACCAGTTAACTGTTAACCGTCTGTTAAAAAGAAAAGTATAATAAGTATAATAATATAATAACAAAAAATTATTTTAGTTTGACAGTCGTTGAGAGTTGGGGTGCTGCTGTTGACACAAACAGTTAACAGTTTGTTAATTTAATTTTGTAAAATTAAACGTTGTTAATAAATATACATTTTAATTGCAAGTAACGATAGTGCGCGTGAAATATGTGAAGTTTAAAAATCAGTACATAAATAAAACAAAATAAACATCAATATGATTTATTGCTAATTTATGGCCATTTTACCCACATATTGTTAAATGACTTTAAACCTAAATATTGATTGAATTAAAAAAAAATGAATATGTATATAAAATTGTATAAATATCAATCAACACACATATCATTGATGTCAATGTGATGACCATATGATATCAATTTGACGTCTAATCCATGACATTGATTTGATGTAAACTGAATGTCAAACATATTGATCTGCATATAGCCTACATAAAAACAATTTCAGTGTGGGTATAACTTTCTCTTTTTACATAATTACCATTGGAAGACATTGCCTTCCAAAACTGACCAATTATATGCAGCATTTTGATCAAGTCTTGACTAACCTTTGGTGTAATTGATATCAAGGAAGTGTTAATTATAAGTGTTTATGTCAATAAAAGCTCAATTTGGCAAAAAATATGCTAAATTAAATTCTGTTCTTTATTTAAAGCATTTGTGTATCTTTAGAAGTCAAGGAATTTGCAGACAGCTGCTAATTAATCAATAATAGATGTGAACTTTGTGACTATTTGTTGAAAGTCTTTTTGTTGAAAAAAAAACTTAGTTTAAATGTTTTAATATTTAGTTTCACCTTGTGTATCTAAGGGTGCCTTAAAAGGGATAGTTCACTTTAAAATGAAAATTCTGTCATCATTTACTCTCCCTCAAGTTGTTTCAAACCTGTATGAATTTCTTTCTTCTGCTGAACACAAAAGAAGATATTTTGAAGAATGTCAGTAACCAGACAGTTAACTGGTCCCATTGACTTCCATAGTATATATTTTATTCTTACTCTGGAAGTCATTTGGACCAGTTAACTGTCTGGTTACTGACATTCCTTTAAGAATTTTTAATTTGTAGAAATGGGATGACAAATGTTCAAGGTATAGTGGAGGATCTTTCCGAATTTTAGATAAGACCCGCCCTCTCCACTTTTTGAAAAGTTTGATTGATTCACCAGAATGATTGACAATTAGGAGGACCAATAGTATAGGTGATCCACCCGGAAGTAAAAAATCCTCCGCTATACCTTTCAGCTTTTAATAGCACAGAGTTTATTGTTCTGTAGCAGATTATGAGAAAGCCAGAAAGAAGGCGAAAAAGGCTGAGACATCCTCAAAGTCAAAAGTCAGCTTTCATGCGCTTCCATGTCCAAGTGTCTGGACCCATGACCCGTTGAAGTGCAGTTTCTGTTCATGTGTGCTGTGTGTGTTAACCCTATAGCCTACCCTACATACAGTTAGGGTGATATTACATGACTTAAAATGTGATATTGTCCGCACACCTCTTGCGTTTCGTTTGGTCACACCACAAGGTGTCACTGTGGCCTCAAAGCTTCAGCACTGCCACTCTGAGCTCGATTGCTGATGTCTGTGGTAAAACACGCCCCCCTCATTAGCATACAAAATAATGTAGAAATAAATAAATGTATAAATAAATAAATGTAGAAATAAATAAATGTAGAAATAAATAAATGTGAAAATAAATGAATGTAGACATAAAAACATATATACATAAACAAATGTGGAAATAAATAAAAGAGGAAATAAGTAAGGGATAATGTATAGGGAGGCGGTTGTTATAGCGAATAACAACCCCGACAGGCTGAACGGGGTCTTGAATCAGCCTGAAGGGGTTGTTATTCGCTATAACAACCGCCTCTCTATACATTATCCCGCTTATTACATGGCTACCTACCAAATAAATCAATAATTTGACACAAAATATTGATTTAAAAAGGAGTTTACTGATTTAAAAACGATTGTATTGCTTCCGCTAAAGAAAATAGTCTGTTCCGTCTCTACGGTTGTGTCCATAGCAACGCTCTGTCTTTCATGGCAACGGTCTGTTATACTTCGCAGCGTCTGTTATGTAAGGGTTAATGCCCAACGAGGTGTGGTAATGGACGACGGCGAGGCGTGAACCGTCCGACGCGCAGCATACCTGATAATGGACACCTCGAAGGGCATTAACCCGCTTATACCATGGTCACTTGCCAAATAACACATTTTTAAAACATTAGTTTATATTTTAATTAGTTTTACAATCGAAATCTAAAGTTACAAGTTACAAACAATAACTTGGTTTCCTTGGTTACGCCTGACGGTTTATTTAGGTGTACATTATCACTTTTTAATGGACACCCTGCAGCCAATGAGAATCGAGTATTCACCCAGACCATGGTATAACAAGAAATAACACACCGCATTCTACATTGGAATTCAACCAAGCCATGTAATAAATAAATATATAAATGTTTCAATAATTTTTTTTTAAAAAAGTGTTAAAAAATACAATTATACATAAATAAGGAAATAAAAGTATAAATACTCATTAATTTGTACTTTTTACATTTATTTGTATATTTATTTATGTATTTTTGCTTTTTTTTTTACATTTTTTCGTATATTTATTTATGTATTTATTTATTTATAATTAAGTCAGCTTTGGCATTCCATATTGAGGGAGTCATTCATTCAACCGATTTGTTCAAACGGCTGATTCATTCGGGAAAAGAAGCAAATGATTGTTCATTGAATCATTAAATTGATTCGTTCAAAACGCATTCAAAAAATCCTCGCTGTCTGTTGCATTGAGACTCTGCTATGGCTTCATTTTGAAATTCTCGTCGGCAAAATAAAAGGAAAACAAGCTATTGTAAATATTAATGTAACTCACAATTTTAATTTAATGGGCACCATGGTGTTTGACACTTAAATAAATAAATACATTTTTTTTTAAAATCTAAATGTGCATCTTTAGAAGTCAAGGAATCCACAGACAGCTGTTAATTCATCAATAATAGATTTGTTGTGTGAACTTTGTAACTATTTGTTGAAAGTCTTAAAGGGGTCATATAATGGTACATGCACTTTTTCAAGTTGATTGCACTGAAATGTCTGTTGGCAGTGCCTGTACACAACCATCCTATCATGATAAAAATCCATCCAGTTGTTTTGTTTTAATCTCCTTATATGTTTCCCCTGTCTCAAATCAAGCCGTTCGATATTGTGACGTCATAATATCCAAAGCCCCTCCCGCGATTGTTGATTGACAGCAGCGTTTCAACACAAGACCCGCCCTGAGCGAGCTTTGACAGCTATCGTCATAGTAGTCCGCCATTGTTGATATGCTGGAGCAGAATGGCGTCTAAGCGATTGTGATGTTCAGTTCTTAGATGTAATAAGGAACACAGCAGTCATTTTACTATTCCGAAATCCGACCCGCTGAAGACGCAGTGGCTGAGTTTTGTTTTTGAAGGAAATATTCCCAACGATCAATCTAAAAGCCATTATGTTTGCGCTAATCATTTCTCACCAGACTGCTTTTTAAACGAGTGTCAGTATAAAGCTGGGTTTGCTAAGAGGCTGCTACTGAAAAATGAATCTGTACCAACTATTCGTGTGCCTGCTGCAATTCCAGAAGAAGTAAGTATAACGTTTTATTAACCTGTATATTAATCTTTGCAAATCGCTTGCACTTTATGATGAATGTGGCTAATGTTTACACTCATTACTGCATCGTAGGGCACATTACGGCATGTTTTCTATGTAACGACAAACGACTATGTTCTCAAAACAACTCATAATCCTATACGTAAGGGTTAATGCCCTTCGAGGTGTCCATTGTCAGGTATTAATGGACGACGGCGAGGCGTGAACCGTCCGACGCGCAGCCGAAGTCCATTAATACCTGACAATGGACACCTCGAAGGGCATTAACCCACTTATACCATGGTCACTTGCCAAATAACACATTTTTAAAACATTAGTTTATATTTTAATTAGTTTTACAATCGAAATCTAAAGTTACAAGTTACAAACAATAACTTGGTTTCCTTGGTTACGCCTGACGGTTTATTTAGGTGTCCATTATCACTTTTTAATGGACACCCTGCAGTCAATCAGAATCGAGTATTCACCCAGACCATGGTATAATGTATAATATTGAACAACGCGTTATGGTTAATGTGTTATAAAAACTGTGTACACAGGTGTTATAGTTAACGTGGTAACATTAACTATAACGTTAACGTACTTTACAACAAATTATTAGGTATCTTTCAACTTCTGCTAGAAACAGTCAACACAGAGATAACGTTACGCAATACGCATCATTGAGAAGCCTAACATTTACAAAAAAAGTTTTTCAGCATCAATCTGTCAATGAACTAACCTATAAATAAGTAAAGCTAAACACGTAGCGTTTGTATCTCACTATTCTACCGTGCCAGTACATACAAAAATAGATCAAAATGACATTACGTTAACCAACCATTCAGAAACGTCCTGTCCGAGCCGTAATGGTCGAACTTCTTCGGGGCCGTCATCTTGTTCAGAGTCCGAATCAGGTTCAAATTGGTATGGTTGCAAAGACGTATCCCCAGAAACTCCCATTGCCATTCTTTTTCCAAAATATAACCTCAACTGTTGTCAAGGCAACGGTCCACGTGCGTTGTTTCAGAACGCCCCACAGAACAGAGGGCGGGGTGAGCAAAGCTCATTATCATTTAAAGACACTTGCACTTAAACGGCGTGCTGAAAACAGAGCTGTTTTTGACCAGGTAAAATTAGTGTTTTCTTACAATACTAATGAGAATTTTTAATTAAAGTATATTACAAACCTTTAATTTAGACCCTAAAGAAACATATTAGCTTGTACAAAAATGGCATTATATGACCCCTTTAAAAAACTTAGTTTAGACTTACAAAAATCTAGGATTAAAGGTTCACTATGTGACTTTTATTTACACCAGACCAAACCCACGGTACCCTGATCAGGGCCACTCTTCTTCTGAAGAAGAATTAAGTAAAAGAAGAAAGGGCTCTGTACCGGTTCCACCATCCCCACCATCCTCTCCGTCCCCACCATCTCCGCTGTTGACACCACACCATCGAATTTCACCAGCCCTGCCTATTCCCCCTGCACCACCTGGCCCACCAGTACCAGTTCTGTCAAGAAGGCAGACAGTTACACGTAAGCACCTATTTTCAGGTTTTTACATCTCATGAAAAGAGGATATTGTTGTATTAGTTGCAGAATAATTGTAAATTAACACAAGGCTCGAAATTGCGACCATTTTGGTCGCATATGCTCCTGAAATTTAATCTGTGCGACCTAAAAATATATTTGGGAGCATTTGTGCGAGTGCAAATAATGGTTGTGGTGCGACCTGTTTTAATTTCTCTAAAAAAAAAAAACGTTTGCAAATTACTTCACAGTGTGTACCTTATGTGCGATATAAGCACGAGAGAGCGCCCCGGTCGCGCGTACGCACTCTCACGTCTTCAAACAACACGAGCGCTGTCTTGCTCTCTCTCCCTCGCGCATATTAATCAAAATCAATTGACACAATAGAAAAAGGGCGGAAGACCGAAGTTTCACGTGAAGCATTCGGAGATTTTTTTTTCTCCTGAATTACCGTGGAGTGTGAATTGTGCTAAAAAATAAACTGCCAGGATAATCACAACGCGTGCCGTAGGCTACACGTCCACTAATGACACGTCCGATTCGCGAACTAATGACTCATTTGAACTGATTCACTTAAATGAAGGGTTAAAACAACTGATCTGTCCAACACTGAACTCACGAAATGTCTGAATTGGTGTATAACAAATCGGTACCTTACAATAATGTTCCATTTATTAAATTCTAGTTAACTACATTAGTTAACATGTACTATTAATAAACTGTACTTTGTTCATTTGTTAACCATTGTTAATGTTAATTTCAACATTTAGGCTACTAATAGCCTACATTATAGGCTATTGAAGTGTTTTTTTAAATATATTTTTTAATTTGTTAACATAGTTAATGCACTGTGAAGTAACATGAACGAATAATAAACAGCTGTATTTTTATTAACTAAAATTAACAAAGATTCATACAGCATATTAATAGCAATAAAGTGCCAAGCAAAAAATGCAGGGACGTGTGTGGCAAACAAATCAGGTTTATCAGGTTTGATTATTAAGGCTTTTAATCGGCAGGATGCTGCTGGTCGTTCTGCTCTACTGGCAGAGCTAAAATATAACACCGCATACACCATCGCCAAAGAAGAGCTTGCCTTCACTAAATTTAAACCTACTGTTTGTTGCAGCTCATGGAAAAAGAACGGAATTCCGATAAACATGACGTGCAAATGACAAATCATGTGCCAATATCATCGGGGTGAGATGATATAGAGCCAGAAGACCAACTTTCAAACCTTGGCCACAGGATGCGTAAAGCCCCAGTGAAATGAAATCTGTAGTTGTGGTGCTCCTTAATTTTTGGTGGGTGCTCCTAATTTTTTTGCTGGTGCTCCTAACTTTTTGAAGTTGGTAGCACCAGTGCTACCAAGTAAAAAAGTTAATTTCGAGCCCTGTAACAGTACATTAATGATTACAATGAGTTTTTGAAACTTTTTTCAAGATTTCATATTTTCTCTGTCTCACTGCTTCCTTGTATGTCTGTCTCTATCTCTCCAGCAACAGAACGTCTAATAATCTCTCAGTTAGAACACCTGAAAGGGGAGGTTGCTGTTATTAAGCAATTGCTTTTAAAGCTCACATAACAGAGCTCTGTGGATGCAGACCTGCCAGAGGGTGTCCATTTGCCTTTGAAAAACCTACTAGACCTTCAAAATCTAGAACTCCAACTGAAGGATGAGGCGTGCTACAGTGCAATGGTACACTTGGTTTTATTCAATATTTGGTTCTTTAAAAGTTGCTTTTGCTAAATGAATAAATGCATTTAAATAAATAAACTTTTGTACTTTTTCACTACAGTTTCATTATAGCTGTCCTGTGAATACACTGATGTGTTACTGCTTTAATTTAGGCAAAGTATCTGGCAACAGTTGGGGGTACAAGCCCAACCTCCAACACCAGACGTATCCTGGTCTGCATGCTGACCACCCCACTTGCCCAGCAGCTGTGCTGGAAGGGCTCTCGCCAAAGGATGGCCTTTTGGCAGATGTTGGTCTGCAAAGCAGTTATAGGTACAGTATATAATGTTTATATGTGATAAGCCCTTATAATAGGAATACAAATAAGACAGCTGTCTATACCCTCACCAGTCAGCACTTACACTGCAGTACACACTACACTACACTACACTACACTACACACTACAGAAGACAGCTGTCTATACCCTCACCAGTCAGCACTTACACTGCAGTACACACTACACTATACACACTACACACTACACTACACACTACAGAAGACAGCTGTCTATACCCTCACCAGTCAGTGTAACAGAGTTAGAAATGTAAGTTAGTCTTAGTATGTGATTTTCACCGTGATTAAGCAGCTGTATTGAGTTTGGTGTTTTGGAGCCCCCCTTTGGAGAAATGGTGTACTGCAGCTCTGCTGTGTTTTGTCCTTGTGTTGTTGCCGTACCTGATCAGAAGCGGTATGCTTTACATCGGGTAGGTTGACTGTATAAAGCACTTCCCACTTTGTTTTAATGTTGTAACTGTAAAATGTTGTTTAAGTTGAAAACTTCGACATATCACCTGTGTTATATTACTTTACATGTATTGTTAAGATTTGGGTGCAATTCTAGCAACTTAGAGAAAGTTTATTAATGGTTTCATTATGACCACGAGTTCATACACACTGAGTCGTACGTGACTAGCTGCAAACTCTGCTAGCAACTTTCCATGTATTCAGTGCAATTCTTTTATTTTGTATGTGCAGATGCTGTTTAATGTACTCCAGTGCCTGAAGGCATGTTTTGTGTTCTGATTTTCCAAAGGTATGTTGCTCCATATGTTAAATGTGAATTAGTTACAGAATGAGGAAATATTTTCCTGTGTATTTTTCTTAAGTTTATTTTATCCCTGTCTAGTATGCTAAAGGTGTATCCTTCTGTATGAATGTTTCTATTTGTAATAATTTACAACAGAAGATCAGAAGCGGTATGCTTTACATCGGATGCTGTTTAATGTACTCCAGTGCCTGAAGGCATGTTTTGTGTTCTGATTTTCCAAAGGAATAAATGTGAGAAAAGCCAGTTTTGGTCTCAGTCCCTTCACCGCCTGACCACCGTTACATCAGCACTTACACTGCAACTGAACATTATTATAAAGTGTTACCCAATAAACCGCAGCTCTCTCATTGTCCCATTCAGTCATTCTCTCAGTTGAGCAGAAGACGTTTTCTCAATTCCTCACTCAAAAGTGCAGGTTGAAAACTTTCTTAGGTTGAAATGGCTTAACAGTACTTGAACAACCCTTATTTTGTTTTTAACATTTGTATTTCAATTGATCCTTTCTCTCTTAGATGCTGTGACAAAAAGCAGTCAAGCCACAGCATGTGAGACAGAAGCCTCTATAAAAAACGTGGCTCCGTAATGCCAGGGACAGAGATGGGGGAAGGCAAGGAAGGGCCAGAGCTGCAGAAATGCATCCTGGTGCCCCTAAAGGGGATTGGTTTTTAATTTACTTTGACGTGTTTTAAGTGTTCTGTGTTTCTGTTTTTGTGGTTATTGCTGTTTTAAACTGTATTATTATTAATTATAATTATTATTGTCCATAAATAAATTATTAAAAAAAAAACATGACCCTCGATTTATTGCTGCTAACAAGTGCAATTGTTCTGCATATAGTAATATGGGTGTACCTACACTCTGTGTGCTCAAACTATGCACCTACACCCACAGTGTGCCCACATCCAGCCCACATGAGGGCCCGCTCTAATTTGTGTGGGTCAGCCCAAAGTCAGCCCACACTTTGGGCTGTCCCACTAGGGCCCCACCTGGACCCCATAGTGTGGTGCCCACATGTGCCCCGCATTTCACGCCGGTATCTGGCTGCCCACAGTGGCCACTAAGGGGTTTGCTGTGGGCCCACAACTGGTCCCACTCTACTTAGTGTGGGCCAGCCCACAGTCAGCCCACACTTTGGGCTGTCCCGACACGCCGGTATCTGGGCCCACTGTGGGCTGCCCGCAAGGGCCCCATTCGGGCCCCAAAGAAGCATGTTTGCTGGGTAGCAACAATTTTGCATATAAATTACTCTTTATAGGGCTTGAATTACAACCTGTGGGCAGTTGTTCTACATCCCTTTGTGAACGTCGTCTTACACTGTATGCTGCACATCGGGTCATCTTAAAAGTGCCGTCGGAGTGACCAATCTCTGTATAACGGGCGTTGGAGCCCTCTGCTGGTAGGGAATCGTAAGATGGCCGCTCGAACACTTCCGGTGGCTTCACTGCCTAGTTTAGAACGTCATGAGCTATCCAGTCATTATATAGATCAGTGGTTCCAGTCCACTTTTAGACAAGCACTTGCGAACTTCCCTAAGCACTTCCCCTCGGGGGAATCCCTGCCGCCATTTTGAAGTGCGTTCCACTTCGTGAAGTGGACGAGGGAAGTTTATATGGACAGACCCTCGCTCCCTCGATTTTAACCCGAGGGAGCGAGTCTACTTCATATGTACACTTCAGGCACCTATATGGCCCACAATGCAGTACGAATGTGACGTCACCACAGATCTCGTCTAATCACCACCACAACAGACAACTCTATGATATATTAATTATATATTGTTTTATTTAAAACAACCCAAACACACATATAAACATTTGGATGCTGCATTAAACAAATTCTTAAAGGAAAAAAAATGTAAATAATAAATCAACTCCACAGCTGATTACAAGTGATCAAGGGCTTAGGACGTTCTAGTTCAGCCCATTGCAGTTTCCGCCAGTAGTGGGCACTCGTGCAACCTAAGCAATGACGTACATCCGAGTGAACGAGACGGAGGGAAGTTAGCGAGTGAAGGGCATGACAATTTTGGACTGGAACGCAGCACGGGTTTGTTCTTGGAACAATGTTTCGCCTGTTTTTTGCGTCAATATGTTGAGAATATCAGCGCTGTTTCATCTGGCTTTTAACAAGCTTAAATCACATATTCATCTGTGGGTTTATAAGAGAGATTCTGCGCTGAATTGAAATGCTTCTCAGTGGATCGTGCAGCTCTGACCCATACACAAAAGATATATATTTTCAGAGTATATTTTGGAATATATGCAAATATTTGAAATTGGCCCAATAAATATATTTCACACTTAACATCATGTATTTTCAGAATATATTTCAATGTATTTGGAATATATGCCACATATATTTTTGACACTTTTGGGAAAAAAATACATTGAAATATATCCTGAAATATAAGAAAGATATATGATGTTAAGTGTGAAATATATTTATTGGGCCAATTTCAAATATTTGCATATATTCCAAAATATACTTTGAAAATATATTTCAAATATATATCTTTTGTGTATGGGGTGTAATAATGTTGATGAGAAACATCAAATGGCAAACGCTCAAAAAGCGGAACAAATCTTTGATCTGTGCAGAGCGGAGCATTATCAGCTCGGCCCAAACAACAGCGATTGCGGCCAAACCCAGATAGCAAGGTGACATTGATTAAATTTTGAAATTCCATCAGAATCATCATTTTGGTTGTGGTTGAAAATTCAATGCTAAATAATATTGGATCAATGTTGAAAAATCAATGCTAAAATAATATTGGATCAATGTTGAAAAATCAATGCTAAAATAATATTGGATCACAGATGGCGGAAGCTGCAATGGGCTGAACTAGAACGTCCTAAGCCCTTGATCACTTGTAATCAGCTGTGGAGTTGATTTATTATTTACATTTTTTTTCCTTTAAGAATTTGTTTAATGCAGCATCCAAATGTTTATATGTGTGTTTGGGTTGTTTTAAATAAAACAATATATAATTAATATATCATAGAGTTGTCTGTTGTGGTGGTGATTAGACGAGATCTGTGGTGACGTCACATTCGTACTGCATTGTGGGCCATATAGGTGCCTGAAGTGTACATATGAAGTAGACAGAGGGTCTGTCCATATAAACTTCAATGTTAAAATAATATTGAATCAATGTTGATTTTTGGTCAGCTTAAATTTCTCCACTGGTTGCCTAGAGACAATCCTAACATTGGTTGCCAACCAATCAGATCAAAGCGCTGCATAACGGTCAACAGATTTCAAGCGCGGCATAACAGATTTCAAGCGCGAAACAGACAGACAGACGAAGCATTCGGGCAACGACAAAGTGATTTTTAGAGGTAAGTTAATCTTAAATCTCTAATCTTTCATTTATCAATTTTATTTATCTATATTTCTTACAACTTGTTTGCTTTTCCTGGGTGAGTCGGAATTAACTGCTATGTTAAATGTAGGCCTATTAGTAACATGGACACAAACCAACGGCCGGGATTTTCCCTACTAATATATTGAATTTCCATTTGTCTTTTACCAAACGCCATCATGGGTAAATTGTTCATTTTCATTCTAGGGCGAACTAACCCTGAAGTTAAAAAAGGCGCAAAGAAGCGGGAGTTCTTTGGGCACGCAAATGGAAGACGACGTGCACGATGGTTAATATATATTTTTTGTATTCAAATAATAGCAAGCTATTTATTTTTTTATTAATTTATATCTGAGTTCTGGTTCTTTTGTTTTATGCTTACTCAGCTATGATGCTCTTATTTTTGTTTTATTTTATAATGCATGTTATATCTTTTTTTTTTTTTTTAAATGCATATCTTGTTTTATTTTTTAATGCATGCTATATCGTTTAATCATGTTGTTCTTCTGTAAAGCATTTTGGTCTGTTCTAAATGTGCTAAATAAAATTGAATTTGAAAAATGTATCAGAGTAATGTTTCATTCTTTCTTACCATAGTACTGCACTGTTTTTGTCTTTGTCACCACGAAATGCAATTTTTTTTCTGAATGTGATATAGTTTTGGGGGCATAAATAAATACATTTACTTGTAAACTGAAGGATAGTTTACTCTGAATGACATTTTGATTAAAAACATATTTAATTGCAACCCTACTGTCAGGATTCCATCTTCACCAACACGCTCTCCTTCACCTCCGCCCACTCGTTCTCTCTCTCCGCCCAGTCATCGCGTCACCCGTTCACTCTCCCCTGATTACTGAGCACCATCACCTGTGTCCCATTACCAGCACTCCCTACAAAACCCACAGTCTCCCTTCACTCAGTGTCTGGTCTCGTCATTACATGACTCACAGACTCCCGATCACTCACCTGGATACCTACCTGTTGCAATCCTCTCCGGTCCGTCTTTCCTGTATTCTGCTCAGCCTTCAGTCCATCCTGCATCCACCTAAAGAACGAAAGAGAGAGACTTTACCAATCCAGATAAGCTATCACCATTGTTCTGTGTTACTATTACTCACCATCTGTCTGCATCTCCGTTATCTGCAAATAAAACCTTTAACTTACCAACCTTGTCTGCATCCTCTGTGATCCGTGACACCGACATGGTCTCTGTCTGAAATGAGTCATTTAAAATTTCAAGCACAGTACAAGCATGATAAGCTAGCATAGAATCTTGCTGTATATAAAACAAGATTGATTTTATATTGTTTCTATGTTGATTCAATGTTAAATAAGTGATTTAATTATGGTTGAAATAATATTGATTTTATGACCATATTGATTTTTTCATCGTTGAAATAACATTATTTCAGGGTGCAAACCTGATGAAAAATCAATGTTAAATTTCAACATTGATTCAATGATCTTTTGGTTAATACATTAACATTGATTCAATGTAGATTCAATGTTGGTCTGCTATCTGGGAAGCAACTGTGCGGGCTGATCTCGATCACGCGAACAATATAACACGGAGACCACTGCTATACTATAACTTAACTATTCAAATATAATTTAAAAGTGCAGTATAGGTAAGCCTTATAAAACTAACTCTCTGTCAGTGGCTAGTAGGCCGACTCTTCTTCCTCAGTTGTTTTTACACGTAGCATATATAAGTGATGGTATTAGTGCCCCTACTGTTGGCTGTTCATATTGCTTTATTACACTTTTTAGGTGCCGACGGTCCTCGGTTGGACGGCCGTTCTGGACTTTTCCAGAACGCACAGATTGTCAGTCTGTCCCTGAATGAAAGCTATTAATCAAGCCAACTTCACTTTTATCTGGAAAAGAAAAACACACTACATTAGAAAAGGAATCTTGGTTAAAGAGTATGAAGAAGGAGGGCTAAAAGCAATCGACATTGAATGTATTAATAGGTCCGTGTCCTTTTGAGGCAGTTTCTATCGTGTAATTTTAATAACAAGTGTCAAGAGCGTATTATTGTAACACTAGAGTGGATGTTAATGCGAATCTCTTCACTCTCACACGAATCTCAGGGCGCGCTTTCAAAGTTCGCTCTGCTCTCGCTGAGATATTACGAGTGCACGCTCAATCTCGGTCCTTTTGACTCAATCTCAATACTTTGTTATCTAATCTCTTTTATTTAATGTGTTCATAAGTTGTCGACAAACAGAATAAGACATCACAGATTAAATAAAATAAGGATTTATTAGGCTAATAGCTAATATAAGTCATCATTAGTAGGCTAATTATAGGGTGAATTCAGGGTTTTCCAAGTCACTCCAAGACACATTTCTAGAGAGAGAGAGAGAGACAATATTATGTCAGATAATAATAAAATGCTAGACAATAATGATGTTGTCTATATAAGCTGGTCTCAATTGCAGCTCTGGTTGTAAAATGGGTACTGTAACATGTAATGTAGGCTATATACAAATACAGACAGATCAAAAGATCCAATAGCAGGATCCACAGGAGTTTCAGATCTAAGTGTAGAAAAGCCATGCAGGGGTTCCTGAGGGCCACAACCCTGCAGAGTTTAGTCTCAGCCCATAGGTGGCGCTGCAGCGACCAAAAGTACAAAATCGCTCATAACTCTTAGACCGTTTGCCCTAGACTCAAGTGTCCTAGACTCTTACACCACTGTAATCCCGAGGCGGACAAAATGTGCATCTCCAAAAAAAATTTGCCGTGTCGAATTTTGTCCGAAACCTACTTTTGCGAACTAGTCCCTGGTTTTTGGCCCGATCGGAACCAAACCAGTCTAGGACAATTCTCTGGACTCTCTAGATCAATAGTTATCGAAAAAAAGTTGAACTTTTGCATTTGGGTGGCTGTAACAGGGTCAACCCTGCTCTGACACCGTCTTCAGATGATGTTCTGGTGTATAGCTGAATCAGACGAGTTATAGGATCAACATGGGTAGCAGAAATAAAGCATGTCAGAGTAGTGATATGTTCTGGGTCAGCATCATCATTAAAAACAATATCTGCTCAGAAATCGCTTAGGAAAGATTTGATGAATGAAATAATTATGCTTTTGAAGGACGGTCAGATTCACATAAAGGGATTTCTGGAAATGAAGCTGCTGATAAGGTATAGCACAGAGGGGTTTAACTTAGTTCCTGGAGGGCCACTGTCCTGCAGTGATGAGACGAGACATATAGCGAAGTATGGTGAAGTATGGTGTCAAATATGTGGAATTTGCCATGGCACATTCACTCCCTCCACCGACAGTTCCTTCCGGCACTGAGACTCGAACCCATAACCCTTGTGTTACAAGTCTGAGTCTCAAACCATTAGGCCACAACTGCACCGTAGCTACATCTCCAACCAGCTACCAAACCCCAGCCTGGAAGCAGTGGTGGACGAAGTACACATACCATGTACTTGAGTAAAAGTAAAGATACTCAAGGTAAAATATTACTCAAGTAAAAGTAGAAGTGCTGCCTTTAAACATTCACTTGAGTAAAAGTACAAAAGTATTTGCCTTCAAATGTACTTAAGTATCCAAGTACTATGATTTTTTTATGGCTATAATGTCCTATTATAATTTTTGTCACAAGACTCTTGCTTAACTCAGTCTACGTGAAGACTCCAATGTCACTCTTGGCACATCAATATATTAATAAAATGACATTAATTAGTCTCTCTATATATTTATATTAAATATATTTTTGAATTGAATACATTTTTTGTGTGTTTAATTTTGGACGGAAGGGGACTGTTCCCATAAGGTATAATACATTTACAGTATTTACTGTATATATTTTTCACGAGCATCTATGGTTATAATAGGCCTATTATAAACATCCTAATGTTATGATACATTCACATAAACCTGCACAATGCCATTAAATACACACACACACACACACACACACACACACACACACACACACACACACATATATATTATTTAATTTATATAATTTTTTTATTTTTTTATTTTATTTTTTCTACGTTATGGGAGCAGCCTATTTCCTTCCAAAATTAAACACCAAAAAGTATTAATGCAGTGTTTCTGCTACTCCCCAGAAAAAAACTTGTTAGTTAGTTTATTAGTTTATGCAAAACATTATTAGTTTAACGACCTATTTGTAATATTTGCACTAGTCTATCTCACTTGTGTATTATAAGAAATATCACTCACCCTATAAAGCCCACAACAATAAGAAAAGCAGTAGATAAGGCAATGGGGTTTCACTTTTATGTGTTTTTGTAGTGCTGTCATGCAAGCTATGTGGTTTTAACCAAATTTGAGTATACAGAAATATTAAGTATATTTTGCATGTCTTCATGTGTCATATTTTGGGTCTGGGGAACGTAACTCCCATACAGGCACAAAATTTTATATATATATATATATATATACAAAAATTAATACACACATCTTTGCTGAAATGTATTGTGCTGTTGTTAACAAGCCATGGTTAATTTGCTCTGCCTTAGGATTGCACGTGTCCTGGGACAGGTGAGGGTGTGAGTGGGCCATTGCTGAAACCTGGCCCTGGTTTGTCCTCATGGATGAGGTGTTGGGACAGAGGCATTGCACCAACCCCGCTGTCCTCATGGCCTCAATCCCTGAGGACACACCAGGGCCGAGTTCAGCAGTGTGTGACCAAGAAGAGGAGGAGCCAGGGGCAGCAGCATCAGCACCACAAAGTGGGCGAGACAGAGAGGATGAGTTTTTGGACTTGATTAGAGAAGACATGGGACTGCAGAGGCGAGGAGAGCACAGGAGAGGATGGACAGGCTGTTTTCTCTTCTTGAAAGAATGATTTAGAAAAAAAAAAATATATATATATATTATATCTATTCTTTAACTTTTTACTTATATTTTTTTAAAGGAAAAAAAATTCTGTACATTTATATATTTTTATGCAACTTTAAATGTGTAAATAAAAGAGAATTCATTGCTCTGGACATTGTTTATTTTTGTAATGACAGTCATAATTTCTACATGAAACAAATTCGTCTATACCCCCCCTTTTACCCCCGTTTTGCAATTTATATTACTGCATATGTTGCACTTCTGAATATTTTCAAGGTTGATACATTTAAACTATATACTTTTGTGTAGTTTAATGTAAAACAATGCATCATATTGTAAAATAAGATAATTTTGTAGTGCTGTCCTGTGTGGGAAAATTACTTTGAGTATTAACGAAGCATGTAGTTCCTTACATACCACCACTGGTTATTTTGAAAATTAAAGTAACAAAATGTAGGCCTATTGTCACAATATTAACAAATTGTTGCTAACTACAGCTCCGTCCCATTTCAAAGGGCGCATCTGAAGCGCTCGGGCCGGTCTAGCCTACAGAGGATTGTTCTTGTCGCCTAGCAACAGTGACTGACAGCTGCCGATGACGAACGGGAGTAACATTCGCACTGGACTTTTTATATTCAACTGAGTTTTATATTCAAATAGGGTTAAAAACCTGTGTAAATATATTCACCAAAGTCCATTTATGTGCATAATAAAAAATAATACACTAGCCTACAAATAAATGAACATTTGAATATTCGGCTAAGCCGAAAGTACATGACCTGATACATCCTTAATACCATGTCCTCCAGTAAAATATAAAACATAAAAATTCTGGCTCCATAGCTGTTTACTCAATTATATCAAATGAATTGTCAGGATGGCAGCATATAGGCTACTCTCGCACCGTTGCTTGGCGCCTGGAGCGAAATCGGGAACACCTGGCTGCACAATTAGGAAATCCTACGAAGGCTACATGGTGTGCCGTTCGGAGGACGCATAGGCTGCATCGTTTGAAGTCCGCAGCCTTCGAAGGATGCAGTCTTCACATTGGGACACAGCTAACGTGTTTGTTTGCTTGGTTCATTGATTGACCCATGGATCCTTTCATTTATAAACAAATTGAAAGTCACAAGAGCACTGGAAAATACCCTGATTGTCAAGATACAGACAGAGGTAAGTGAATCCAAACACAGCTTTATTCAAATAGACAATAGAGCAAGGGGAGTATTCAATAGTGATGGGCAGATCGAGGCCTCGTGAAGCAATGAAACAGTTGAACCAAATGTGCCATATTGTTTCGAGGCTTCGAATCAATCCGACACCCGTCTCAACGGTGACACCTAGTGGTCACTTGCAGGTGTTGATCTGAAACAACCTTGACGAGCCATTAAAGAAATGTGTTGTTTTTTTTATTATTATAATTTTCTAATATGGGAAGCTTGTAACCTATAGGCTCCTCATTGTGCATAATGTTATATTGGTCATGAAAAATGAATATTAATAAAAGAAATCAAGCCACAATGTCTCACTTTTTTAGAGATTTTTATTCAAAAATATTAATTTCTCTGCTGTGGAAGGACTTAGCCTACTTCTTTTTTACAGATCATTTCTCCAGCCTTTGAAAAAATTCTCTCACAAGGGACATACAAGGGTTGATGGCATACAAAGATATTTTTTAGCAAGGACATACAAATGAGGAAAGATTACTGCTCTCTCTTTCCAGTAAGTTAGTGGATCATGAGTTCTGGGCAAATACGCATCGTTGATGTAAACAAAACCAACCAAAAGGTTGTAATTATATTTAAATTATAATTATATTTCAAACAATGCATACCTTGCATAGATGGCCCAACAGTGTCAGTAGCAGGCCTGGGTACAGGGGGAATGCCATCCTCTGCACCCTGCAAAATGGCAGGATGAGTGCTCCTCAAATGGCGCATCATGGATGATGTATTGTTGCAATAGGCTAGATACCGATCACAATACACACATCTCACTTTATTTGGGGTTTCTAAATGGAAATGCTCCCACACCACAGATGTACTGCATCTCTTCTGGGGAGCCTCCATATCTATCTATCCAAATCTATCTATCTATCTGAATCTATGTATCTAGATATGCAATCTATGTATCTAGATATGTATCTATCTATATGTATTTATATATCTATAATCTATCTATATATGTAATATGTATTTATATATGTATCTGTAATCTATCTGTATCTATTAATCTAGCTGTCTATATATATTTATATCTATGTATCTATTAATGTGTCACTATATGTATACTCTGTCTGTCTCTAGCCTATCAGTCAATGTGTTGTGTAAATTTAAATGTAAGCCTAAATTGCCTATAACTAATCAAATCGCACTATGTCACTATATCACCAAAAATCCGCTATCTCAAAGTCAAACTCCTCTCACAAAAACCCACGAGGTCAAAATGCGTTTATTTCACTTTTATACAGATGTGCGATTGTGTGGTCTGTTCCCGACCGTGTCAATCAAACGCTGATTCGGCAGACCACACCTGATGAAACACTTAGTGAAACACTTCGAGGCTTCGTTTGGTCATAGCAGAGACAATTTATATAAGAGACATGCCACTTCCTCAATCCTCAATAGAACTATATAAGGAAAACCCGTAACGGCAAAGATGGCTGTTGTATGAACATGTCCCGCCCTTCCCGCTGGAAAGCCAATCATCTGCTTTTAAAAGTCAAGCCGCGAAACATTTAAACCTATCGTCTGGTTCCACTGACGCATGCGCACAGTTGAGGTTTTGCGACAGCCGAGACGATTTGGGGACAGCGAGTTGTTGTGTGAGCAAGATCATGCAGTGACAGGGCGCATTTTTAAGTTAAAAATGCCCCTTAAAAATTTTAACTGAAAGAACCATATGGAAAGGACAAGCAGAGAGGGAGAGCCCCGGTCGCGCGCGCGCACCCTCTCTCTCTCTCTTTCGGAAGCCAGGCGAAAGTGTAAGTAAGACTTCACCGTCTCCAAAATAAGCGCTGTCTGTCTTGCTCTCTCTCCCGCACGCATATTAATCAAAATAAAACGACATGATGGTAAAAGGTCGGAAGACCAAAGTTTGATGTTGGAGCATTAGGAGATTGTTTTCCCCTGAATTACCGCTGGGTGTGAATTGTGCTAAAATACGTTGCCTTATCTTCTCTGAAATGCGTTCCGCACATTCAGCTGACATAAAATTACTCTAAATAAACGAAAAAACCTATCCAGTGATGTAATGTTTTCTGTGTTGACACTAACCTTGTGGGATGTCCATGTCCTAACTGCTGGGATAATCACACAACCGTATGACACATCCAATTCGCGAACTAATGATTCATTTGAACCGATTCATTTTAATCAATAGTTAAAACTACTGATCTATACAATACATTGTTATTACTGATAAAGTGCAAACCTGCTTATATTTAAATAAAGGAGAACAATATTGACATTGAATATGCACAACACCGGCATTCTGGATAGAGACGTAAATTAAGTTGTTGTCGTGAACCCTTGCGCATGCGTAGTAAAAGTATAACCTGTGGGGGAAAAAGGCGTTTTAAACCTTATTTTGGGGCAAAGTCATCAAACTTTTTCAGCGATTTTTATCATATTTTACTGCTGTTTCTATAGACGAATCCGACGAGCGTTCTGTGTAGGCTGCCATCTTGTGGCGACGCCATTACTGAGCTGTTACTGGTATGTAAACAAACCTCCGTGATAACGCACCCTCGATGACAGCTACAGCCAGGCAGTATGACTTGTTGGGTTGATGATGTTAGACAGTGGCCTCCAGTCACAGATGAAGGTACAAACGATCTTACAGATTATTTATGAAAATAGCTTGGCAATAACTATGCTAGCTAGGCTAGCTAACGAGGAAACTATAAAAAGATCTGTTCATTTGGCAACAAAAAATAAATGAATAAATGATATCAAATAAACGAATTCATGTTTTTCATTTGTGACCATTATTTATCTCATTTTCACATTTAAAAAGGAAAGGGTGGTACAGCTAACTGCTATATACTAGCGTTGTTGGTTCTCAGAGTGAGAGTCACAGTCAAGCAAATCAAACATTAACAACAGACATAACAGTAATGTTACTGCCCCAACGCGCCCCTTCGGTTGTTTTAAAGGTATTCAAGAGTATTTTCTCCTTCGCCTGGCATCCGATGATCAACAAAATGCCAACTACAGGTCACTGATAGAGGGTCAAAATGATCTGAGCTCCGGATGGTTTGGATAATGCACACTCTACCAGATGATAAACACATAACGTTAGTTCTAAAAGGACCTGTCCGATTTTCACAGACCATTAACAACACTCATACTGTACAAATAACTCGGCAGAGGAAGAATAGGAAAGTTGTAGATGTAACGTTAGTGACAGTCGTAAATCGCGGGCTGTTTATTCCAGTGGACGCAACCAAACCAATAGGAGGCAATGGCGCAACGCTACCCAGCAACAGCTCAGTAATGGCGCCCGCTTACTTCCGGTAGTTTCGCCGGATTCGTCTATACATGCAGTTTTTATGTCCCAGTGACCAGTGAAAGTGCAGTTCTGACTCTCTGCCCATTCATTTAGATAGGAGCCTGGTCTTGTTAGTCCAAAATAGCTGCCCGGAGGCGTTGCCAAGATGGCGGCCGAGTGGCACGACTTGCCTAAAATGACTTTGGTCATAGTCACGTGACATGGGTGTTTCGAATCACGCTTCGGATCAGTGTTTCGACACATCTGCGCTTCGGGATCTCGCAAAGCTTCGGAACGACTGTTTCGCGTCAGCCATCCTTAGTATTCAGTGAGTTTAAATGCAGATTCAGTGAAGATCACTCGGTGCGGGGCAGACAGCAAGTAAGCACAGATGTTTCGAAACACCGATCCGAAGCGTGATTCAAAACACCCATGTCACGTGACTATGGCCAAACGAAGCCTCGAGGTGTTTCACTAAGTGTTTCATCAGGTGTGGTCCGCCGAATCAGTGTTTGATTGACATGGTCGGGAACAGACCACACAATCGCACATCTGTATAAAAGTGAAATCAACGCATATTGACCTCGTGGGTTTTTGTGAGAGGAGTTTGATTTTGAGATAGCGGATTTTTGGTGATATAGTGACATTATAGTGATTATAGTGCGATTTGATTGGTTATACTGTAGGCTATTTAGGCTTAGCTACATTTAAATTTAACTGGAATTTAAATTAAACTGGAAAGAGATAGCAGTAATCTTTCCTCATGTCTATGTCCTAGCTAAAAAATATCTTTGAATGCCAGCAACAAGTGTCCCTTGTGAGAGGATTTTTTCCTTCCACAGCAGAGAAATTAATATTTTTGAATAAAAATCTCTAAAAAAGTTAGACATTGTGGCTTTATTTCTTTTATTAATATTCATTTTTCATGACCAAAATAACACTATGCACAGTGAGGAGCCTATAGGTTACAAGCTTCACATATTAGAAAATTATAATAATAAAAAAACAACACATTTTTTCAGATCAACACCTGCAAGTGACCACTAGGTGTCACTGTTGAGACGGGTGTCGGATTGATTCGAAGCCTCGAAACAATATGGCACATTTGGTTCAACTGTTTCATTGCTTCACGAGGCCTCGATCTGGCCATCACTAGTGAGTATACGTTACATCTTGGACGCATCAGAAGTTCAGGAGACAACGGATCATGCTCTGTTCCTGTTGGAGGCTTGACGTTGAACTGAGGCTGTGGTGAGTATTTTAAAGAGCATGCTGATGAGGCTGCTGATGGTGAACAGGTGCAGGTGATTATACTCAGGGGAGAGTAATTGCAGGTGCGCCAAAGAGGATCCTGGGGAATGTAGTGCAGGAAAGACAGACGGTGAACGTGACACTGATGGACTCACAAAGACGGAAAAAAAACACTTTCTGAAAAAGAGCAAACACATTTGACATTGCAGATTGATTTGATAGTAATATAGGTGAGGGGTGAAGTGCGAGTCACATTAGTGTCAGTGAGGGTCATTTACAAAAGTCAGTAGATGGTGAACTGCTGTACAAACAGAGGTGCACCGACAGAAATAAGTTGTTTATGGAGCAGAACGGGCAGATGAAATCTATGCATCATGTCATAAATGATCAGTATTGGGTGTAACGCGTTACAAAGTCAACAACGGCAAGTACAAGTACAGTTGTTTGTAGTTATTTGTGCTAGACAGTGCTGGTCTGTTGTTGGCGTAATAAAGACCCTAAAGAAAACTCCTCCTTTGTATGTTCTCCCTCCATCTGATGCATCTCAGGCAATTATAGAGTAATTAAGAAAAAAATGTAACTAGTAATATAACTAGTTACTTTCTCCAGGGAGTAATAAAGTAAAGTAAGGCATTACTATTTTTGAGAGTAATATGTAATATATTACTTTTTTGAGTAACTAGCCCCAACACTGTAAATGATGAAAGGAAACTTTTTTTTTGTGCATTTTAACGGAGTTTAAAAATATTGTGGCAAATTAAAATACCGTATTTACGTTCTTAATGTAAAAAATTAGTATGGATTGGGTTATAAAACATTGAAGATATTTGTGTAAATTATTTTGCAACAATTTGATACAACTTTTGTATCTTGAATATCTTCGATGTACCTTGCGTGTAATACTATTATTATATATGGCCCCGGGCCACACTACCGGAGGAACCTCTTCATCGTCAACCTCTTTGTTCGCATCGCAGGAACGAGGAACAATATGAAGGTTTTTTTTTGGTGCAAATCCACTGAACGCCTGTGACAGTGACATCTGTAGTTGTAGAGAATAGCCACACATGTGTATCAGTGAATGTGAAGTCACAGAGAGAAATGTTTTAATAGTTGCAAATTTGTAGACTTGTTCCACTTCTTCCACAAACACAACACAACAGTTACACCTTCTCTAATTCCTCATTACAGGCGCACAAATCCTATTCTACAAATCAAGATTAAGAAATTAAGAAACTCGTACGCTCACATTTCTCTCTTTACTTCAGATTCACTGATACACACGTGTGGCTATTCTCTACAACTACAGATTTCACTGTCTCAGGCGCTCAGTGGATTTGCACCAAAAATACCTTCATAGTTTTTGAGCACAGTTGTATATCTATGAATTGTGTTTTGCATTTGTGAAATGTATTTTACGAATATATTATTTTATTTTGCGCAAGTGAATTGTTTTTTGTGAATTTTAAAATTTTTTGTTTCATGCATGTGAAATTGTCTACGCATGTGTATGAGGTGCCCCTAGGGACATTATTCAGAATTACCATACATGTACTTTTCCTCTCACATACACAAAAATCATAAAGAATATAAATTTACAATTGTATATACAATTTAAAATACATTAAAATACATTTTTACCCAAAATAAGTGTTGTAGTGATCAGGGCATCAGTGATGTGTAAACTGAATTTGGCAACAATACAGTGAATTACAGTGCAGTTATTGAATATTTTTCATAGATAATAATCATAAAAATTATGCAAACATATATTTATTCAAAATAAGTGTTGTAGTATAACCATCAGGACAGCAGTGATGTGTGAACTGATTTTGATGACACTATAGTGATATAACGTATATAATAGTATATAACGTTATTGACTGTTTTCGTAGTAATGCTTTAATACCTTCATAGTTTTTGAGCACAGTTGTATATCTTTTTGTGTATGTGAATTAGGTTTCATGCATGTGAAATTGTCTATGCATGTGTGAATCAGGTTTTTGTGTGAATTATATTTGAGACTAATTATATTTGAAACAATTCTGCCTCCAAGATGAAGAAGAAGACAATATCGTCATAGGTCACATGATGTCCGGATCGCATTCATACTTAATGAGATCTGGCTATATAGCACCGACTCTTTTAGCGCTCGTTCAGTAAGTACTTATTGAAATAAAGTCCCTCCTCATTGAGTATGCGGTTTGGGACGCAGCCCAAGAGTCCATGTGTGTGAGAGTGTGACAGTGTGAAACTGTGTGTGGAAGAAGTAACAGATTTAGAAGATAAAACTTGTTTAATTCAATTCACATTTATTTGTACAGCGTTTTACAAAATACACATCATTTCAAAGCAGCTTTACAGAAAATGCATGAGTCCATATTACAATCTAGAGTCTGTTATCAGAGGAGACTGAGTCTGTGCGTGCGTGCGTGCTTGTGTGTGTGTGTGTGTGTGTGTGATGAACTGAACAGAAGCAGGAGTGTAAATAAATACACAGAACAATAATCAGAAACAGAGGAATGAAGATCAAGAGGAAACTCAAATATGAACAAAAACAGCAAAACTAAACACAACCCTGACAACAACT
This sequence comes from Squalius cephalus, assembly GCA_022829025.1. NCBI lineage: Eukaryota > Metazoa > Chordata > Actinopteri > Cypriniformes > Leuciscidae > Squalius > Squalius cephalus. Next base: position 5,027,335 of record CM040794.1, on the reverse strand, counting down.
ATAATAATAACATGATAAATGCTGTACATCAAATGACAACTACACACACACAGGTTTCTATAGAGAATCATGAGATCCTTCATTCACACACTCATTGATCAACAAACTGTGATATTGATTCATTCTCTTGAATATGTGTCTTAATTCCCTTTACTTTAACTTTCTGTTCCTGTATTTCTTTCATTGTTGCTTCTAACTTTAACATATTTGTCTTCTGACATCATCTTTAAATGTCTCTGTTTAATTTTCACAGCAATAGAGAGAGAAAATAAAAGAGAGAAAACAAAGATAATAATAAAAAGATAAAGATCAATCCTAGGGGAGCCTAATTTAGAGATCAATTTTCTTTTTTTTTTAACCGATGACCGTTTGACCGATGGTTGACCGTATCAACGTTAACCGATCAAAGCTGTCGGTAGTCGGTTAAAAAAAAAAGAAAATTGATCTCTAAATTAGGCTATTATAGACAGTGGACTAAAGGCTACTACAGTTAGCCATCTCATTCCAATATCTTTTTGTGTGAAGTGAATAAATCCCTCACACTCAATTTTTCATAACTCGCCTTTTTGTACTTAATCAACCAATAAAAACATTTGGCGCGAGGTCACAGCGTTTGGGTTCGCGCGCTCACAAGGTTTGCGAAAAGTAAAGTCTACAGACTAAATCACTCGAGGTTAGAGCCAGGGCAGACGACAGGATGAAGCGTGCAAAGAAAGGTAGTGTGTGGGACCATTTCACCAAAAAGAATGACAAGATGTAAGTTGCAACTTGTGTGATACAGTGCTATCATCATCTTTCTTTATTATTGTTGTTAGCATTACCTCAAACTAAAGCGGCGTCTCTTCGGAGCTGTCATTTTATTAAATGAGCCGCGGCAATGTTTCAAATGAGCTTTAACGCTAGACAAACGCCTTTATTTTCAAAGCGATCACCTTGTACCCAAACCATTTCGAAACTAAGGAGCCATTTGTCCTCCGATTACATACAAGCTCCTCGGCACCGCGTTTGCGGGACTCGTGTTTCGCGCTGTAGGGGATTTAAAAAAAAGTTACGTCAGAGTTGAAGGGCGGTGCCGGGGCAGTGTGTCTGTGTGAGCGGTAGGCAGAGCGGCAGAGAGATGCGACAGATTTGTGAAATTGCAGGCGCGGCTCGAAATGGCTGTTATTTCAAATAGCGTAGTAGCATATTTTAAACTAATCGGTTAACCGGTTTCAACCGGTTAATGAGGCTCGGTGGTCGGTCAAGAAAATTTTTAGTTTTCGCCATCCCTAATCAAAACAGAACCCCCCACTAACAGGTTTAGTACAGTACACAATATATTACAGCAGAAGCGTCTTTAACCCTCTGGAGTCTGAGGTGTTTTCTGGGCCCTGGAGGTGTTCTGACATGCCCTGACATTTGTGCTTTTTTCAGTTATTTATAAACATGTTAATGGCAAAGGTGTAAATTCACTCTATATAGCACAAACAGGGCTACCAAAATATGTGATCACCATGCATGTATATATTTTTATTTTTAAGAGAATAATGCTTATGCGTGGTTATTGAAAAAAATAAAAATGAAAGTTGCTGAAATAAGACCACAAAACTCATAATAAATATGCATGAATAAGACTTTTGACTAATGGATGTTCTTCCTTCGAGTTCTGGCTTCAAAATTATGTGAAAATAGTCTTGCTTTATCGTTCACATAAAACAATACATTGATTTAAATTGATGTAAAACAGGTTTTGCTTGGAAAGCCAATATGCGAGTGGGCGTGAACGAGGAGTGGTTTACACCTTGGAATCCAATGTTCCACCCACTCTGCATAATGACTCTGCATAATGAGCCATTCATTCAGGTGTGACACTGACTGAGCCACAATGCAAGGACAAAAGATATATTTAGAAGAAGACTTATATTGACCATTTAAGATTTTGCTTACATCTATCTTGTAAATATGTTTTGCTATTTTATTAAAAAGGTTACAATTACAACAATAATTAAAATTTCAACAATATTTCAAGTGTACTCTTTCTTTGTAAAAAAAAAATGATTATAGGCCTACATTTTATCTATGTATTCATTAGTTTGAATATAGCCAAAATTGGAACAGCTAACATCTTAGTTGATGACTTTATTTTTGACAAAAAAAGTATTTTATATATATATAAAAATTGCTAAACAAAAGCTTATTTGACGTGGCAGTATATTCTACAGTAAAAACTGTTCTCAAATCTAGTCAACAAAATGTTGTCTTTCATATTTCGCCTGACTGTAACGTTGTTTTTATGAAATATTAGGGCATATAAATGTTAATTTGCAGTTTAATACGTATTGCTTATACAAATAGCCTACATTTTATTTCAACATATTTCAGTCGATTTTTACTCATCTCAGTATAGCAATACAGTTTGCTAAAACATCATCATTCATTCACACATGCGATTTAAATTTAAACGGTCTTTTTGCGAGCTGTGGTAAAACAGCGCGCATCTCTGCCGTTCATTCATTCAGAAACAGAAACCCGATTCACGTGAGAAGAAAAAAAAACTTACAGTATTCCTCAGCTCGCTCCTCGATATACCCGCACTTCTGAGGTACATTTTTCATTATTGTTATTCCTCACAGCGCTGCGAGACGGTGTAAACAAGTAATGATCTGAATAAACTTGTGTTTTCTCGAGCTGATATGGGGGCGTTCACAGGATTGCGCAGATTGCCTCATTCATTTGCGTTTGAATAGCGCGCGCTCTTCGTAGGCGGAGTCACATTACATTTGAATTAGTTGTAATGAGGTCGACTGGAATCGCTCTTTTAATACAGATTTCACAAGATGAGAATATTTGTTTTTTATATAAATTACTTCATTTAAAAGAAGAGAATTCAAGCTTCATGCCTGTATGTCTGTTTGACTGAGTATTCGCTGAGTTATTGTTCATTTTCGGACACGTTTCAGAATGGATTTAACTGACAGAGAGAAGGCAGAACTCGCATCACGTTTATTTTTCTTTATTTGGCAAAAAGCACAACACTTTGTTTTTATTGTGAGTATACACAAAAATAATACACATTTAACAGAATCGATTGATGTATGAAACTCCTATGGAAAATCAAAGTCAACAGAGTATTTATGAGTTTCTTTTACACTGATAAAAAAAAAAGCGACCTGGTATCGCCAGCGATACCGCCGACCTCAGGGGGTTAATAATACACACATAACCCAAAGCAGAGGAATCATGCCCCAAATCATGTTCCGTGTGTGTGTGTGTGTGTGTGTGTGTGTATCATGTTCTGAACAGATGGAGAAGTTGAGATAAAACATCTCTGAATGTCTTAAACTGAGTTTAGAGCTGAAAGTCTAGTTTTGCTCGTATCATCCAGACATGTTTCAGTGAGTCTCATTGTGTCTCATATTTCCTCTCTCTTCTCTGTGTGTCATTGTGTGTTTCTCTTCATTTCACTGACAGAAGTTCAGCTGTGTTATTAATGTAATGAAGAGACAATAAGAGACTCTAGTCTAGATAGAACATCTCACTGTCACTGATTTATCATGAGCTCAAAGCATTATGGGTAGAGTCTCTCATCAGGCTATTCTCATTCATCAACACAGTCTCACTGATCCATTATAAACCCAAAACCCAGGATAGAGTGTGTGTGTGAATGTGGTCTGGACTGTGTGTATGAGGCTCAGTGTGTCAGAGACGCTGTAGAAGGACAGAGTTCCTGCACTGTGATCCACACACACTCCTACTCTGCTGATGGGCTTTACAGTGACTTCAGTCTCTATGCTATTGTGCCTGAATGTGTATCTGGAGGAAGAGCAGTACAAACTCCAGGACTGATCATTATATCCAAACTGACACTCATCACCCCGTCCCTTCCTGCTGATGCTCTTATATGACACTGATATACACACACGTCCACGCCACTCAATCTCCCAGTAGCAGCGTCCACACACACTCTCTCTACACAACACCTGAGGATACACATCAAATCTGTCTGGATGATCAGGATACGGCTGACGCTCTGTGAATGTGTTAGTAATCTCTCTGTCCCTCTCAAACAGACAGAGGTGTTCATTCACTGTGTTCGGATCCAGAGTGAACTGATGAGAATCTGATGGAGAGAAAACACACATCAGTAAATTACAGAAACTTTCTATCTTGAGTCTTCATTTCAGATCTGACTCGTTCATTTAGGATTGTGTGTGTGTGTGTGTGTGTGTGTGTGTGTGTGTGTCTGACTCGTTCATTTAGGATTGTGAGCAACCGATGATAATAAAGCACTAAAGAAATATCATTCTGTAACAGCTTTTGTCCTGAATGAGGTTCTGACTGAAATCGCCATGGTTACCAAACCGAAAACAGGATTCTTATGTTCAGATTAGGGCCGGGACTCGATTAAAAAAATTAATCGAAATTAATCGCATTTTAATTGCAATCAATTTGCAAAACCGTAGCATAATTCAACATTGGTTCAACGTCGACATACAATCTTTATTCACCCATATTGAAAGAAGAGACGGTGAAACAACGTCACGAAATCAACAATGAAACAACGTCACGATTTCAACGTTGATTCGTTTTGCACAATCGAAACATAATCCAACATTGATTCGACCTTGGTCCCTTACGTTCACCGGTGAATCAATGTTGAAATGCCGGCTGTTTTTTTATAAGTAAATGTTCCAATCAATGATCCAGGCAGCGCCAGCGCGTTCTCGTCTCCCTCCTTCATTTTACAGTCGAATGGTGGCTAGAACGGCTCCAGGTTCAAAGGTCAATATGGAATGGATTAATCTGCGCTATTTTTTTTAACGCGTTATTTTTTCTCAGATTAATTAATCGAAATTAACGCGTTAATGTCACAGCCCTAGTTCAGATATTTCTGTAATCATGAATTATGGAACTGTCTGATCTTTTACAGTTTTTTTAATTGCTTTGCCACAATTTTCACAAGCAAGTTTTACTTTCATTCATTTCATTTCATTTCATTAAAAAAAAAAGAATCTCATTGACAACTTTGAACGTTCTTGTTAGAATCTCAGCCGATAGAAATATAGATACTCAGATGCTCTCCTCCTCAAAATCGATTTTGTCAGCAAGTACAGTAATCCTGTTCACATAGAGTGTGTGTGAAATCTGGGGCCCCAAATTTAAACTAAATGACGATTCCTGGGACAAAACCCCTGTGGAAACCTTCCATTTCGAGTTCTGCAAGAACATCCTGGGAACTCACAGAAACGCTCCAAGTCTGGGTTGCCGGGCAGAATTGGGCAGATTCCCTCTCCTATCTGAGATCCAGAAGAGAGCCGTAAAGTTCTGGTTCCATCTATCAGACGCGCCGACAGAGAGTTACCATCACTGTGCTCTCAGACACAGGGCAGGACACCCCGAGAGCGACCCCATGCAACATTTAGTGGAAAAACACCAACTTAATCCAACAATTCAGTTCAGACACGCAAAAGTAAAAGAAATAGGGAACATGACCAAAGAAGAATACATACAAGACTGGCAGATAAAGGTCACACAAGTAAATAAATTAAAATACTTCCACAAAATAAAGTCTGATTATAAATTGGCCCCATACCTGAGCGATATCAGTAATTATGGTCAGAGAAAGCTCCTGACGAGGTATCGCATCAGTGCCCACGGTCTGTGTGTGGAGACGGGCCGATACAAGCCGAGCTGGAGAGCCAGAGAGCTCAGACTGTGTTCACACTGCACTGATGGAGTCGTAGAGGACGAGCTGCACTTCCTCACCCAGTGCAGCAAGTACAAACACATCAGAGACTCTTATTTCACACTAATAGCACAGATTTTACCCCAATTCCAACAAGCGAGCCTCATAGACAAACTGTCTTATATTCTGGGAGAGAAAGAAGAGTGTGTTCTCCTGGCAGCGCAGTACGTGTCTTCCTGCCATCATACGAGGGACAAGGGCTGAACCCTCTTTCCCCTTAAACTGCTCTCTGGACTTATTTTTTTGTTACCATATATATATATATGTGATGCGATCTGGGAAAACCCGTCGGATGTCGCGCTGGGCCGTTTTCAGTAAATTCCAAAATAGTTTGAATGTCATTTTTTTTGTCAAATTTTTTTTTCCATTAAATTATTATTCTATAACATCTTTTCTCTTATCTCTGAAAATATCTTGGCAAAATTCCCTTGTTTAGTGCAGAAAAACAGCGATTTATAGTGTCAAGCTGAAAATACTCTCTTTCTCTAATGCATTCTATGCGACCATTTCTCTAACGCCCGGCAGAGGTGAAAAAAAAACAATCGCCGTATATCCCATTCATCTGTCCGTCCCTTAACACTACAAAGATAGTTTACCTTTAAAATAAACCACATACATGTACAGTGAATGTGTATAGTGCGGCAATCCTGTTTAAACTATAATGTCACGCAGTTTTATAACATCGCGAGATGGACAAGAAGCGTCTCGACGGTGACAGTTAATTAAACCTGTTTTTCTCAAAATTCCGTTCCAGAAAATCATAGCGATCGGCCGACTTCAGATAAACATAACTTTTGCTACCAACAATCTATGATAAAAATAAAAACAGATTTGGAAAGGGCTTGATACCAGCTTCCATATGATATCAAAACCTGAAATAGGTAAAATTTCACCATGTGGTGGGTTTTCCCAGATCGCATCACATATATGAAGAGTTCAGATGCAAAAACCTCTAAATGCCATCTGAAATTTTCTTCTAGAATGATCATTTTGATCAAGCTCGTATATTTAAGTTCAATAATTTCACTTAAATGGCAATTAATAAGTTATTTTCATTGCCATTTAAGTGAAATTACTGAACTTAAATATACGAGCTTCATAAAAATGATCATTTTAGGAGGAAATTTCAGATGGCATTTAGAGGTTTTTGCATCTGAACTCTTCATATATATATATATGAAGAGTTTATATATATAGTACCAGTTTATTTGTAGTGCACTGACAATAGTTTTATATAATTAGTTAATTAATTCAATTAAAAAAAATACCTTGATATGTTAGGTAATTGTACCTGAATTAATTGAAAATTAATCTGCTACATTTCAGATTAATATATTTGTTTTCCTTAAAAATGTAATTAACAGTAACTTAAACACTTTGCAGTTTGAAAGATGTCCTGCATAAACTAAATGACGGAGTATGTTTTTATGTTTCCACTGTTCGATCGCGGCCGCGTCAAACACACACACACACACACACACACACACACACACACACACACACACACACACACACGTACACACACACAAAGTAAACACTTTACGACTTTTCGATCGCGCCCACACCTCTCTCTCAACATAGCATTGCAATCTTTACACCGCAGCCTGCTTCAGAGCTTCAGTTCAGAGCTAAGGCGGAGCTACAGATTAGGTGTCCCTAAGAATCCGCGTATCTAACAGTAGTTCCGCATTACATTAATTAAATTGCACGCAAGTTTTATTTATTTTTATACCGTGTATTCTCCGTGTAAATGTATGCACCAAACTGTGACGCCCGTACCATGACGTACCGTCCATGACAACTTTTGGGGATTGCCTCATAGGGCCGGTTCAAGTAGTGGGGGGCAGAGGGGCTGGGGGGCCAGTCAAAGGGGGGTGGCGGGCCTGAGTCGGCCCGCAGGCCTTAGTTTGGTGACCCCTGCGGTAAAGAAAGCATTTGAATTCTCCACAGAATAAACGTTTACATTTCTCCGTTATTAACGGATCAAACAGCGCTGACATGGAAACCAGGAAGAAACATTGTGCCTTGAATGAACTTGTCCACAGATCAGCAACATTCACTATGGATATCTGAACTAAAATAAACCTGTTTATAACTAGCCTACTACAATATTACATTTCATTTTTTCCAAGGAGCTGTTTGTTTTATATGCTCCTAGTCAATCATAGCTCCAGAATTGCTCAAAGTAATAATAATAAAAAAAAAAAACATACTTTATGATGTTAGTTTTAATAAAAAAAAAAAAAAAAGAAATAAAGAAAATTTCTCTGGCATTTCTTTCTTTTTGCTGTATCAAAAACGTACCGAACCGTACCGTGACACAAGTGTATCGTATCGAACCGAACCGTGAATTTTGTGAACCGTTACACCCCTAATATATATATATATATATATTTATATATCTTTTTTCTTTTTCTATTGTGATATATTTATGCATAATATGGAAATGTTATTTTTATAATTTTTTTATTGTTCACTTTTATCTACCTGTACGTATATGTTTGTATATGTCTATTGCTTTGGCAATATTGTGCTATTGTGCACAGTCATGCCAATAAAGCTCATTTGAATTGAATTGAATTGTGTGTGTGTGTGTGTGTGTGTGTGTGTGTGTGTGTGTGTGTGTGTGTGTGTGTGTGTGTGTGTGTGCGTGTGTGTGTGTGAGAGAGAGAGAGAGAGCATGTGTTCAACACACACAATCACAGTAATCCTGTTCACTGTTTATATATAAAGAGAGTGTGTGTGTGTGTGTGTGTGTGAGAGAGAGAGAGAGAGAGAGAGAGAGAGAGAGAGCATGTGTTCAACACACACAATCACAGTAATCCTGTTCACTGTTTATATATAGAGAGTGTGTGTGTGTGTGTGAGAGAGAGAGAGAGCATGTGTTCAACACACACAATCACACAGTAATCCTGTTCACTGTTTGTATATAGAGAGAATGTGTGTGTGTGTGTGTGTGTGTGTGTGTGTGTGTATGTGTGAGTGTGTGTGTGTGTGTGTGTGTGTGTGTGTGGACATACATTTTCGTGGTCCTGCTGTAATCCTGATCTTTCCTCCATGATCCACACTACAAAACACACAGAGACAGAATTGATTTATTTTCTTTTGGATGATAGAATGATACACTGTCACAGTTGAACACACATGAACACCACCACAATATCGTAAATTACAAGTTGTGGTCGTGTCAGTGAGAAACATGGCGGAATACCACAATAATTAAAGGTATTCAGCATTGATATTATCAGGCTTTTCTAGCTAATTGCCAGCAAAGAAAATGATGGCATTATATTATAACAATTTAATATGTAACGATACAGTTTGCAGTGGCTTCATAAATTATAATTAAAAACATAAAAAAACTAGAAATAGAGTTTAAGAACCTTGCTGTATTTTTGTGTAATTAATTAGAGAAAGTACACTGCAATTTTACTAAGAGGAAAATGACTTGAACGCAGTGCCGTTGTAAACATGAACTTCCCACCTCATAATTATGAACTTCTTTTAGATTTAAGGTTAACACAAGCCAGAACTTATTCTAAACAATGGAGATTTAGGTCACATTTACTTTCTGATAACAACTTCAAATATTTCCTCACATCTCATTTAAATATATATTTTGAAATAAATTACAATATTTCTATTAGCAGCATCACACTGTGGGAGGCATTCAAAGCTTATATCCATAGACTAATAATTTGCATGCGTGTCAGTTGAGGAGATCTGAGGATGGCAGGATGGCAGAAAAGTTAATATTTAACTTTCTAAACTACACCTCCAATATTCTCTGACCCTTTCACCCACAATTTATAAAATCAACCGTCTCCAATTTCATTCAAAGTATAGCTTACTTCTAACTCACAAAGTTGAAAAGCAATTGTTGAGTGTTAGGCAGCATTATTTTTGGTGAAAAAGCTGGCAAATCACTTGCTTTTTCAATCTTGAACTGTCTGTGCATCTAGACTGGTCCCTAAAATTAAATCTTCTAATGGTGAAAATTTTGACCCAGAGGAAATTCATTTCAAAATACTATTATTCCTTTATTCCTCAGAATGTAACTCAAAATTGTGGAATGGCCCAAGCATTTTGATCAACTAATATTCCCCTGTGTTACCGATGGCTCCACAAATGATTTGGACAGGCCTGTGTCTACCACAGAAGTACAGACCACAGAAGAGGCAATTCATTCACTCACCAGGCAAATCTCCTGGCCCTGATGCCTTTACCATCGTATTTTATACGTGAATAATAAAGTGAATAATTTATTTTTGTAGGAAAATCATGGAAATGTTTTTTTTGTTATATTTTTTGTAATGTTTTTTTCTGTTATTTTATTTTCTTTTTGGTTCTTTTGCTGTTGTAGGCTGTCAGGACCTCTGAAATAACTGAACTTCAATGCAGTCAAGACCTGCCTAGAACTACTTTACCTGTGCGTTTACTGTAAATAATTGCACACCTTATAATGTTCGTTAGCCAATCAGAATGAAGCATTCAACAGCCCTGTTGCATAACTAGAGCTAATCCTCTGTAAATTCTCAGTCAGAACGTTTGTAAATGTAGTAATATGAGTAATTGTAGTAATGTGAGTAATAAGTGAAGATTGAAATGCTGTGTTTGGAGTTGTTTAATCAACTCTTCATGCTCTACATACTTGAGTTTATCCAGTCTGTAGTTTGGATCCTCCAGTTTATCAATGAGCAGCTTGACTCCTGAATCTCCTGGGTGATTGTAGCTCAGATCCAGCTCTCTCAGGTGTGAGGGGTTTAAACTCAGAGCTGAAGACACATAACCACAGCCTTCCTCTGTCACCATACAGCCAGACAATCTACAAAGATATACAGCAGATGGAGGGGGATTTTGTTTCCATAGCAGAAGAAAGCGCCGTCTAGCTAATAATGTTGAGAAGGCAAAAGCCTTTGCAGCATTTCCAGACAAGCCAGTGACATTTGGAGAAAGTCCACAAAGTGCAACCAAAGGGCAAGGCTCAATCTGTCTCTTTGTCACTAATATGCCAAAAAGAAGTTAAGGATGGACATAACCAAAACATATGTAGTAAATCAGCAGGGTCATGATGGCAACGATCGCAGAGATTACTTATTACTTATTACTAATCTCCTAATTAAATATTACTTGTGGACCTGATGGTATCAGCTGCAGGACACTAAAGGTGTGTGCTGATCAGTTGGCACAGCCCTTTCATAGGATGTTCCAGCTGTCACTAGATACAGGTGTTGTTCCCAGTTTATGGAAACAATCCCTAATAGTGCCTGTGCCTAAAAACAATAGACCTAAGGAACTCATGGATCTACACCCTGTTGCCCTTACTTCTGCACTTATGAAATGTTTTGAAAAAATCATTTTAAAACAACTTCTCCATGAGGTTTCACCTCCTTTAGACCCAAATCAATTTGCCTATCGTGCAGAGAGAGGTGTTGAGGATGCGCTGCTATCCTTGATTAACAGCACTCATGAGCACCTTGAGCATGCTGAGAGCCTGGTCAAGATTGTGTTCATTGACTTCAGCAGTGCTTTCAATACGATCCAACCCCACCTGCTGGTGAGAAAATTGGTGCATTTGGGAGTAAATCCCCAATTGATTTTATGTATCTATGACTTCTTGACGGACTGTAGTCATTTATACTGTATCATCCAAAAAAATTATAAATATACAGGGGCACCACAAGGATGTGTTCTGTCGCCCATCCTATACACATTATACACCAATAACTGTCAAGCTTCTTCTTCAGCCTACACCTATTTTAAATATGCTGACGACACAGCACTGGTTGGTTTTTTAAAGTCTGACATTTCTTCTGTTAGTGGATTTCAGAGGGAATTACTGGGTTTCACTCAGTGATGTTCTGATCATTTTCTTGAAATCAATGTGAGGAAAACAAAAGAGATGGTCATAGATTTGAGCAAAAACAGAATAATAGTTCCCCCCTCTAAGATCAATGGTGAATTAGTGGAGAGTTAGTAATTAGTGGTCTCAATCTATAAATACTTGGTTATATAGTATACATACTTGGGAGTTGAAATTGACTTTTAATGAATGTGCACTGAACAAAACTAAGAAAATGCATTAGTGGATGTACTTCCTTAGGGAACTATATATTTGTTTCTATATAACTATATAATAAAAGACAGACACATTCTTGTAATGTTTTATAAAAGTCTCCTCCAGAGTGTTATGTCCTTTGGCCTTATCTGTGTGTTTGGCAACATGCATGTTAAGGACCAAAAGAGACTGCAGCGCATGATCAAGATGGCCAGTAAGATCATCGGACTTGACCAGGTGTCTGCAGCTCAGTTGTCCAATGAAAAAATACTTATCTTAAAAAAGACTGATCAAATCCTCAATGACCCCACTCACTCTCTCCATCACAAATTTATGAAAAGTAATAGGTCAACTGGTAGAATTTTACAACAGAGAATTAGAACAGAAAGGTACAATAAATAATTTGTACCTACGGCGATCAGATTGTATAATGATCAAGCACATCGCAAGCTATCACATTTTTAGCTACCTGATAATATTAGTCATTTTAATGTTAGATGTTGGACTGTGATTGTCATTTCTGCAGTATTGTTATTTTTGTATATATTGTCACTGTTCATTTCTGTTATTGTTAATTCTTTTTTTATAAATATGTTTACTGGTTTGACTGTGTCACAGTGTCTGGTTGGTGTTCCCTGGGTGTCCACTAGAGGTCTCTTCCAATACCGTCACCATCACATTAGGAACTGCATTTCCCATAAGACTATGCCTGTACTCATTACTGGTAATTTGCACACAGCTGTTTCCACTCACATTGTTTGTATCTTCTTATTTATACCCTGTCTGTTTCATTCATTGTCATGGAATCCTTGTTTAATGTCACTCGCACTTCGGAGATCTTTTGCCTGTTTTGTTTCTTGTTTTGGACTGCCTTTGTATGGATTTTTGACCCTTGGCCTGGATGATTTACGATTACGGATTATCCTATTAAATTTGCACTTGGGTCTATCTATTTGTGTGCGTGTCGTGACAGACTGTGGTGTCTCTGTTTTTAGAGAATATGTTGTGACAAGGGCACGTAATGAATGACCACATGAATTTCCCCATGTGGGATAATAAAGTTCAACTTGACCTTGAGTAAAATATTTCTGCACTCGTTGGAGGAGCGTGGTAAAGTTATCCTTGAAGAGATCAAAGCACTTACGTGTAAATATTACTCCTAAATATTTAAAAATATGGGAAGCAACTTTAAACATTGAAGCACTCGTTGGTAAATCATAAATTGGAAAATGTATTGGATATAACTCAATTTTATTTATATTCAATTTATAACTGGAGAAGAGGCTAAAAGAATAAAAAATTCTCAAAACTTCGGGTAAAGAAACATCTGGATCGGAGATATAGAGCAACACATCATCGGCGTATAAGGAAATGGTGTGAACAGCACCAGCTCTCCTAATTCCCTGTATGGCCTGCTCACTACGAATGGCAATTGCCAAGGGTTCAATTACCAATGCAAAAAGCATGAAAGTGACAGTGAGCAGCCTTGTCTAGTGCCACGTTTCAAGGGGAAAATAAAAGACGATACTCCATTGGTCTGGACTGAACATATTGGGGCGGAATATGAACGTGTTGCCAAAACCGAATTTCTGTAGCACACAGAAAAGGTAATCCCATTCCACCCGATGAAAGGCTTTCTCTGCGTCCAGAAGAGCCACTGATGGGTGAGAATTAGAGGAATAAATTATATTCAATGCCCTTCTTATATTATGAGACCGTAGTCTGTTTTGAATAAAACCAGTTTGGTAGTTGTGTATGATTGCCAGTAAAATCAACTCAAGACGCTTTGCAGGCATTTTAGCCAGTATCTTTACATCTATGTTCAAAAGACTGATTAGCCTGTACGAACCACATTCATGAGGGTCTTTGTCTTTTTTCAAAATCATAGAAATACAAGAATGACGAAGGGTTGGAGGCAGCCATTATTAATGGAGTCTAATAACATGTTTAGGAGCAGTGTTTTAAGTGTTTGAGAAAACATCTTTCTGCACAGGGAGCCCATCGAGCCCAGGGGTCTTGCCATTCTGCATACTCTGTATTGCTAGCACTATCTCCTCTGTGGAAAACGGTAATTCTAGCTCTTCTCTCATTGCGTCCGTTATTGTAGTTATGGGCAAAGGTTTTTACATTTTTCCTTTAACTGAAGCGCAAGAAGTTTACTTGGCTTGTCACCATACTCAAAAAAATGCATGTTTAGTCTTTAGCAATAACTTTTCTGCTTGATGAGTTGATAACATTAAAATCAGTTTGAAATTATCTATTTACACAGTCTCAATTTGAAATGACTCGACCCCGAGCTTATGCTTTCAAAGATTTGCAAATTATGGAAGATGAGGTCTCAGGGGTGGTATTTATCTCCAAAAAAAATATCTAAATGGGTTTTTAATGAATCACAAAATGCTTTATCAAAGAGCAGTAGAGAATTAAATCTCCAAATTCGAGAACCAAACATCTTATCCTGAAACTGTAGAGAAAGTGAAAGTGGAGCATGGTCAGATATAAGAATGCTGCCATATGAACAGGCCCCCACTTTAGACAGCAATTTATTGTCTAAGAAAAAGTAATCACTGCGAGAGTAATATGGTGGACATGAGAGTGGTACATTGCGGGTGTGTATTTGCAGCCTCTTACCGCTAAGAGGCGCTACAATCACAGCCTTTACAAAGTGTCAGTTTATTCTCTCTATTGCATAATCTGCCGCCGCGCCGCGGCTCATTGAGAGCGATTGAAAGCTGGTAGCAGATCAATTCAAATAAAACATTTAACGAATTCGTAATTACAATACTGAAATTTAATAAATATAATAATGAAAACATTTTCAACATAAAACATTGCAATAGAAAAAATATTAGGCTACATCAATGAGGCTTTGCATGACCATAAGATACTATATCATCAGCATTCAGACGATATAGCTCTGTGGTCAACGCAACAACATGAGCCTCGCGGAGCTTCATGCGATCCGAGATCGAATCTCAGTGTAGCCGACAGCGTGTTTTTCAAAATAGATCGAACAAATCAGAAAAAGACTTTCAATACAGTATTGCTTTCAATTAAAAAAATAAACGACTTCCGGTTATGAGTGCAGAATAGTCGCGCGCTCAGCCTGCTCCCGCAGTTTCATTTTTAATTTTGTTGCCAAACCTTAGAATTTTAATTTATACTGTCAACAAAAGTTTAATAAACTGTTTGTAATTGCTCGGAACACTTCATCATGTCTAAGGCTAAAGGAAAAAACGCAGAAAAAGATAAGGAGAGTTCTTCAACGGCTAGCATTTCCATGGCTGACATTAGCTCACTGCTGGATGAACACAGAGAGGCCCTTTCGACTGATTTTAAATCCTCATTCGAGTCTCTTGCATCTACACTGGACAGCATTCATTCCACCATTACTGATCACGGGCAACGCATTGATTCTCTGGAAGTTAACGCCACCTCAGTTGACCAACGGCTTCAGCATCTCGAGGGCGCCTACTCCGCTTTGCAGAAAGACAACGAGTTGCTCAAGCTCAAAGTAGCTGATTTGGAGGGATGTAGCAGACGTCAAAACATTCGGATTATAGGCCTACCTGAATCGATTGAAGGTCCTCGTCCATCAACGTTCTTTTCTCAACTACTTGTTGATGTTCTTGGTACGGAGGTCCTCACTTCGCCCCCTGAGTTAGATCGTGCGCACCGGAGCCTCGCTCCTAAGCCGGCTCTGGGAGGAAGACCACGGCCTGTTATCTTGCGTTTCCACGAATTCCAGGTTAAAGACGTTGTAATTCGCGAGGCTCGTAAACGGGGTGTCCTGCTTTATAAAGGCCATACGATTCGTCTGTTTGACGACTACAGCCCCGACGTGGTGAAGCAGCACGCCGAGTACAGAGGTCCCATGACTGAGCTATACAAGCGCGGGTTCAAGCCGGCTCTTCTTTACCCGGCCAGACTGCGCATCACTCTACCCAACCGAGATAAAACATGGCTCCAGTCCGCTTCAGATGCTGTTAAATTCATCCAGGACCAGGACTTAACCCCCTGAGGTCAGCGGTATCGCCGGCGATACCAGCTCGCTTTTTTTCAGTTCAGTTCAAAAGAAATTAATTTTGCTCTGTGGACTTTGATATTACAAGCAAGTTTCATACATCAATCGATTCTGTTAAATGTGTATTATTTTTGTGTATACTCACAATAAAAACAAAGTGTTGTGCTTTTTGCCAAATAAAGAAAAATAAACGTGATGCGAGTTCTGCCTTCTATCTGCCAGTGTAGTCCATTCTGAAACGCATCCGAAAATGAACAATAACTCAGCGAATACTCAGTCAAACAGGCATTCAGACACACAGGCATGAACCTTGAATTCTCTTCTTTTTAATGAAGTAATTTATATAAAAAACAAATATTCTCATCTTGTGAAATCTGTATTAAAAGAGAGCGATTCCAGTCGACCTCATTAGAGCTAATTCAAATGTAATGTGACTCCGCCCACGGAGAGCGCGTGCTATTCAAACGCAAATGGCTGAGGTAATCCGCGCAATCCTGTAAACGCCCCCTGTATCAGCTCGAGACAACCAAAACACAAGTTTATTCAGAACATTACTTGTTTACAACACAGCGCTGTGAGGAATAATGAGGAATACGAGCTGAGGAATACTAGTAAGTTTTTCCTTCTCGGGTTTCTGTTTATGAATGAATGAATGGCATAGATGCGCGCTGTTTACCACAGCTGGCAAAAAAACAATATTACGTGACAGTTCTCCATTATGGACGCGAGCGCTCTAAAACTTTCACAGAGACCTCAAAACAGAAAGTACAAATTCTTTCTTTAAAACGAATTTCGTTTTGTATCAATTGTATCTTAATTTTAATCATTTTTTCATTAACAAATTTCCTGGATTTAAAGTAAATATGGGCTAGCAATCACAACATAAGGTGCTTGAACTGGAGATCATCATGAATCATGAGCCTACTCGCCTCACATGTCTAAAAAATGTGAAATATATTTACAGAAAGCTGTTTCTAAACAAAACCATCCAAAACAAAAAAACTATAGCCTAATAAATGTGCATTTATCCGGTGCGTTCACTAACCTACTGCAAAGATCGCGAGTCAAAAGCCTATCGTCAACGAATGATGATTTTTTTTTAGCAAACCGTATTGCTATACTGAGATGGGTAAAAATCAACTGAAATATGTTGAAATAAAATGTAGGCTATTTGTATAAGCAACGCAAACTGCAAATTAACATTTATATGCCCTAATATTTCATGAAAACAACGTTACAGTCAGGCGAAATATGAAAGACAACATTTTGTTTAGTATATTTGGGTACAGTTTTTACTGTAGAATATACTGCCTCGTCAAATAAGCTTTTGTTTAGCAATTTCTATATATAAAATAGCCTACTATTTTTGTCAAAAATAAAGTCATCAACTAAGATGTTAGCTGTAATGAATACATAGATAAAATGTAGGCCTATAATCTTTTTTTTTTTTTTTATAAAGAAAGAGTACACTTGAAATATTGTTGAAATTGTAATTATTGTTGTAATTGTAACCTTTTTAATAAAATAGCAAAACATATTTACAAGATAGATGTAAGCAAAATCTTAAATGGTCAATATAAGTCTTCTTCTAAATATCCTTTGTCCTTGCATTGTGGCTCAGCCAGTTTCACACCTGTGTGAATGGCTAATTATGCAGAGTCATTATGCAGAGTGGGATGGGACATTGTAATTTCAGGTGTAAACCACTCCTCGTTCACGCCCCCTCGCATATTGGCTTTGCAAGCAAAACCTGTTTTACATCAATTTAAATCAATGTATGGTTTTATGTGAACAATAAAGCAAGACTATTTTCACATAATTTTGAAGAAAAAATTCTAGACGAGGACATCCATTAGTCAAAAGTCTTATTGACACATATTTACTATGTGTTTTGAGGCCTTATTTCAGAAATTTTAGTTTTTAGTTTTTTCAATATCCATGCATAAACATTATTCTCTCAAAAATGAAACCATTTACATTCACGTGGCTCACATATTATTGTAGCCCTGTTTGTGCTTTATAGAGTGAATTTACACCTTTGCCATTAATATGTTTATAAGCAACTGAAAAAAGCACAAATGTCAGGGCATGTCAGAACATCTCAAGGGCCCCAAAAACAGCCCAGACTCCAGAGAGTTAAACAAGAACTCGTAAGCTAGCAAATTGGCACTTTCAGTCTGCGACTGATGTTGCTAAAACGGTGCAGAGCTTTTTCCTACCTTATTACGGACGGTAAATGCATGTTACGTTTTTTTTATGCACATAGGTAATATAGGGTATGTATATATATTTTTTATTTTTTTATACAAGTCTTGAGTATTTAGTTTCTTATAACATGCATATTTGTACCGTACACCGGCTTTAAGGTGAATGCTGTTTTGGTATATTTTCTGTTGAATATATATGACCTCGCGGGTCTTATAAGTCCAGGCCTTGTTTCTTTCAATGTGTTTTATTCGAGTTGTTTGATATGGTTTAACTTGTTCTCTTATGGTTTAATTGCACTTGTTTGTGGGGGCAGTGCGATTGTTTCAGGGAAGTAGTAATATTCACTGATTGTTGTATCAGAGGTGTGTTCGTTGCTGTTTTTGTTCTCTACAGCATCCGGGTTGGGGTTAGTATGTTTTTGTGTATGGTTTGGTTTTTTGTGCTCTGTGTGTGTGTGTGTTTTCCCTCTTTTTTTCTTTTTTCTTTAATTTTGTGTGCTGCCTGCTCCTCCCTTTCTTCTGCTGCTGTGAATCTGTCTTGGATGCAGATTTGTTGGATTATATCACCTCTAACATATCCTTTCTATGTTAAACTGTAATGCCAAGTTGGCTTCTAGTGGTGGGTTGAGGTTTGTCAGCTGGAATGTGAAGGGGCTTAATTCACCTGTTAAAACCCTCAGAGGTCGGAGATCACGCCGGCGTGATCTGCTCGCTTTTTTCCTTATGAGTTGAATTGAGACCCCAAATACTCTTTTGACTTTGATTTTATAAAACAAGTTTCATACATCAATCGATTCTGTTAAATGTGTATTATTTTTGTGTATACTCACAATAAAAACAAAATGTTGTGCTTTTTGCCAAATAAAGAAAAATAATCACGAAGCGAGTTCTGCCTTCTCTCTGTCCGTGTAGTCCATTCTGAAACGCGTCCGAAAATGAATCATAACTCAGCGAATACTTCTCACACAGGCACGTGAGATATGTCTTTATGAAGCTTGAAATCTCCTCTTTTAAATGAAGTAATTTATATAAAAAAACAAATGTTTTTAACTCATGTAATCCCTTTGAAAGCAAGGAGAGGTACCGTTTTTCCTTCTCCCTTCATTATCTCTAAATGAGCTGCAGCCGCCCCGCCCCCGGCGCGATTCACATGTAAATAGTTTACCTGATCTAGTATGCATCGCATACGCCCCCCGATCAATGCCATAAAAACACAGTTTGTTCATCAGACTTCAGACTGATAGTTCATCGCGTTTTGAGTATGACACGCTTCTCCGGTAATAAAGACTCCCTTCAGATGATTCTGGACAGCGAGGAAGAATGCACCTTTTCCTCAGAGGACGAACGGCAGCATTTTGAAGAGCGAATTCCGCCGAGAACACAATTTCGGAGTAAGTTTTACTTAAAAGTCTTTTGTCTTTTATTTTTCGTGTTCGCATTTATGAGGAAAAAACAATATTACGTGACAGTTCTCCATTATGGACGCGAGCGCTCTAAAAAAAGCACTAAAAGACTTTCAAACTTTCACAGAGACCTCAAAACAGAAAGTACAAATCCTTTCTTTAAAACGAATTTCGTTTTGTATCAATTGTATCTTAATTTTAATAATTTTTTCATTAACAAATTTCCTGGATTTAAAGTAAATATAGGCTAGCAATCACAACATAAGGTGCTTGAACTGGAGATCATCATGAACCAGACCGTATAGCCTACTCGCCTCACATGTCTAAAAAATGTGAAATATATTTACAGAAAGCTGGTTCTAAACAAACCATCCAAAACACTAGCCTACTGCGAAGATCGCGAGTCAATAGCCTATCGTCAACTTCATCTTTGCCAGAAGTTAAATTTAAATCGCGTGTGTGAATGAATGATGATGTTTTAGCAAACTGTATTGCTACTGAGATGAGTAAAAATCGACTGAAATATGAATACATAGATAAAATGTAGGCCTATAATCATTTTTTTTTTTTTTACAAAGAAAGAGTACACTTGAAATATTGTTGAAATTGTAATTATTGTTGTAATTGTAACCTTTTTAATAAAATAGCAAAACATATTTACAAGATAGATGTAAGCAAAACCTTAAATGGTCAATATAAGTCTTCTAAATATATCTGTTGTCCTTGTATTGTGGCTCAGTCAGTTTCACACCTGAGTGAATGGCTCATCATTATGCAAAGTGGGTGGGACACTGTAATCTAAGGTGTAAACTACTCCTCCCCCTCGCATATTGGCTTTCCAAGCAAAACCTGTTTTACATCAATTTAAATCAATGTATGGTTTTATGTGAACGATAAAGCAAGACTATTTTCACATAATTTTGAAGAAAAAACACTAGGCGAGGACATCCATTAGTCAAAAGTCTTATTGACACATATTTACTATGTGTTTTGTGGCCTTATTTCAGAATGTTTATTTTTTATTTTTTTCAATAACCACGCATAAACATTATTCTCTCAAAAATGAAAACATGTACATACACATGGCTCACATATTATGGTAGCCCTGTTTGTGCTTTATAGAGTGAATTTACACCTTTGCCATTAATATGTTTATAAGCAACTGAAAAAAGCACAAATGTCAGGGCATGTCAGAACATCTCAAGGGCCCCAAAAACAGCCCAGACCCCAGACGGTTAAATGCAATAAAGTGTTTGATCACTTAAAACATTTAAACGCTAGAATTGCTTTTTTGCAGGAAACCCACCTTAAACCATCTGATCATCTTAAACTTCGTAGAGGTTGGGTAGGCCAGCTCTACCAAGTAAGCTCTTTTCAAGTAAGGTTCATGGGGCTGCAATATTAGTGCATAGGTCAGTACCTTTATCTGTCTCTAAAATCATATCGGATACCAATGGTCGCTTTATTATTGTTACAGGTAAAATTTTTGGCATTTCTCTGACGCTAGCTAATGTTTACGGTCCAAACTGGGATAATGAGGATTTCTATAAAAAAATTCTTTTTTCAATTCCTGATATAGTGTCTAGTCAACTTATTCTCGGTGGAGACTTTAATTGCTGTCTGGACCCCTCACTCGATCGCTCATCCACTAAGCCCATCGCTCAATCTAAATCATCTAAAGTTATTCAACTGTTTATGGAGCAGTGTGCTGTCTCGGATGTATGGCGCTTCTTCAATCCCAGTGATAAGCAGTTTTCTTTTTTTTCTCCCGTACATGGTACTTTTACTCGAATTGACCTCTTTCTCATTGACAACAAGCTGCTTTCTTCTGTTAACAATTGTTTCTATACTCCTATAGTTATTTCAGATCATGCTACTATCATAGTTGATTTCTCATTTCCTGGTGTGTCCTTTACGCGATCCCCGTGGCGTTTTAACTCGTTTCTTCTTACTGACCCGGATTTCATAAAAAACATTGATGGTCGCATTGATCTTTTCATTTCCACTAATGTTAATTCTGACGTGTCAGCGTCAACAATTTGGGAGGCATGCAAAGCTTATTTACGTGGAGAGATAATTTCTTTCTCTGCCTTTCGGAAAAAAAACACTGTTGAAAGGAGTATCTCTATCTCCAGGGAATTGGCTGAACTGCAGTCCAGATGCGAGGATGCACCTGAACCCGAACTTATAAAATAATTGCTTACTAAAAAGTCTGAATTTGATATATTGGCTTCCGACGGTGCAATAGAAGCATTACTTAAGTCTCGTCATAGCTATTATGAATCTGGTGATAAGCCAGGCAAAATATTGGCTCACCAAATCCGACAATCTACCTCGGCTCAACATATCTTAAAAATTAATACTGTCAATGGCACAACTATTTACCCTCAAACTATTAATGACCAATTCAGGAATTTTTATGCCTTGTTATACACTTCTGAGTGTTCATCTGATGAGGCTCAGTTGGATAGTTTCCTTGGGCCCCTAAACATTCCTTCCATTGACCCTGAGACATCTTCTAGGATGGATGAGCTTTTTACGGTAGACGAATTTAAAGATGCGTTACACTCCAGGCAGAATGGGAAATGTCCGGGGCCTGATGGTTTTCCTATTGAATTTTTTAAAGCCTTTACAGATAAACTTTCCCCACTACTGTTAAATATGTTTAACGAATCTTTACAATGCGGCATACTCCCTCCTACTTTAAGACAGGCCACCATTTCACTCTTATTGAAGAAAGGCAAGGATCCACTTCTCTGTAGTAACTATCGCCCTATTTCTTTATTATATGCGGATGTTAAAATATTAGCTAAAATGTTGGCAAGGCGTCTAGAGGCTGTTTTTCCTTCAATCATTTCTACAGACCAAACTGGGTTTGTCAAGGGAAAGGCACTCTTTTCACAATTTCAGGCGTCTATTTGACATATTGTACTCTCCCTCAACTTCTACCACCCCTGAGCTGGTTATTTCAATGGATGCAGAGAAGGCATTTGATCGTGTGGAGTGGCCTTATTTGTTTCATACATTAAAAAAGTTTGGATTTGGCTGTAAATTTATCTCGTGGATTAAACTTCTTTATGCTTCTCCTTTGGCCCGTGTCCGCACAAACAATGATTACTCCGATTATTTTCCCCTTGGACGTGGTACTCGGCAGGGCTATCCCCTTTCCCCCTTATTGTTCGCCATCACTATTGAACCGTTGGCAGCGGCCCTTATATCTAGTCAAATGATGGGCATTATAAGAGGGGGCGCTGTGCACAAACTGTCTTTATACGCTGATGACCTTTTACTTTTCGTCTCTGATCCAGACAGATTTATACCCCACGTTTTAGATCTACTGAAGGAATTTGGACAGGTTTCAGGGTATAAACTGAATCTTCATAAGAGTGAACTCTTGCCCATAAATTCCGCAGCCATAGCTTACCCTCTTTCAAAATTGCCATTTAAGACATCATTAAATCAATTCAACTATTTGGGCATCTGCGTAACTAAGAACTACTCTGACCTGTTTAACTGTAATTTCTCTCCTCTGTTGGATCGATTGACCGAAGATCTTCATCGTTGGTCTCTATTGCCTCTTTCTCTTGCGGGTAGGATAAATTGTATTAAAATGAATGTACTGCCTAAATTTCTGTATCTTTTTCAATGCATACCGGTTTTTATTCCAAAGCGTTTCTTTCACTCTTTAGATAGCACTATTTCTCAATTTATTTGGAATGGCAAAACTCCAAGAATACAGAAAGGCATTTTACAAAAAACTAAGGAGCTCTGGGGGGTTTAGCACTGCCTAACTTCTTGTTTTATTACTGGGCTGCAAATGTTCGTAATATGTTATTCTGAGGCTGTTCCAACGATCAGTCTCAACCATGGTTAAGGATCACTTCGCTTACGTCTCTTTTGTGTCTTCCTCTCTCGTTATCACCTTTAACCTTCTCCAGTAATGTTATAGTTAAAAATTGTCTAAGAGCTGGCGTCAACTCAGGCGGCATTTTACTTTACAGTCAACACCTCTTCTATGCCCTGTTCATTCTACCCCCCTCTTTCTTCCCTCTCTCATTGATAAGGCTTTTGCAGCCTGGGTGGACCACAGGATCATTTCCATTAAACATCTTTATATTGACGGAACATTCGCTTCTTTTGAACAATTGACTCAAATTTTTAACTTACCAAGGTTTCACTTTTTCAGATACTTGCAAGTCCGTGACTTTGTCCGTAAGCATTTTCTGAGATTCCCCTCGATCCCACCCTCCACCATTGTCGATACCATATCAAAAATCAATCCTTATCAAAGAGGAGCCATCTCCACGATTTATAATACCTTTTTCACATGTTGCCCTTTGGATTCTGATAGTCTGCGGATTACCTGGGCTAGGGATCTTAATATAGAGATAGAGACAGAAACATGGCATTCGATTTTGAAACGTGTTCACACGTCATCTGTTTGTGCTCGCCACAGTGTTTTACAGTGTAAAGTGGTCCACAGGGTACATTGGTCTAAAAGTAAATTAGCCCGTATGTTCCCTGACATTGATCCAAGCTGCGACAAGTGTCAGCTAGAACCGGCTAATCTAACTCATATGTTCTGGACTTGTCCTGCTTTATCTGTTTTCTGGGAGTCGGTCTTTGACTCACTTTCCGCTATTACTTCTGTCAATATCCATCCCTCTCCGCTAATTGGCTTGTTTGGAATTTTACCTCCTAATTACTCATTGCCGTCTCATTTCGCTGAGTTGGTAGCTTTTCTTACAACACTAGTGAGACGTTGTATTTTGATGAACTGGAAGGGTCCTCGAGTCCCTTCTCATACTCGGTGGATAAAAGATGCCTTATTTTTTGTTAAATTGGAAAAAATTAAACACTGCCTTCGTGGTTCCATGATTAAATTTTAAAGAATTTGGTTACCCTTTTTTGAGCATGTTAAATCTCTGCAGCTGGATGCAGTCTCAATTGACTGAGTGACCGCCCAACCCTGAACTTTCAGTGGTTTTTCAGTTTGCAACTGGTATTATCGTTAGCAGCACACATTATTTTCTAAGTTTTGAGGTTACTCAACTTTACTTGCTGGACCTAGTTAAGGCTGACCTTGTCCTATTTCTGTATTATGACATAAAGCTCTGTTATATATTATATACTATACTAAACCTGTTAGTACTGTGAGGGATTTTGTGTTTAATGTTTTTTTTTTTGTCTGTTTTTTTTTTTTTTTTTTGTGCTTTTTATTATATTATTATTATTAATTTTAGTTTTTATATTGATTGTTTGTCTTTGGTATTGTGAAAAATTCAACAAATAAACCATATATAAAAAAATTAACAATGAAAATGTAAAATAAAATAAAAAAAATTAAGTTTGAAAACCCATCGAACATTTCAAGGTTTAAATGAAGTGTCGGGACAGTTAATTTATTTAAAACAGGGTTGCATCAAGTTTAAAGTTTATTCCCTTTGCGATGCAAAATAAGAAACACAGAATCTTATTCTTGCAACATTTAAAATTTCTATTGTCAAAGAAATTGCAGCTAAGTTAAAAAAATTAAAACGGTACAAAACGAAAAAAGTTAAAGCTAAATAAATTAAGAACAGGCGTTTTTCTTTGCCTCTCTCTCTCTCGCTGGATCTCTTTTTAGTACGTTTATTTTGTCTCCCTCACTGCGCGCGCCGGGTCTTTCTCGAAATTAAACATTTCAGGGTAAAAATACACCATACAGCTGATAATACTGTATATGTCGCTGCGTGTCATCCACACAAATCACGAAAGAAAAAACTGTAACAAATAGCCTTTGTTGCTTCAAAGACGCAGCATGCCTTGCTGAATTCACCAAAACGAGGTTGATCGCGAATTAAAGAGCTCTGTATCTGCTAAATTGAAATTGTGTGTGGAAAACCTTTAAATACAATAAATAAAACTACAATATTTATAATTTAATAAGATATAGGGCCTGCTTATGGACTTTTGGAGATTTTGATATTTATCCTTAAAAGAATTTTGCCTTTTCCTGCTCTTCAGGCTGGCTATCCGACACGCTCCATATGAAAGACGAAACATTAACACCTCTTGTCCTGCACTCCCACTAAAGCAACTATACGCTCAGTTCTGCCTTCTCCAACCCCCCCACAGGCTATAGTTTGAGATTAACTTAAAACAAAGAGAAGTCGCAATTCACACTTAAATCGCTAAAAGGCTATTTCTGTCATAAATGTTTATTACAATATATTTAATTATTTAAATAATTTAAGAATTAAAACGCTACTTCGGTTTGGGCCAGCTTTTTCAACGCAAAACTAAATACAATCTTCAAACGCATGTTCATTTGTTGTCATGAACAAAATGTTCAACTCAATATTAAATTCCACAGGATCTTTGAACCCTTACAACCAGGGTGCGATTTGTGAATACATTTTTTTTATTTATTTTTTTTTATTCAAATAAATCTTGAACCACAGTGCTTCGTGCTACTGTTACACTAAATAAAATTTATAGAATAATTATGAACTTAAATGAAACAATATCGCAACATTGACAAATACATTTATTTGATCTGTTTTTACAATTTAATTCAGGGCGATTTAGTCTACATTTAATTAGCGCGAGATTTTCACCCTTTCCTTGTCCTTTCCTCATTGGGAAGTGCTCACATGATAGCTAAAAATGTTTGAGTAGATCCTCTTCCTCTCAGGTTTCATATGGATTACATAATCAAGCTTTAGACATAGCCGATTTCTTATCGTGACTGAGCTGAGGCAAGTGGCGTTCGGTTCATTTTTGTGACGCGCAGTTCCCGGAGACAGAGACGACCGACAAACTGTTGTCGTTAGCCTAATATGAATAAAGGTTTACAGTTTTTAATGATGTAGGCTACTCTAATCTTATCTGTATGACCGAAAAATTATAGAGTAGCCTATTAAGTTATTTTAGCTTTTATGAGAAAAATTAATCCAATGAACGCACCGCCGTGTTTGTCGAACACTAATTCAACATCCCAGAATAAAACCCGACTTCAGAACAATGCATAGCGCCACTCGTCGTGGTATGCCAAAATTATAAACTGCAATATTTAATTCAAAACAATCTCAAAACGCTTTGTGACATTTTGAAAAGCCGTGCATGCATTAAGGCCACTGAACCATGAACGTAACAGAATACTGGTTCTGATTTTGTTTGTCGTTTAAACGTGCCTGTTGCATATCTTTATTTTATATATTTAATATGGTCTATTGAATTAGCATTGATATATATATATATATATTAGGGCTGTCAAATGATTAATCATGATTAATCGCACCAAAATAAAAGTTTGTGTTCACATAATAATATATGTGTGTGTACTGTGCATAATTATTTTGTATATATAAATACACACACATGCATGTAAATATTTAAGAAAAATTTGTTATTTATATATAAAATATTTATATTTATTTAAATATTCAAATTATATATAATATATATACAGTATATTTAAGCAAATATTTCTTAAATATAAATAAATATTTGCTTAAATATAATTTAATATAAAAATATATATAAAATAAATATATTTTTATATATTTATAGGGCTGATTTATATAAAATATAAAAAATAAATTTAGAATGATAAACTTGTCCAATACATTTCTTACAAAGTCTGGCATGATCTGAGTTTTTTTGAGACCCATGAAGTGGGTCTTCTTGCTAAAAAACAATACGAGTATTTAAATGTTCTAAATGTGACATCATCTTGCTGTGTTTGGTTACATTGTTTAAACCTTTGAAATTCCAACTGGTAAAGTGAACACATGAACCACCTGACTGAGCACTGAGTGAGCTAGTGGACATTAGTTACAACAACAACAAAAAGACTAATGATGAAAACATGAATAATGGGACTTTCTTCTGAGATTATGTGAAAGGACAAAGAAAACGCAAAAGGAAAGGAAAAAAACATGTACTACATTAGTACGAACATTACCCATTATCACACAACACAAACTTTCTCTCTGCTGAACTTTCGG
Organism: Squalius cephalus; assembly: GCA_022829025.1. NCBI lineage: Eukaryota > Metazoa > Chordata > Actinopteri > Cypriniformes > Leuciscidae > Squalius > Squalius cephalus. Next base: position 4,999,927 of record CM040794.1, on the reverse strand, counting down.
AGAGAGCTCCGTAACAAATTGTAAATGCATTCAGAAATAGAGAACAAACCCACAGTTCACAGACTGCATATGAAATTGTAATTAATCAAATAAAAGTCAAAGTTTCATGGTCAGTAAATGTTCATAATGCAAAACGTCAATAGAGTCTGATACGACGTAGATCTATAATGACATGACCAATCAGGGTTTATCCCGAAAAGTTCCGGGAAGTATGATGTCATGAGTGAGAGGGCTTGGACGTTTCAACATTCTTGGGAATACCTAATATACGGAGGTTCTCTACCGTTGTAGGCGTCATCTTAAAGTATTAAGGCAATTCATTGTTCCCGTTGACTATTGAAAATAAATTACATTTACGGAGCAGCTCCTGGACGTGCCTCACTCACTCAACTGCATGCCGGAAATAAAATATCTTCAAATTTAAAATAACAAAAGCTTTTATTTTAGCAGAAAACTTCAGGGAGCTTATTACAATAAAACACAAATGACACACCTTTGTTTACTTAAAGGGATAGTTTGGCCAAAAATGATATTAAACCCATGATTTACTCACCCTCAAGCCTTTCGAGATGCATATGTCAATCATTTTTCAGACAAACACATTTTCAGTTATTTTAGAAAATGTCGTAGTTCTTTCAGTGGTTATAATGTCAAGTTATGGGGTCCACCTCCTTCAAGTCCCAAAAATGTGCATGCATCCTTCACAACAGTGATTCCATTACTTTATCATCAGCCTTCTACATTCAGCCCTCACAGTCTAGCTCTAACCTTGGTCCTCACAGTCAGAATGTATATTTATATGAATACATCACAACCTTCACAATTTGATATTCATACTAAGCCATATCCTGTTGTCTTAAAAATGCATTGTTTAAAAATCCAGGCCAACTGATAAGTTACTCTGTTTCAGTTAGTTGCCAGTTAGTGTGGTGTTAATTTTGAACCCTGGCTGATGCTGGGTACACACCAAAAGATAATCGGGCTGATTTTGGGCTAATTTCCCCCCTTTCGACAATCCTAGCTATGTCCTGATTATCTTGATGGTTCTACAGATTATTTTATCAGATTTTCCCTTGGTGTGAGGTGTGTTAAGAGTGTCCGAACCTGCTCGGAAGAACGTTGGAGCCGCCCGATCAGAAATCCTGATGTGTGAGGGGAACCCAGAGGACAAACACGCACACGCTCTGGAGATTATCACGTGAAATGAAACAATATCCAATCAGAAAGCGAGATGATGGAAGACAGAAGCTTAACAAACGCAGTCATGGCGCAGCACAAAGTGAAATTGAAGTGGACAGCAGAGATGGAGAGAGGGGGAAAAAAACGTTTCTTTTTGTCCCGTGAATTTTCTGTGAAAATCACTCCAAACACTATCATCGCAATTTGTTCCTGCATCATTCTGAAGTCTTGCGAGATTTGGTGAGATTTCCTGTGTTCACAGTCGAGACTCTGGTTGAAAATCTGTTTGTGTGGTGTGCTGTCTTTGTCACATCACGGCACACCACACACTATAGGAGCAAAACGCTTAAATCTAGGATTTTTTGTCCGCATGTTTGTGGTCTATCACATTTTGAAAATCTTATAAGTTGTAAAAAATATTTTGGTGTGTACCCAGCATGAGATGCTAACTGTGTCCTGTGCACAGCCACTAGATGGCGGTGCTAGCTTGTTCAGTGCTGTCGGAAGCAAATCATGCATGAAATAGAAGTGTTCTACACTTTTAGTAACTGTTGCAAATTCAATCTTCATACAGTCCATTCCCTTCCCCTCACCTCAAACAATATTTTTCTTAAACTTATGCAGTCCATGTGGGTCATATGTCTATATAAATATGGAACAATATCACATTCCTGCAAATGTTTTGTCTCTTGGGGTGCTAAGCGGCCACTTACCACCCTTATTGTTTAACCCCCTGAGGTCGGCTATCGCGCCGGCGCGATAGGCTCGTTTTTTTTCCTTATCAGTGCAAACAAAATCAAAATTCTAATATTAATTTTTATCTTATATGCTTGTGTTGTACATCATTCAAAACTGTTAAATGTCTTCTTTTATTTGTGTACACTCATAATAAAAACAAAATGTTGTGTTTTTCGTAAAACAAAGAAAATAAACATGATGCGCGTTCTGCCGTCTCTCTCAATGTGAAACTCATTCTGAAACGCAACAGAAAATGACCTGTAACTCAGCGAATGTTTGTCACACAGACTTGAAACACATGTCTATACAACGCTTGGAATCTCTATTTTTAAAGTATGTAAATTATATAAAAAACAAATATTCTGTTTTTAAGTAATCCATACGAAAGAAGCGGCATGTACAGTTTCTCAAACGCGTCCTCATTAAATTTAATTTGAACACGCCCAGGCGCGCACGAGCGATTGACATGCAAATGATCCATGCGGAGAAACGCAGACCTGTAAATCACCTCAAAACAAAGAAGCAGAGACTTCGTAACTTACTCCTTACTGTGTTTGAAAGACGCGCCAGAGCTTACATTGGATTTAGGCTACCTCAGAAGAAGAAGAACGCGATTTGAAGACAAGAAAGATTTAAGGTAAGAAATTTTTACATATTAGTTTGTTATTGTTGCATAAATGTCACATTGCAGTTGAACTGTTGCTAGATATATGGGGAATATTATAATATTTAGACCCGTGTTTACTGTTAAGCCTACTGTGTTTGTGGATATCTGGTCAAACGTAGATATGTATGGTAACCATAATGTTTTATATTTGAGTGCGATCGCGTTTGAATGTATCAGATTTTGCAGCGCGATCGCGTTTGAATGTATCATTTGAAAATTTGAAAAGCAAAACACGCCAAACGGCTTCATGTTTTTACTATTATCTCATTTCATATCATCATAACGAATCGAAAAAATTTTAAGTAACATGATAATCAATATATTTTTCTCTAGCTTGGTTGTTACTGAAATATTTTGAAAGATTTATACTGCTATCTATTGTTATTATTATTTTACCCAGCACTGTGCATAGCTTATGCCTACAAGGCACAACAAACCTGGTGTTCATTATATAATATATATTTGGAAACATTTGTGTGTGTGTGTGTGTATTTTGTGAATTTTAAAAAGCAATTTTAACCAGACAAATCTAATTTTTATTTGCAAAATCGTGCAGGCCTTTCTCTTGATATCAGTATGTTCACTTTTTTTTCAGGGCCCAGATGCCACTGAGTCCTGCCGACTTCAACATTCACATGAGTCTCTGGAACATGAACATGGTAAAGTGAAAATCAAACACCTTGGAAATGAAAGGTATGTACAATGTTTTTAGGAATGGCACAAAGGTCTGTCTTTGAAGGGTTTTTTGGCATTTGTTGTGTATCTTTGGATTATGTTGTGTTGTAAATAAATCCAAACAATTTAAAAGCCATTCTTTTTTAAATCTCCTCATTTACAGTATTGTGCAAGGTTGCTCAGAATGACAGGGCTATTAGGAGCTATATTAGGATAGCTCCTAATAGGGCCGTTGGGGAGGTTCTTTGTCTTTCTCAGGTGAGAAAAGCTTACATATTAATGAGGTCCCGCATAAGGCTTTTTCACACAAAACACGTTGTAAAATTTTTAAATCAATATATAATCTTATCTGAATGAGCAGTCAGGGTGATTTTCACATAGTTTTGCAGCAAATATTCTAGGCTACGTGATACAATTTTCAAAAGTCTTGTGAAGAAATAATCAGTATGGGTTTCATGGCCTTATTTCAGTGAGAATTTTTTTTTTGTATTTTCACAAACCACGCATAAATGTAATTATCTCAAAACTACAAACTTTTACATACATGCTGCTGATATATTATTGTAGCAGAGTTTGTGCTGAATACAGTGTAATTAGACTTTACCCATGAAAATGTCACAAGTAACAGAAAATAACCAGAAATGTCAGAGCATGTCAGAACACCTCCAGAGCCCAGAAAACAGCTCAGACCTCAGAGGGTTAAGTCAGCCTCTGATTATAGCATAGTTAATTATTTTAAAACCATTCACCTCAGTATCTCCAGCTCACAGTTTGGACTCTTCAGTCCATCAGAAAGAAGCTTCACTCCAGAATCCTGCAGGTCATTGTTACTCAGGTCCAGCTCTCTCAGAAAGGAGTTTGAGGATTGTAGAGCTGATGATAAACTCTCACAGGACTGAGCTGTGAGATTACAGCTGTGTAGCCTGTGTAGAGAACAAAACAAAGAACAGTAATAATCCTATTAGCATTTATAATCTGGAGCTTGAAAAAACTTTAACTGTAGTGAATTAAGCACAGCTAAAACAATTATCTCTTCATAAAACATCAAACCAGCATTTATTTTCACACACATTACTTTATTCATTTTTCTGAACTGTCTAGGCCTGCAAGATGTTTTTAATTGACCTTTTTGGGAAACACTCACCCTCTTGGCTTTTTGTATTGACCCCTTGGAACAACTGGAGTTACAGTTTTGGAATAACTTTATCATTAGCCTTCTACATTCAGCCCTCACAGCCTTGCTCTAACCTTGGTCCTTAGAGTCAGAATGTTTATTTATATGAATACACCACACCTTCACAATTTGATATTTATACTAAGCCATATCCTGTTCTCTTAAAAATGCATTGTTAGTGTTAATAAAAAAAAATAAAAAATCCAGGCCAACTGATAAATTACTCTGTTTCAGTTAATCCCCATTTTGTGTGTGGTGTTAAATTTGAACCCTGGCTGATGCTGGGTACACACCAAAAGATAATCGGGCTGATTTTGGGCCGATTCCCCCCCCCCCCCTTCCGACAATCCTAGCTATGTCCTGATTATCTTGATGGTTCTACAGATTATTTTATCAGATTTTCCATTGGTGTGAGGTGTGTTAAGAGTGTCCGAACCTGATCGGAAGAACGTCGGAGCCGCCCCGATCGTGAATCGTGAGTATTCATGTTGAATATTTACAATCAGAAATCCTGATGTGTGAGGGGAACCCAGAGGACAAACGCGTGCACGCTCTGGAGATTATCACGTGAAACTAAACAATATCCAATCAGAAAGCGAGATGATGGAAGACAGAAGTTTAACAAACGCAGTCATGGCGCAGCACAAAGTGAAATTTATGTGGACAGCAGAGATGGAGGGATGAAAAAAAACTTTTCTTTTTTTTCCGTGAATTTTCTGTGAAAATCATTCCAAACACTATCATCGCAATTTGTTCCTGCATTATTCTGAATTCTTGCGAGATTTTGCGAGATTTCCTGTGTTCACAGTCGAGACTCTGGTTGAAAATCTGTTTGTGTGTGGTGTGCTGTCTTTGTCACATCATGGCACACCCCACACTATAGGAGCAAAACGCTTAAATCTAGGATTTTTTGTCCGCATGTTTGTGGTCTATCACATTTTGAAAATCTTATAAGTTGTAAAAAATATTTTGGTGTGTACCCAGCATGAGATGCTAACTGTGTCCTGTGCACAGCTACTAGATGGCGCTGCTAGCTTGTTCAGTGCTGTCGGAAGCAAATCATGCATGTAATAGAAGCATTTTACAGTTTTTCTAACTGTTGCAAATTCAATCTTCATACAGCCCATTCCCTTCCCCTCACCCCAAACAATATTGTTATTAAACTTATGCAGTCCATGTGGGTCATACGTCTGTATAAATATGGAAAAATATCACATTCCTGCAAATGTTTTGTCTCTTGGGGGTGCTAAGTGGCCTTGCTTATTGGTCAGCCTCTGATTATAACATAGTTAATTATTTAAAAACCATTCACCTCAGTATCTCCAGCTGACAGTTTGGACTCTTCAGTCCATCAGAAAGAAGCATCACTCCAGAATCCTGCAGGTCATTGTTACTCAGGTCCAGCTCTCTCAGAAAGGAGTTTGAGGATTGTAGAACTGATGATAAACTCTCACAGGACTGAGCTGTGAGATTACAGCTGTGTAGCCTGTGTAGAGAACAAAACAAAGAGTAGTAGTAATGCCTATTACAGCTAAAACAATTATCTCTTCATAAAACATCAAACCAGCATTTATTTTCACACACATTACTTTTATTAATTTTTCTGAACATTCTAGGCCATCAAGTCACCCATTTAAAATGAAGGCAATTACAAAAGACTAACAGTGTTTATAAATGAATGTAAATGAGACTCTTACAGTGCTTTTCTGGTATTTTTGATCACCGGCAGCAGTCTCACCAGTGCTTCATCAGATCTTCTGTATTTCTGCAGTTCAAACTTCTCTTGGGTCTCTTCTGACATCAGGAGCACAAACACCAGACCAGACCATTGAGCAGTGGAGAGATTCTGTGCTGAAAGTTTTCCTGAGCTCAGATTCTTCTGGATGTACTCCACAAAGTCATCTTTCAGTTCACTCAGACAGTGGAAGAGATTGATGGTTCTTTCCACTGATTTCTCTGTCTCTATTGTCTGTTTGATATAGTCAACAGTGTCTTTAACATTCTGTGTTTTCAGTTTCAGTTTTGGTAGTAGTCCCTTCAGGTCACTCTGATTGGACTCCAGTGAGAGACCCAGGAGGAACCGGAGGAAAAGGTCTAGGTGTCCGTTCTCACTCTGTAAAGCCTTGTTGACTGCAGCCTTATGAAGCTGAAACAGTGGCTTTTTGGACAGTTTCCATGTCAGTTTTTCTCTCCAGGATTGAAGAAATGAGTTTGTTTTCTTGTCTTTGCCCATTATAAACACATACAGAGCAGCAAGGAATTCCTGTACACTGAGATGTACGAAGCTGTAAACTTTTATTGCTGAAACCTTTTCCTCCTGAAACATTCGAGTGCATAACCCAGAGTACAACGACCCTTTTTTGACATCTAGTCCACAATTCTCAAGATCTTCTTTGTAGAAAATCATGTTTCCTTTCTCCAGCTGTTGAAAGGCCAGTTTCCCAAGCTTCAGAATAATCTGATCAAAAGACACTGCGTTGGAATTAGGTTCGGGCTCATCACAGTATTTTTCTTCCATCTGTTTCTTCTGAGAAATTAGGAAACTTGTGTACATCCCTGTGAGAGTTGTGGGAGTTTTGGCATTGTTCTCTCGAGCCAGTAGAGGCTGAAGAACAATAAGAGAGATCCAGCAGAAGACGGGGATGTGGCACATGATGTATAGACTCCTGGATTTCTTGATGTGACTGATGAGGTTTCCAGCAACCTCAGGACTGCTGTTTTTGATGAAGTATTGCTCTTTCTGCTCATCGTTAAATCCTCGCACCTCTGTCACTTGATCAATGTAGTTTCGGGGTATCAGACTGGCTGCTGCTGGTCTGGATGTGATCCAGATGAGAGCAGAGGAAACCAGGTGTTTCTTGATAAGGTTTATTATTATCTTACTTACTGTTGTTTTTTCATTTACATTTGTAAATGTGTCATCTTCTTTAAAGTTCAAAGTAAAGCGACATTCATCCAGCCCATCAAAGATGAACATAACTTTACCATCACCTTCAGGAAGAGAGGGCAATTCTTCAGGACTACTAAAGAAGTATTTGTTAAGCAGTCCCATGAGACTGTAATCTTCTTTAATTAAATTCAGTCTACGGAATGGAAGTGGAAATATGAAGACTAAATCCTGATTTTCTGTTCCTTTAGCCCAGTCAAAGATGAATTTATTGACAGAGACAGTTTTTCCCACTCCTGCAATCCCTGTTGTCAGCACTTTTCTGTTTCGTCGATCTGTGTCACACTGGACTTTAAACATGTCATTACACTTGATTGCCGTCTCCTTGGCAGTCAGTCGGTTGTGATTTGATTCGATCTGTATCACTTCATGGTCGTTCACTCTTCCTCCAGTCTCATTCCCCACCACATATAAATCAGTGTAGATGTCGCTCAGATATTCCTTATGACCCGTCTCTGAATTACCAACCAATATCTGCTCGTAGTCCCGTTTTAATTTGTCCTTCAGTCTACAGCTCGTCTTTGTGTATTCATGAAGAGTAACTTCTCTATTGTCTGCAGTTGAGCCTTTAAGAAAGAGGAGAAAATACAGCAAAGACTAAGTGATTGTGTTTTTCATAAATTCATGCTTCTACTATATTCAAAGGAATCACAATCTTACTGCTATAATGTTCACATGCATATCTTACACTGATTATGCTTAAGTTGACAACATAGAAATGCCTTGATTAAAACTTGAATGCAATTGGAATTGGTTTTATCGGATTGTCACTATTGGACTCAGACCAACTTAAAGGAATAGTTCTCACCCTCAAATTGTTTCAAACCTGTATGAATGTATTTATTTTTTCCTACTGTGGAAGTCAATGGGGCCCATCAACTGTTTGGTTACCGACATTCTTCAACATATCTTCCTTTGTGTTCAGCTGAGGAAAGAAATTCATACAGGTTTGAAACCACTTGAGGGTGAGTGAATGGCAGAATTATCATTTTTAAATAAACTATTCCTTTAAGGCCATGCTGACCAAAATGATTACACAATTTTTGATCAAACCATTGAAATCTAGCACACCAAACAAGACATGGCACTGTATTAGGGTTAGGTTGGGGTTATTGCAATGACCATGCGTATGTAGAAGTTGCTTGTAGAAGTTTTAATTCAGGGTTTAAAACCATTTAACCATTCGTAAAAATGACTAGACAGTCTGTTCTAATAAATGTACATCAGTAAGATCTGCTGCTGTTCTTCTTGGTCCTGTAATTGTTGCTTGCTGTTATATTTTCTCTTGTGTCCATGTACAGACAGGGATTATTTACCCCTGATCTCTTCTGAATGAGCTCCAACAGCTGCAGACGTCTTTATATTGCCTTCAGCCTGACTTGAGTGTGTGTGAGAGAGAGGATCACTCACTGGGAAACATAAGTCACACAAACACATCAGCAAGAGCAAAGAGCAAAGTTCAAGTCAAACCATTACAATGGTAAACAGTCACAGTCATTGTGAATTAAATGTTACCTGTCTTGTGTTTGTTCTCCAGCTGCTCAGCCAGATTGTTCTGGTTCATCTTCTTCAGGATCTTCACTGTGATCTTCACAGCTTCTTCTGGTCCAAAACATGCTACCATCGTATCCACTGTGTCTAAGATATCTGCATTCTCCATGTCTTTCTTTTTTATACACTCATTATCTTTCTCTAAGTGCCACTTAAACTTCTTCCATTTAGCTTCGTCCAGATCACTCAGTGATTTCTCAAGCAGATCTTCAACTTTAACAGACGCCATCGACCTTCACAGATTCACAGCTGCAGGATAAAAAGAAAAAGATCTGAAGTAGTTTCATTCTTAACATGTTGACCTAAGTGCTCAAATGTTATATGGATTATGAAATGACGCTGTGATCGGATCAGGACTCGCATCCAAACTCATGTGTTAAAGGGGTCCTATAATGCTCCTTTATGCATGGCATCTATCTGAAAACATGCTAGCAGTGAGTACCCTAGTGTTGGATTACATATTTATTAAATGTTTAATTTAGTTTTTCCACTGCAGTAGTATATAAACTGATAAAGTTTAGTAGACTGATTTATTGAGTCTCCAGCAAGAGTCTCCTTTTCCTACCAGACATGTTTTCTCTATTGTGTTTTAAATGAGTCAGATCACTGAGATTCTCACCTTTCGAAACCCAGACATTGAATCGTTAGGTTGATTGACTTTCACCTTTTGTCTTTAATGGCTCTGAGATGGCTCTTTGGAACTGGAGTTCCTGGCCAGTATCAGCATGTGAATAGTTATGCTAATTCAATTGGACTGGTAGTGCTCTCAGAGTAGTGTGTGTTCCCACTTCATTTGCATGCTTTATTCAGAGTTTAATCCCTCCCCCTTGGAATTTATATAACCACAATGTATACTGTTTTAGTTAGACTAGTTTGGAAGACCTGCAGCCACGTCATCTCAATAAAGAATAACTTCTTGAACGTGATCCAAACGTCTCCTGGTTTCTTGCTTTGACGAAGAAAAAGTTTTCAACAACTTGGTGTCGTGACCCGGATGGAGAAACTGAAACTCAACAAAGAATGAACTTTCCAGACGGAATCTTGAAACTTCAAGAAACAAAGAACAAACTTTTCAAGATCTGAATCTTGAAACTTCAAGCTCAACAAAGAATGAAGATTGTCAGACTGAATCTTTCCAGCTTCGTCCAGGTTGAAAACTTCAAGCTCAAACAAAGATCTCAAAGCCTGACTGAGTTCCAGACTGAATCTTGAAACTTCAAGCTCAAAGATCTCAACAAAGCTGACTGAGTTCCAGACTGAATCTTGAAACTTCAAGCTCGAAGATCTCAACAAAGCTGACTGAGTTCCAGACGAATGTTTTCTGTACAACCAACAATTCGGTGAGTTTCACTCCATTCAAAGAACCAATGCAGACCAGTACAAAGTAGTTAACAAACAGCTGTAGAGTTTGGTTAACTAAGTTATCCTCTAAAGTTGTATTTTAGAGATGAAGTTTATCCTCTGTTTTCAGGCAGGGAAGTTTAACATTATAGGTTAATATTGTTTATCCTCTGCTTTGCCAGGGAAGTGTTTCATCCTCTTGCTAGAGAAGGTTTTATCCTTTATAAAGTTAGAGAAGAGTTAGCATCAAGTGCTAATTTTTTGTATCCTTTGCTTTAGGCAGAGAAGAATTAGCTTTACGTGCTAGTTATTTCTGTTGATCCTCTGTTCTTATCGGCAGGGAAGTTAAGTGTTAAGTGTTTGTAACTTGGAAAGTTTACAAGTGTACCCTCTGTTGAAGAGAGAAGTTTAGTGTTTGTTTGTGTGGTAACATAGAAATTCACAAAATGTTTAGGAAAAGTACTAGACTGATTCCCACAACTGTGAAAGCTACACCTTCAGATAGTGAATTCAAGTCTTTGTTATCAGAGCACATGGACTCCATCGTGACTGAGAAAGTCAGATTGAATTTAACAAAGAAATTTGGCATTGATGCAGACAAAGTATGGTCAATTGAAGATTGCAATCAAGTGTGGGTGCATGTATCAGGAAGAAAAATGTGAAAGGCATTATCTGTTGTCACAGAGAATTTAGCTTATCCATTGTACAAGAACAATCTCAGTGTATTGCTAAATTAAATGAACAGATCAAACAATTGCAGACTCACGTGTCCTGTCTCACAGACAAGGTGGGCCATAACAAGACCTCAACCAAATGTGACTCAGAAGACCAACAGTCAGATGAATGCTACCCTGATTTACAGTCTTTTGATAGAATAGAGGACAATGTCAATGCTGGATTGATGAAAGATGTAAATGCAGTTGAAGTGTGTGGAGCATGACAAAAGGCTCAGAATAGGGAAAAGGGGGTTCATCCAGTTCCATCGGCAACCCCCATACAAGCAGTCAAAACATCTTTAGGTCCTAAAGATATTGAGAGAATTGCTGAAAGTTTGCCATCAGTGCAAAGAAATTTTTCTGAATTTAGAAGAGCATTGATCAGTAAAATGCGTCTTTACGACATGTCGTTGCCAGAAGTCACACAGCTGATGTCACAAATTTTAACTGAATCTGAATTCAACAGTTTTGAGTCTGCTGTTACTTCCGAACTGCTACATGCCAGTAAAGGAGATTTGAGAGAAGGTGTTTTGAAAATTTTAAAAAACATTGTTGGACCGAACGTGGACTGGTCAAAGATTTCCAATTGTGTACAGAAGAAGGGTGAAACTGTTTGTGAGTACACAGAACGATTCTGTCAGTCAGCTGCAGCGTACAGTGGAATTGCAGAAACTCCAGAGAAGGTGTAAGGTGATAATGGCCCTTTGGTTCGCACATGGTTTCATTGTCTTTTGCCAGAACACAGAAAGGCATTGCCTTACTTAAACATCATATGGTGTACGGGAACCCTGCAAGACAACGTGGACAGTTTAGTTACTTGGGAAAGAGACTCTGATGTCAAAGAGAGAGTAAGAATTGCAGCAGTTTCTGTTAAGGGCAACTCAGAGAAGCAAAAGAAACACAATAGTCCTAGAGAAGCCAGTTGTTCTTACTGTGGCAAGCACGGACATTTTAGAAAAGAATGTAGAAAAAACAAAAATAACTTAAGACAAGTTAACAATGTTATGCAGCTGTTACTACATTTGTTTGCTACTTTGAAGCAACCCCTCCCCTCGTCATTGGACTTGTGGGTAAGCTTTTTGAGGTGTTAACCATTTGGGCTGTGATTGCTTAAAGGGGGGGTGAAATGATAATTTTCACTCAATCTCCTGTTAATCTTGAGTACCTACAGAGTAGTATTGCATCCTTCATATCTCCAAAAAGTCTTTAGTTTTATTATATTTATAAAAGAAAGATAGGCAGTACCGAGAATTTCCGAATAAACCCGAATGGCTGGAGGCGGGCCGTGTGGGCGAAGCTAAAGCTGTGCTTTAGACCGACCGCGAACCTTTAGTCAAGTCAAGTCAAGTCATCTTCATTTATATAGCGCTTTTAACAATGTAGATTGTCTCAAAGCATCTTTACAGAGATAAAGATATAATTTAACGTAAGATTGTTTTGGCTTTATAGCGGTTCTTTAATAAAGCTATTTTCCAGCTAAAGTTGGTTTTGATTGATTCGCTTCCGTCGCAACGATCATTTGTTATTAAATTAGGGGCCGCCAAGACGACACCATTCTCTCTACACAGACTTTAAATGCAAACCTGTGAGAAACGCTGATGGCGTTCAGATGCGCATTAAGAACGGGTTCAATAGTTATGTGCGTTTGAATATATGTGTGCAGGTTTGGAAATCCCTACAAACCAAGCCTAAACAAATTACTGGTGTTTCCTTATAGTTTTAATTCAGAATTTTATTTTATTTTATCAATTCGGGGTAGATACGCAAATTGAGTTTTCCCGACGACGCTTTATCTGTAGAGTGGTAAAGGGATCCTCCATAGGGAGAGACTAGTTGGCACTTCAGCACTGCGTTGTCATCGGGTCCAGGCGAAGGGCCTTCGTCAGATCTGGAAACGGCCTGGATCCGGCAGGCTGCGGGAAAACCTCGGGATAAACACAGACACTAAAATTAGCGTAGATGCCATTCTTCTCATGATGTAAGTACATCAGGATTTATGGGAAGTGTTCCCGGTTCCAGCTGACCTAATCTATGCAGCCTAACATTGAATGATAGAAGTCTATAATGTATTATGTATTAAAATTGATGCGATGTTTAATAGGGAGCCAGTGCAGTTTTGACAGAACTGGGCTAATATGGTCATACTTCCTGGTTCTGGTAAGAACTCGAGCTGCTGCGTTTTGAACCAGCTGTAGTTTGTTTATTAAGCGTGCAGGGCAACCACCCAGTAGAGCATTACAATAATCTAGCCTTGATGTCATGAAAGCATGAACTAATTGTTCCGCATTTGTCAATGAGAGCATATGGCGTAATTTAGATATATTTTTAAGATGGAAAAATGCAGTTTTACACATACTAGACACGTGACTTTCAAATGAAAGATTGGTATCAAAGAGCACACCCAGGTTCCTAACCGACGACGAAGACTTAACAGAGCAGCCATCAAGTGTTAGATGTAGAGATGTTCTCAATGTTACTCAGAAAACGGGTTATAAGTTTATTTCATTTGAAGTACTTGTACTAAATGTTAAGCTCTTAGATGTTCGAAAAACATCCCTATTATCTCTAGCCTTGGCTACCGTATATAGACTGCCTGGGCCTTACGCTGATTTTCTAAAAGAGTTTGCAGATTTTCTCTCAGACCTATTAGTTAATTTCGATAAAGCATTAATTGTTGGAGACTTTAATATCCACATAGATAATCAAAATGATGCGTTAGGGGCTGCGTTTACAGACTTATTAAACTCCTTTGGGGTCAAGCAAAACGTTACCGGACCAACTCATCAATTTAATCATACACTCGATTTAATTATATCGTATGGAACCGATCCAACCGATATAGATATCATTCCACAAAGTGATGATGTCACTGACCATTACATGGTAACTTGCATATTACGTACCCCTGTAATATATCATGCTGCACCGCGTTATCGATTAGGCAGAACAATCCTTCCATCCACCATAGATAATTTTTCAAATAGTTTATCGGATCTGTCTCAGCTGCTCAGTGAACCCAAACAAACAGATGAACTTGAGGAATTAACTAGCACTATGATCACCATTCTCTCTGGATCATTGAATACTGTTGCACCCATTAGATTAAAAAAGGTCAGAGAGAAAAGTAAAGCACCATGGTACAACAATACTACGCGTGTTCTAAAGAGAGAAACTCGTAATTTAGAGCGTAAATGGGAAAAAACTCACTTAGAGGTCTTTAGAATTGCATGGAAAGACAGGATGTCACATTATAAAAAGGCCCTAAAAGAGGCCAGGGTTGAGCATCTCCGCAAACTAATAGAAAACAACCATAATAATCCTAAATTCTTATTTAACACCGTGGCTAGACTAACAAATAAGCAGATGTCTCCTGAACAAAATACTCCGTTACAGTTTAGTAGTAATGATTTCATGAAGTTCTTCACTGAGAAAATAGAAAACATCAGAACCACAATTGTAAACGTTCAATCCTCAATCGCGCCTTATAATTCAGCCTCAATTATCACCCCGCAAGAACAATTACAGTGCTTTACAACTATAGAACAAAAAGAATTAAATAAACTTATCACTTCATCTAAAACAACAACATGTTTACTAGATCCTATACTAACTAAACTATTGAAAGAAGTGTTACCTGTAGTGGAAGAGCCTCTCCTCAATATTATTAACTCGTCTTTATCTTTAGGTTATGTTCCAAAAACATTTAAACTGGCAGTTATAAAACCTCTCATTAAGAAACCACAATTAGATCCACATAATCTAGCAAATTATAGACCCATTTCAAATCTACCTTTTATGTCTAAAATACTAGAAAAAGTTGTGTCCGCTCAACTGGGCTCTTTCTTACAAGAAAATGACACCTATGAAAAGTTTCAGTCTGGGTTCAGGCCGCACCATAGCACTGAAACTGCGCTCGTTAAAATCACAAATGATTTACTTTTAGCTTCTGACCAAGGCTGTATCTCAATATTACTTTTACTTGATCTTAGTGCTGCGTTCGATACTATAGATCACACAATACTCTTAGATAGACTACAAAATTATACTGGTGTTCAAGGACAAGCATTAAGCTGGTTTAGATCGTATTTATCTGACCGCTACCATTTTGTTTATTTAAATGGAGAAAAATCGATCATAACTCCAGTAAACTATGGAGTGCCGCAAGGATCTGTGTTAGGCCCTCTATTATTCTCAATATATATGCTGCCACTTGGAAATATTATAAGGAAACATGGAATTAGTTTCCATTGTTATGCTGATGACACTCAAATCTATATTTCATCACGGCCAGATGAAAACGCTAAATTATCCAAATTGACAGAGTGTGTTAAAGATATAAAAGATTGGATGACGTGCAATTTTCTTTTATTAAATCCAGATAAGACAGAGGTACTACTTATCGGTTCAAAAAACCGCCCACAAAACCTCTCACAATACAACTTTAACATAGTAGGATGTCCTGTTACTTCATCCTCTACAGTAAAAGACCTAAATTCGAGGCTTTTGGTCATACCTAGGATATCCAGATCCACCAAAGGAGGGAGAGCATTTTCACATTTAGCACCAAAACTCTGGAATAGTCTTCCGGATACTGTTCGTTGCTCAGACTCGCTCTCCCAGTTTAAAACTAGATTAAAGACACATCTCTTCAGCCAGGCATTCATTAGGGGTGGGAATCTTTTACCATCTCACGATTCGATTCGATTCCGATTCTTGAGGCCACGATTCGATTCAAAATCGATTTTCGATTCAAAAAGATTTTCGATTCAAAACAATTCGATTTTATTCATAATGATTTCTAATCAGGTTTCTGATCATGATCTACTCTCATCTGCTTTGCTATACAGAATGACAAACATAATGACAGACATTAAAGTGTCTTTTTCACATTTATGAAGTTCAATTCTCAGGGAAGTGCCTTTTATCAAAAACATTGAAAAAATGTTTTTACTTGGTACTTTTAAAGCAAAGTATTTATGATGACCCATAACGAACTTACTTCCAATACTTCCTATATTAATTTTATTAATAAAACAAATGGAAGTGATTTGGCAAGTCAACTGTAAGGTTACATTTGCCAGCATATGTCCCAACATTGCTGAGAACCAACAGGAAAATAAATGTGTGCTTGTACTAGCAGCATACTTGTAGTAAATTAATACAAACTTCAGCATATTCTGAATCTCTAGCATAGTAGCATTTAATAATAGACTTCTAACCAACATCCTCTTGTTATTTCCAATGAGCAATATAATCCTTCAGACAAAAAAAACATTTTGCTGTAGCAAATTCACAAACAGTTTTCGTTCAAAAATATAGAATTATGTACCAGAAGCTATCATAACGTATAATGCTTGTGGACTTATGCATATTCTGAATAATTAGTAACATTCAAAGTCGCTCTTGACTTATACACAACTAAATAATAAAGAGTTATGACTTGAAATGTTTGCTGTATACCACAATCAAAAACAGCTTATACAAAGAAAGTGAATGAACATCTGCAGAGAGTAACTTACAGTCAAAATGTAACTTTTTGTGACTGGCATTGCACATTTGGCGCTCAGCCATCATGCGTCCGTTATGTGCGCGTCTCTGTTATGTGCACGCCACAGACTGTCCGCGCACGTGCACGTCCGCTTCAGAGTTCCGCCTTTTGCGTTCCGTCAATGTTACATTAGAATTTTTTTTTTTTTTTAGAAAATCGATTTTTGACATTTGTGAATCGATTCAGAATCGTCCACGTCCCGAATCGCGATTCATCTAAGAATCGATTTTTTCCCCCACCCCTAGCATTCATATAATACTTTTAATCTTACAGTTAAATCCGACCTCTAGTTTATAAACGCCAGAGGAAAACTGGCCCCCGGCTGAGCCCGGGTTCTCCCAAGTTTTTTTTTTTTCTCCATTAGGTCACCTGATGGAGTTTTTCGGTTCCTTGCCACTGTTGCCTTTGGCTTGCTCAGTTGGGGATACTTAATTTAATTAATCAATCAATAATACTATTGATCAGCATTACCAAACGTGGACGTTCCACTAGAAACAAACATTGATGTATTGTTTTAATTCATTACTGTGAAGCTGCTTTGATACAACCTGTGTTGTGAAAAGCGCTATATAAATAAACTTGACTTGACTTGACTTGTTAGACAGTATTCTAGGTTATTACGTGAGGAAGTTTTTTGTCCAATAATTAGAATCTCTGTTTTTTCAGAATAAGCTATCATCCAATTTTTTATATCAGCTATGCATTCTGTTAATTTAGTGAATTGGTAAGTTTCGTTAGGTTTTGAAGAAATATAGAGCTGTGTATCATCGGCATAACAGTGAAAGCTAATTCCATGTTTCCTAATGATATCTCCTAATGGTAGCATGTACAGAGTGAACAGCAGCGGTCCTAGTACTGAGCCTTGTGGTACGCCATACTGAACTTGTGATCGATAAGACATCTCTTCATTTACTGCTACAAACTGATAACGGTCAGATAAGTATGATTTAAACCATGCTAGTGCAATTCCACTAATGCCAACATAGTTTTCTAGTCTATTTAAAAGAATGTTGTGGTCGATGGTGTCAAACGCAGCACTGAGATCGAGTAACACTAATAGAGAGACACAACCACGATCGGATGATAAGAGCAAATCATTTGTGACTCTAACGAGAGCTGTCTCGGTACTATGGTATGGTCTAAATCCGGACCATACCAGATATACCATGTCTAGACATACCATGTCTAGAAAGGAACATAGTTGTGAAGACACTGCCTTTTCTAGTATCTTTGACAGAAAAGGTAGATTCGAGATCGGCCTGTAATTGACTAATTCTGAAGGATAAAGTTGCGGTTTTTTAACAAGCGGTTTAATCATAGCCAGCTTAAAGGTTTTTGGTACGTATCCTAGAGACAAAGACGAGTTAATGATATTAAGAAGAGGATCTATGACCTCTGGAAGCATCTCTTTCAGTAGCTTAGTTGGTATAGGGTCTAACATACATGTTGTCGATTTAGATGATTTAACGAGTTTAGTAAATTCTTCCTCTCCTATAGCAACGAATGAATCAAATAATTTTTCCTCAGGGAGACTACAATGCACTGCCTGATGCGATACTGTAGTAGACGGTTGCATAGTTATAATTTTGTCCCTGATATTATCAATCTTATAAGTGAAGAAGTTCATAAAATCATTACTGCTGTGCTGCTTGGAAACTTCTGTGTTTGAAGCTTTCTTTTTCGTTAGTTTAGCCACCGTTTCAAATAAATACCTAGGATTATGTTTATTTTCTTCTAATAGGGTTGAAAAATAAGCAGTTCTAGCAGCTTTTATAGCCTCTCTGTAAGCAATCGAGCTCTCTTTCCATGAAATGCGAAATACCTCTAGTTTTGTTTTCTTCCAGTTGCGCTCCATTTTTCTGGCTGCTCTCTTAAGGGCCTGAGTGTGCTCGTTGTACCACGGCGTTGGATTATTTTCTTTAATCTTCTTTAAGCGCAACGGAGCAACTTTGTCTAAAGTGCTGGAAAAGAGAGAGTTAAAAGTTTCTGTTGCAATATCAAGTGTTTCTAAGCTATCCGGGATGCTAAAATGATGAAACTGATCAGGAAGATTATTAATAAAGCAATCTTTAGTGGCAGAAGTGATAGGTCTAACATATTTGTAACACGGAGTCGGCTTTGCAGCCTTGGCTAAATGAAGTTTACACGAGACTAGATAATGATCTGAGATGTCATCGCTCTGCTGCAGAATTTCAACGGCATCAATATCTATTCCATGTGATAATATTAGATCTAGAGTATGATTACGACGATGAGTAGGTCCTGACACGTGTTGTCTAACTCCAATAGAGTTTACAATGTCTTTAAATGCCAATCCCAATGCATCTTTTTCATTATCGATGTGTATATTAAAATCACCAACAATTAGTACTTTATCTGCAAAAATCATTGTGACTGCTCGATCCTTAAGCATTAGACGATCTGCAAATCCGTCGATCTGGGCTTTGTTTATAAAACAATCATCGTCGAAATGCAGGGAACAAACAGTCTTGCACATCTCCGTTGATGCTCTGAAAAAACAAACTCCATCCACTGGTCCCTTAATGCTGGGTTCTTTGGGAATCTGTGCAGGGTTGTCTTGCCCTGGCAACCAAAAACACACTTCTTCTGTGACATTGACTTCCCTAAAGCCGAGCAGAGCGCTTTGATGAGGTACTGCTTTCGCTCTCTTCTCTCTCTGGTCTACGAGTGAGTGCGCGCGCGCCCGCACTATTCCGGGAGAAGTGCTTAGGACCCATATAAGGAAATTCCTCCCCAGCTGATGTCACGAAGACCCATACTTGAAAAAAACTTTGTGAAACTTCAATTTTTGAAGGGCAATTTTTGACACAGAAATACTCCTTCAAACGTACAATTTAATTTTTGAAACTTTGTCCATGTTTAGCATGGGAATCCAACTCTTTAACAGTGTAAAAAATTCAGTATGCATGAAATAGCATTTCACCCCCCCTTTAATCACCCCAGTAACTTACAACAAAGACGAAAGACTTATTGTCTGTCACAGCCTTTGTTTGGGGGACATTCAGTAAGACTCACAGCCTTAAATGTTATACCACAGAATATTGCAGTTAGACAACCATCCTCTGTTTTGATGTTTTATTAGGACTGATGATTCACTGGAGAATGGAAATGTGCCAATTTTTCTCACACACTGTACAGTGTGCACACAACAGGGACAGAATAGGACACACAGACCAGTGCGGAGCCCATGGAAGAACCGAAGTGCAACAGGCCTCGGGGGTCAGCCATGTGGTGAAGATTTCCTCATCCCCCCTCTTATCCCCACCTCACTGGTCCATAGGTGTCAAATCAATTAAGAAATAGGGAAAGAATGAAACAACAACAGCAGACTCTGAAAACGATACAACCCTAGTGTTTGGACAAATACTGCTCTGTCGTCTTTTGTTTTCTTTCTTCCTCTGTGCAGATACCATTTGATGGCCATCCCGAGATCCATATGCAAAGACCTCCTCACCTGCATATGAAGCCACAACCTCAAGAAAACAACTAGACCCACTGCCGAGCCAACCAACACAGAAGAAAAATACACAACGCAGAGATTCATATACGAAACCTTCAGTCATCCATCGACATGATCAAGAATACAAGCCTGCACCATTACATGAGTGCTGCACCGAGTTAATGTCGGGTTAACCAACAAGCAATCTTGATCTTTCAACAAAATTACACCAGATGACTGAAGACAATTCTTCATGGTTCGGAAACTTGATTGGTAAACCCTGGCTGTGGATTAAAGAAATAGCAATGCTGCTGTTATTTCTTCTACTGGCGTTCTACGTATGCTTCCACAGTATAAAGTGTTTCATTCAACAAATGACTCACGCCTCGCACGAGAACATGACTGGTCCAACCATAAAAGAATATTACCCGTAAGACTTCACGGACCCTAAGTGCATGTTTGTTTCTGTGTCAAAATGCAATAGTGTCAACAAGCAATTACAGATGAACAACACAGAACATGCTATGTACCTGTAACGATCAAGTTACAGGAATTAACTTTTAAGTGTTTCAATTTGTATTTTTGTGAGAGTTATTAGAACTCTCAAAGGGGGAAGTGTTGGATTACATATTTATTAAATGTTTAATTTAGTTTTTCCACTGCAGTAGTATATAAACTGATAAAGTTTAGTAGACTGATTTATTGAGTCTCCAGCAAGAGTCTCCTTTTCCTACCAGACATGTTTTCTCTACTGTGTTTTAAATGAGTCAGGTCACTGAGATTCTCACCTTTCGGAACCCAGACATTGAATCGTTAGGTTGATTGACTTTCACCTTTTGTCATTAATGGCTCTGAGATGGCTCTTTGGAACTGGAGTTCCTGGCCAGTATCAGCATGTGAATAGTTATGCTGATTTAATTGGACTGGTAGTGCTCTCAGAGTAGTGTGTGTTCCCACTTCATTTGCATGCTTTATTCAGAGTTTAATCCCTCCCCCTTGGAATGTATATAACCACAATGTATAATATTTTAGTTAGACTAGTTTGGAAGACCTGCAAGCCACGTCACCTCAATAAAGAATAACTCCTTGAACGTGATCCAAACGTCTCCTGGTTTCTTGCTTCGATGAAGAAAAATTTTTTAACACTAGCAACCATCCAGAATACCATAGCAACGAAATAGCTACACCCTAATGTCCACCCAGGTTACCCTAACAACAAAGTCTCCTAGAAACCGCATAGCATCCACCAAGAATGCCCTAGCAACCAAATAGCCAACACCTTAGGATCAACCCTGAGTACCCTAGCAACCATCCTAAGAAGCCGCATAGCAACACACTAGCAACCACCCCAAGTACTCATGCAACCGCATAGCAACACCCAAAAATCAATCTACCTATCTATCTTGTCTGACAGACTGTATTGCCTTCAAAAACTTAAAACTTTAAGCATTTAAAATATCTTCAAACGTTCTGGTCTGGCTTTCTCAGGCCAACTTCAAAGTTTGTCTCGATGTAGTTTTTAAATCTAGCTTATTATCTCATCCTGTAAATGTAAATGCAAAAATGTGCTGTTTTTGTCTCTTTAAATGTAAATTAGCTGCCCTGCATATTCTGCATCGTCCTGTGATGCTAAAAACCTTGCAATGGAGATATTCTCTAATCTCTAACTCATGGAGACAAACATCCCTTCAAACCACACAATCATGAGGTGTCAAACAAATATTCTCAGTTTATGTAATCTGTATGAAAAGAGAGAGATGCCAGTCGATCTTATTTCAGCTCATTATAGGTCATTAAGTGTTAATGTGACCCCGCCCACGGAGAGTGTGCGCTATTCAAACGCAAATGATCGTGAGGTGATCCATGCAAACGTGTCAATGCCCACATCAGCTGGATAAAACACACTGAGTTTTAGCCCCATTGTATCGATCTTGGTTGCAGTTCCATTAGAATTCCACTGGAGGTAATCGCGGGCGAGTGCAGACTGAATGGGAGTCTATGGAGCTAGATGGCTAAATGTTTCTTTCACCCGATTGCCGTTGAGAAATCTCAGATTTTATTATACAACATGGGTTATAGGTCAAAAATTGAATGAACAAGTACTTATGTCCTTTCGATTTCTTACAGGTTGAGTTATTGTTACCCATAACACGCTAGCATTCTGCTAATGAACGCTGATTGGTCAGTGAAGGACTGATTATGACCAGAGATACCGCTTTATGGGACCAGAAACAAACAAAACAAAAACTTTTCTAGTACGTGTATTTACCTGTTGTCGATGCCTTGAGAGAAAAGAAAGTGCAGAGCGCGAAAGCACCAAAGCGACTGAAGGATTGCCGTAAAGCAGTATCTCTGGTCGTACGATGTGTATGACATCATTGACATTTTAAAAGACTTTTTAAAGCAAATAAGTGACTCTAAAAAATCTAACACCCAGCAATGTGTAATCTCTTTGCATCTCCTTTCGAATACAACATTCAAATTACTAGACAAAAAATTATATCCAGAGAAAAGTGGATTTTGATGGGTATAGCGCCATAGACCTCCATTCATTCTGCACTTGCCTGTGAGCGCCCCCGCATGGACAGAGACGTGTTACTGCAGCCAGTCCAGAAACCGGAAGTAACCAGAGAGTGCCAATTCTCTTCCTATTAGACATTCTCTGGTTTAATCAGACTCATGTACTTTACAAGGCTGTGAGGAATAATACTATAGTAATAATAATACTGGGAAATTTACCTCAGAAGTTCCGGTTTAGTTACACTTCGAGGAGCAATGGATCCAGCTGAGTATTGTGAATAGTACGTTTTTTTATTCTTATGTGCTTTGTTCTAATCACAATATGCAATAGTGTCTGTAAACCGCAAAAAGACTGTTTAAATATGAATCGCATGTCTGTGTGTGAATGAATGAACGGCTCTTACCGAACTATATTGCTATACTGAGATGAGAAAAAAACGACTGAAATATGTTCAAATAAAATGTCTTTGTATCAGCAACGTATTAAACTTGCAAATTAACATTTATATGCCCTAATATATCATAAAAACGATAGGCCTATGTTACAGACGAAATATGAAAGATAACATTTCGTTGACTAGTTTTGGATAGATTATAAAGTTTTTACTGTAAAATAGACTACTGCCACATCAAATAAGCTTTTGTTCGCCAATTTCTGCTCATATGTTACATATTTATATTATGTTTTGTCAAAAAAAAAGTAATTAACTAAGATGTTATTGTAGTGTTTGTTCCAATGTATGCTATATTCAAACTAATTTGAAATACGTATGATAAAATGTGTACTTTATTTTTTACAAAGAAAGATTACACTTGAAATATTGTTAATATTTTAATTGTTGTAATTGTAACATTTTTAATAAAATAGTAAAGAATATATTTACAAGGTAGATGTAAACAAAATCTTAAAAAAAGGTCAATATAAGCCTACTCTTTAAATAATTTGTATTGTGTTTTATTAGTGACAAATTTGGAGAGAGGATATATCCAAAACTTTCTAAAAATACAATAAGAGAACAATTAACTGCACAATTACTAGAAATGTTTACCTTGGATATTATACAATTTGCAAGCAAAAATTAAAAAAATTTCAAGATGTTTCCAACTGTGAACCAGTTTTGTAGTATATATACAGTGTAAGGCTCATTATGCAGCTCATTATGCGGGTCATTGTCTTCTCAGGTGTGAATCGCACCCCTACGCATATTGCCTTTCCAAACAAAAAGTGTCTTACAAAATTTTAATCAATGTATTGTTTCATGTGAATGATTAGGCAGGATGATTTTCAGATCATTTAGAAGAAAAACTCTAGGCGACAACATTCATTAGTCAAAAGTCTTATTGACACATATTTAGTATGTGTTTTGTGGCCCTATTTCAGAAACTTTCATTTTTAGTTTTTTCAATAATCATGTATAAACATTATTCTCTCAAAAATAAAAGATGTATATACTGTTGCTCACATATTATGGCAGCTCTGTTTGTGCTAAATAGAGTGTAATTACACCTTTGCCATTAATACGTTTATAAGTGTGACATTCAGCGCCTAGAGTGCCCGTGTGAGCCACTGGAGGGCGCTCCTTCCTAGTTTATGGTTTCATTTTGTATTGTTACCCTGGACTCATTATGCTTTATGTCTTGCGCCTGTTTGATGATTATGCTTGTTAGTATCCTTATTTAAACCTGTATGTTTCCTTTGTTCAGTGCTCAGGATTGTACGTGTCACACTGCATTCTCTAGCTTTGTTTCGAGTTTCGAGTTATCTAGTATTTTAGTCTCCGTGTTTCTGACCTCTTGCCTGCCTGTTTTTGATTACCCGACTGCCTGTTCCCTGTTTGTACTGCTGCTGATTTGGACTGCTTACCTGGACTCTGATTATTGCCTGTTTCCCCGTTTGTGCTCTTTGGATTGTCCTTCTAATAAAGCCTGCATTTGGATCACCTGTCTGTTTCCCGGTGCAGTTCGTGACAGAATCCTGAGCCTATACAGATCCAGCGGCTGAGAAGGTCCCGGTCCTCGAGATGCATCCTGTGGCAAAGATAATGTGTCTCCGTCAGGGAGATCGTTCTATTGAGGAGTACGTGGTGGACTTTCTGGAACTGGCTCCCCAAACTCCCCTGGACGAGGAATGTCTAATGATATTCTTCCGTGGAGGTCTGTCGGAACCACTGTATTCGTATATGCCCATTCATGGTTCGTACAGCAAGTTAGTCCAGTATATTGAGTGCGCTCTTTCTATGAGCGGTTCTACGTTTTCTGTGGGCTCTGCGAGAGAGGAACAAGCGCATCAGGAAAGCTTCATTGAACCAGCGCTTCACTCGAGCTCAGCCAAGTTCACGCTACTCAACAGCCCCGTTGAATCGGCGTTTTGTGAAAGGTCCGTCAAACCTCCACCACGAGTGCTTCACGTGGGCTTTATTGCTCTGGCGTCTCACATGCGCTCCGCCGCGCCAGCACCCCAGATGAATTCCGTTAAGACACCGCTTCAGGAGGGTCTCGCCGATTCTGCGCATCTAGTCAGCCCCGCCGAGCCGGCTCTTCCAGAAAGCATTGAGTCAAGTGAGTCGAGTCCCGCCGAGTCAAGTGAGTCAAGTCCCGTCAAGTGAGTCGAGTCCCGCCAAGTCAAGCGAATCTAAGGAGTCAAGTCCCACGGCCGAATCTACGGAGTTAAGTGAGTCTACTGAGTCAAGTGAGTCTGCTGAGTCTACCATCGAACCGAAGCCTCCATGCCCTGCAGCGACCCCTCGCCGACGCAGGAGAAAGAGGAGGACTCGCACGGCTCGGCGGACTCCAGAGGGCATTCCCAGGCTCCTCGCGCTGCCGGCCCCGCCTCTTCTCCTCGCGCTGCCGGCCCCGCCTCTTCTCCTCGCGCTGCCGGCCCCGCCTCTTCTCCTCGCGCTGCCGGCCCCGCCTCTGCGCCTAGCTCTGCCGGCTCCGCCTCTTAAGCTCCGTGAGGTTGTTTTAGAGCTTGTTTCCAGCCCGGAGGCTGGAACCTTAAAATTTCCCAAGTACTTTTTTGGGGGGGGCAGTAGGGGCCCGAAAAGGGCCATGGAGGCGAGGGCGACATGGACCACTACACCTATGCCTACTCCTGAGGGGGTCATGGAGGTGGCAGCTACATGGACATTGACACAACCTCCTAGACCTGAGAGGGCCATGGAGATGGCTCCTACATGGACCTTTATCCCACTGTTGATTATGCCTGAGCTTCCCATGTTACTGGTCCCTTCCAGCTTTGCTAAATGTACTCTGCCCTGGTCTTGTGCCAAGCATGCTCTGCCCTGGCTGCCTGCGGAGCGTGCTTTCCTGTGGACTCATTTTCTGCTCTGGTCTCCAGGCCCCAGGTTTCTCCATGCACCTGGCCTACTGCCTCTCCACGGGCCTGGCCCTCCATCCCATCCCCCGTTGTCCTCCCTCCAGAGCTCTTAGGAGCGTCTGGAAGCCGCTCCTTAGAGGGGGGGTTATGTGACATTCAGCGCCTAGAGTGCCCGTGTGAGCCACTGGAGGGCGCTCCTTCCTAGTTTATGGTTTCATTTTGTATTGTTACCCTGGACTCATTATGCTTTATGTCTTGCACCTGTTTGATGATTATGCTTGTTAGTATCCTTATTTAAACCTGTATGTTTCCTTTGTTCAGTGCTCAGGATTGTACGTGTCACACTGCATTCTCTAGCTTTGTTTCGAGTTTCGAGTTATCTAGTATTTTAGTCTCCGTGTTTCTGACCTCTTGCCTGCCTGTTTTTGATTACCCGACTGCCTGTTCCCTGTTTGTACTGCTGCTGATTTGGACTGCTTACCTGGACTCTGATTATTGCCTGTTTCCCCGTTTGTGCTCTTTGGATTGTCCTTCTAATAAAGCCTGCATTTGGATCACCTGTCTGTTTCCCGGTGCAGTTCGTGACAATAAGCAACTGAAAAAAGCACAAATGCCAGGGCATGTCCAAACATCTCAAGGACCCCAAAAACACCTTAGACCCCAGAGGGTTAAACAACAATAGCGAGCATTGCAAGAGCAAGGAAATAAGTAATATAAATTATAAAAACATAAAATGACAAATGAGTAATAATATGAATAAATCAAATGACAACTACTTAAATGAATATGGAAGTAAATATAAAAGGAAATAAAATAAAACGACACCAATGTCTGGTGGCTTAAATTAAAACAGGTAGTTATTGTAACCCTTAGATCCTTCATTCCTCCTCTTAATCGTATATGAAAACACTGGATTACATAGACTGATTAAATGCAAGCAAACTTTCATGATCATGATCAAAACATACTCTGAAAAGCTTGTGTGATCAGTTCGTACTCTTCCTTCCACATGCTCTTTAAAAGAACAGCTCTTCTCTGTCGTACCGCATACCAGCGTCAGTTGAGAGTGTGTCTGACGATGGATGAAAGCCTTACGACAGTTGAGTGTCTCACAAAACAAACCGATGTATGAGAAACACTCCTGAAACGGTAACTAATAAAGGTGCTTTCAAATGATTCCACAGTGGCCCTGTGACGATGAGATGCTGTTATGATATTGTCACCTGGTCCGTGTGACAGAAACACATGAGCGCAAGGTACATTTTTTGTAATTGTACATTTTTACAATTACAAAATTGTACAATTGTAAATAAATTACGCCTGAACTCCTCAGCCTTTAGGAGAGAAGGGGTCAGTGAGTTAAGCTGAAGTTGCGTTTATGCTGTTTAAAGCAAATTTACTTTGTAAAGTAGAAAAAGTGTGAAAAAGTGAAAACATCCTTGTCTGACCCCCCTATGAACTTTAAAAGGAGCACTTATACCACCGTTGATCTTTTAAATACGTTCAATGTCACTATACAAGACTCAAAACATGTTTATAAGGCCAGAGCTGAACCCAAACGCATCTAACGTTTGCCACAAATACTGGTGTTCGACTCTGTCAAGGCCTTTTCTTGATCAATTGAAATCAGGCAAAATTCACAACCCAATGAATTGGTGAGGTCCAAAACATCACAAATTAAAATGATAGTCAGATATCAACCAATTGGGCATACAATAAGTCTGGTCAACATGAATAAAATGCTCCATAACATTTTTTCAGTCTCATTGCCAACACCTTTGACAAAAGTTTGTAGCAGAGCAGAGCCACTGACCGCCAGTTCTTGATCTTTTGTAAATCCCCTTTTTTGGGGAGAAGAGTGAGGATTGCTCTCCTGCAGCTCAATGGTAAATGTCCTTTACTTAAACTGTCCCTGAGAACAAGCAACAAATCTTAGCCAATCACAGGCCAGAAAACTTTATAAAAGTCCACAGGAAGGCCATCCAACTCTGCATTATCCTCCTCGGAAATCTTAAAACCCTCATAGAGGGACTGCGCCTTTAAAGTTAAGAAATGAAATGTCATTTGTTAAACAAACTGATAAGGGAAACTCTCTTTGCATCCTCTCTGGCACCATTGATGTTTAAAGAACCCAGCTTTATGTCACAAACAGCAAATGTTAATTTGCATTTTAACAAAACAGAGTGGTTTTGACACAAACAAAGAAAAACAAAAACAAAAGACACTTAACCGTCATTAGCTATTTAACTTTTATCATAAATGATTTAGATGAAAAATGTCTTGGTCTGTAAAGGTCAGTTAGCCGCGGTGTTCTGTATTTTCATGAATAGTTAAACTGAATCAAGGAACAACTTTAAATCTGGGAAAAACTCATCAACTTTAGCTAATCTCAAGCCTTTGGTTCTTTGTAAAAAGGACTGAATTTTGGTGAAAGAGTAAGCACTCTCCACATCCATCTGTGTGTCTCCACTAACATCACTTTCAGACTCTTCGTGTTCATCAGCCCATCATCTGACTGAGAAGAACAGCTCATGGGACTCGTCTTTGACACTTTTGTAACTTGTTCAGTGTTTGATTTATTTTCTGTATTTTTTAAATTTGAAAATGTCAGCGTCCAACAAAACCTCTTACTCATTAAACAACACTGACTCAGCTACTCTAGTCGCGGTTTGACCAGTTCTCTGCGGTTCGCCAGGTAAAGAGTCTCCGCTTTCGCCCCGAACGTTAACAGCCCGCGTCTCACCTGCTCTCTCTGGGCATGAGCGAATCACATGCCCTACAGTCCCACACCCAAAGCATTTCATCATCTCTGATGTTACATGCACAGTGTAGTCAAAGTCATCAACCTTAAACTTAAACACCAAATTCAATTCTTCTTCGCTCTTTTTGTGAATCATGTGTACATGTCTCCTAAAAGACACAACGTGTTTAAGATGAGGAGATTTACAGCTGATAGAAATCATCTTTATCGGAGACACTAGTTTTCCGTGTCTATGATAATGTGCAAATGAAGAAACACAGACAGATTTGACCAACACAACCTACCAAGAGCAGCGGAAATGAAAAATAGCGATGCTTGGAAAGTGATATTTTCAGATGAAGTCTTCCTCTGGCGTTCCACATAAAGGAAGACGAGTGGAGTAAAAGAATCGGCTCAAAAGATTTGGTCATGAAGTCGTCTCAGAGATCTCGATTTATATATGTATATTTATATCCTCGTCAGAAATTAGCTTAGCACCGGCGCAGCCCTGCCTTCGCATTTCCTAATGCTTTAAATATACTTTAAAGAATTAGTTCACCCCAATATGAAAATTTCCTAATAATTTACTCACCCCAATGCCATTCAAGATATCCATGTCTTTCTTTCCTCAGTGGGAGAGAAATTATGTTTTTTGAGGAAAACATTTCTGGATTTTTCTTCTAACAATGGACTTCATTGGTTACCATCATTTTTAAGTCCAAATCAATGCAGTTTCAAAAGTCTTTGAAGTGTTTAAACGGGCTGTACGCGATCACAGCTGAAGAAGAGGTTGTTATCTAGCGAAACGATTCTAGCGAAAAATATCTAGCGAAAAATTATAATTTGTAGACTTTTTAACTTCAATAGTTCGGATTGAGCTGATCAACAAACGGACAGGGACCTACGTCATCACGTTGAAAGGTCACGCCGGCAGAAGTACCCCCCCAATGTTTACAATGTGACCGCACGAAGGAGGATAGTTCAAATAGTATTGTTTGCTATTATATATATAGTAATTGTATTCAGTGAATATGAATATGAATAGTATATGAATAACATTCTGATGAATATGAATAGTAGTTCAAATAGTATTGCCGGCGTGACCTTTCAACGTGATGACGTTGTTCCCTGTCCGTTTGTTGATCAGCTCAATCGAACTATTGAAGGTAAAAAGTCTATAAGTTTTTTTTTTTTTTTAAATGACCTATCGTTTCTTTGATAACAACCTCTTCTTCAGCTGTGATCGCGAGTACAGCCCGTTTAAACACTTCAAAGACTTTTGAAACTGCATTGATTTGGACTTAAAAACGATGGTAACGAATGAAGTCCATTGTTAGAAGAAAAATCCAGAAATGTTTTCCTCAAAAAACATAATTTCTCTCCCACTGAGGAAAGAAAGACATGGATATCTTGGATGGCATTGGGGTGAGTAAATTATTAGGAAATTTTCATTTTGGGGTGAACTTATCCTTTAAACTACTTTTAAACTTCAAACTACTTTAAACTTCTTCAAACTTTCTGGTCCAAACTTTCTCAAGCCAACTTAAAGTTTGTCTCGACAAACTTTTTAATCTAGTTTGTTATTATTATTATTATTGAGTATTTTCACATAGGTGAAATAAAAACATAAAATAATTTATCATATTATTTACTCAGGCTTCTTCCTTTAAATATCACAATCCAGACACTTTAATTGGAGAGTATAGATTTTCTGTAGCCATCAAAACTACATCTGTTTGTCATAATCGATCTTCTCACTAAAGCTGATCGTCTGTGAACCAACGCCTGGCCAAAGGAAGAGCGGAAGTGTTGAACATTAATGTTTACTTTCCACCTCTGTATATTTCAGATTGTAAAGAGTCTGTAAATTAATGTAAACTAAAAGCAGAATCCCTAGAGCTTGATATCATTATAGTCCTGAAGATTAATTCCTGAAGACTTACCGTGATGTGATATTTGTGCCAGTGTTAAATCTGTGTTGGCTCTCTGTCACCCTGTTTGAGTTTGCATTCTGTGCGCTGTCTACGCTTTCTCTTCCTCTTTATGGTTTTCCTGCCTGCAACTTTGACGCAAGCAGAAAACAGGCTAACGCATGTATTGACACACGTATCCTCTGTCCAACTGTATTAAACTGAGAAACAACTGAGCAGAAATCTGGTCTCTGTGTCTCTTATTTGGTTCTCCAAGTGCACTGTCAGGCTTCACGAGATTTGGAGGGCATTGCAGAAGACTGTAGATAATCAAGAAGTTATTATTGGTTATTATTATTATTACTGTGTGTGTGCGTGTAAAGTAAGTGATTATTGCTGTATTTCCTGCCTAGTGTTGACAGAGCGTCTGCTTATTCTTATGTTATGAAGAGTAGCCAAATTAGCACATATAGCTTGTTTAATACCTGTGTGAGTCCATGTAGTCTAGAGTGTTTCTACATTATGTTGATGTGAGATGCTTGTGTATATCTCATACATCACGTTATTGTGGATATAAGTTAGCCTGGGTGCCAGCCCGAACACCGCCCACAACATTTTTTGGTCGGGAAGTTCGGTCTGGACTCGATCCGTTGAGGAGTAATTATGCTCGGCTCCCAGAAGGCCGAGCCAATCAAATTGCCAGGGCGGGCTTTAATCGATGATGGACAGATGATCTGCGGTCACCAAAGAGCACTTGATTTGAATTAGTTTACAACAAAGACGACTGCCGCTGGAGAATTGAGATTTCATGAGTTCACACTTACAAATAAGTCAGATAGAATAAATGCATATATGACGTGCTGTCCGAGGAGAGGGCTGTGGGCTCGGTAGCCAGGCTTCGTGAAACACTGAAACAGTTGAAGCAAATGTGCCATATTGTGTCGAGGCTTCGAAACAATCCGACACCCGTCTCAATGGTGACACCTAGTGGTCACTTGCAAGTCGCTCCGTGGATCACAATACTTTACTTTCCTGCACCAGACCAGAGAGAATCGAGTTACTTACATCGCAGAAAAACTCTGGTAAGTGAAACAAACAACCATTTAAATGTGCTGCTGTATTTAGTAGCCTGTTAATTTTATGCCAGACACGGCGCTCTACTGACTTTCTCTGGTAACGTTAGATAAGTATGTATGTTAGTTTGAACATGTTAACTTGGTGTTAGCTAGCTAAGTTTACACAATATGTCGACGTTAATCAATTCCTGGCCGATTTCAAAAGGGAACATACGTTTAAAGAAAACCCGTGGCTTATTTTGATTTTACAATGGTAACGTTAATTAACGTGAACGTTTAAGCATTGAACAGAAAGCTATCTCGAGTCAGCCATAAGAATAACGTTAAAACCGTTAACTTGATCAACTAAGGCCCTGTCCCAATATCCGCACTTCCGCCCTTGTGCCCCTCAACGCGCGTTCTCGCTAAGGGGTGCAAGACCGTAGGGTGTCCCGATCCTCTAATGGTGTTCTCCAGGGGTGATCATCAGCGCACTTAATGCACCCCTTTCGCAAGTGCGCATCAGAGCTCACTTTGCTATAGGCTATTACCCAGAATCCTTGTAGTGTCATGACGTTTCGAACAGCTAACCAATGAGGGAGCAAAACGGTTGCTATGGTCGGACGCCAGGAAAAACTGGCCGGCAAGAGGAAAAACAAACGGAGAACAAATTTATATTTAAGTGTAAGTGAAAATAGTTTTTTTTTTATCAGAATATGAGCGAAAATAACAATACATGATGATACAATGATTTCACTTTCTTTTTTCAGGGTCCGACGAGCAGACTTTCAATTTTATAAAGTTCAGGGCAGATGAGCGGCTATTCACAATGACAGCAATGCCTCTAGCCAGGGATATGAGTAAGTTAACATGGCCATAAACATGAGCAGACAAGTTTTTTATTTGAAAGTAAGGGCTTCATTGCAAAGTGATCTAATGCATGAATGTGTGTCTTTCAGTGAAATTATCAAAATTATGGGGCTGGAGGGGAAAGTGACTCAGCAGCAGTGTAAAAAGAAGTGGGAAAATCTGAAGAAAAAGTACAAGGTAATTGCACTTTCACATGTTTTGTAATTCTTATATTGTATTGATAATACAACAATACAATCGCTTTTAAATCAATAAACTCCTTTTTAAATCAATATGTGTCAAATTATTGATTTATTTTGTAGGTAGCCATGTAATAAGCGGGATAATGTATAGCGAGGCGGTTGTTATAGTGAATTTCAACCCCTTCAGGCTGATTCAAGCTCTGCTTCGCGTCGGGGTCCCGTTCAGCCTGTCAGGGTTGTTATTCGCTATAACAACCGCCTCCCAATACTTTATCCCTTACTTAATGACTGTTTAGAATGTAAACCCATGTAAATAATGTTAATTTCCCCCTTAAAGTCCGCGTGAACCGAAAGTTGCAAACGACTTTTCTCCAGTGTTGTGACGTATTTCCCAGTGAAATGGAATATTGAACAGAGGGCAGGGTTTTACTCTAGCGCTCCTCCTCTCCATCTCTGCTCATAACAGACTAACGGTTTGAGGGGAGTGGTTAAGCGTTTCACAACCCAAGTCCTCAAACCTACGTCATCAGGGAAGGTCCTCCAAAGCAGAGGGGAGGGGCATTTTCAGATTTTGATTAAAGATTACGAAGCCAAAAAATTTTTTTGTGTGGATTGACTTGCATGGATGAATTGTTCACCACAAAACGATCAATTTAGGCAAACAAAGTAAATATGGTCAATTTTGATTTCATGTGGACTTTAATAACTATTACAATTTACAAATGACTTAACACTGCCAAAAACTGGGTCAGGGAGAGATGCAGGAGAGGTCACTGCTGCCTCATGGATTTTCTATGCAGCCATGCATGAAGCCATTGGCCAGAGAGCCTCAGTCAGGCCAGTCTATCTGTTCTCATCTGGGCACAGTAGCGTAGAGAGAGCCCAGACACCTGTCAGTGATGTTGAGGTTGAAGTAAATTCTCCAACAGGCTCGGATACTTAGACAGCAGACCCCCCAAGTAATCAACCAGGTACATCAACTGATGTCAGACCAGGAAAGAGAAAGAGGAAGAGGGAGAGTGTAGATTATCTTAAAGGCTGCTGTGAGCGGCTAGAGAAAACACAGAAGGAAGAAAATGAAAGGGTTAATGCTTGGCTCCAAAAGTCTCAGCAGCAAATGGACAGGATGTTAGATTTATTTGGAAAGCTGGTTGACCATATGACAGAGAAGTAATAACTTCCTGCATCTAGTTCTGTTCTGTTTGTTGTTTGCTGTTCCTGTATAAGTGTTCACGGTGTTAACACCATTGAGTGATTTAATTTATATTTAAAGTTTCAGAGGACTTTGGCTGTATTTATTGGTTTGTACAAGACATTTGGAAATTGTAATTCTGTATATATGCAAATTATTATTCTTATAATCTATTATTATAATTTCTGTTTATCAGTAAAAGTCTGATATGTGTCACAAATAAAGAGAAACATTTATCATTTAGAAAAATCACCTTTTTTTTTTTACTGAAACAAAGTACTTTAAGACTTCAAGTTTATAACAAAATAAATGAGCTGACAATGCAGAACAATACCGCCAGGTACAAGTGTAGGCTTATAACCATAGATGTATTAACATTTTTCAGGACAGATAAATTTGGTATTTACAGATGCTAGGTAATCGACAACATTTTTCATTTTACAAAATATATAAACAGAACTGTAAGTAAAATAGATAGATATAAATAGATAAATAATAATAAATAAATAATAATAGAAATAACTAATAATAAATAGATAGGTACATGTTGATGTTCAATGTCAGGCCAATGGAATAATTAAAGGTTGTATCAGTGATTTCAGGCCCAAACATAAATTATCACATTCATCTAATCTTTCCTAACGATCCGCTAACTGCCCGCCCCATAAGCATGCCGTCAAAAAACCATGTCTCTGTAGGCAGCCTAGGCTCTGAGATCTGCACACAAAAACAACTGGTTTCACCAACCACTCAAAACCAAAACAAATCACAGACAGGGGTGGGTGTTGTGAGGTTTTCGTGTGCAGCCGTCATAGGCAGCCGGTCACGAGCGCAAAGCCTCACAACATGATTGGTTGGAACACTATTTATTTAGGTTTTGAGTGGTTGGGGAAAGCAATTGTTTTTAGAGGTAAATGATATACAATTGGTAGTATTAGCTTCATAATAACATTTGTACAAACACATTTACCATTAACACTAAAATGCCACAGCTGCGGGAGTCCTGCTGCTTGTTGTGCTGCATTGTGTGCACGATCCATTTTACTCCCTGTTCTCCACAGCCTGTCAGCTTCAAGAAATTCCTAATTATTGTTAAAAAAAAAAAAAGATAGAAAATAATATAACAGAGACAGTATCAGGCAGATTCTCTTAAAGGGTACATAACATACACAGTTTCACCTAATCTCATGTTAATCTTGAGTACCTATAGAGTAGTAGTGCATCCTTCATATCTCCAAAAAGTCTTTAGTTTTATCATATTTATAAAAGGAAAATACAGCTTTCCGATTCTCTCCGGAAAAAGCCGAGCTCCTGGAGGCGTGCCGTGGGCGGAGCTGTATAGAGTCAACATATATTCACTTATGTGCTGATTTCCAGCAAAAGACAGAAATCTGATCCAGTTGTACTTACATGAATGGGGTCTTTTATCACTGGGACCGCTCCACGTTTTAATAGCAAACGATGTGCAAATCCAGCGTCGACCTGGGCCTTGTTAATAAAACATTCGTCACTGAAATGACCAGAACACACAACCGCACTTGGTACACTCAGTTGCTGCCCCGGAAAAACAAACTGCATCCACTGTTCCTGTAACGCTGGGTTCTTTGGGAAGCTGAAAAAACGGTAAGCTTTCCCTCACATCCAAAAACACACTTTGGAGACATTCTTGAACAAATCCTATGCAGCAGCGCTGGCTGCCAATGATTTCCTGTTGAAGCGCGTTGATGTGCGCGGTCTCGCTCTCCTCTAGTCGACGTGTGCGCGGGCGAGCTTTTCCGAGAGAAATGCTCATATAAGGAGTTCCACTCTGGTCTACGTCATTAGATCCACGATTGAAAAAAAAACAGCCGAAACTTGTACCAACCCGGAAGGTTTGCCCAGAAGTCCACATCCAAATGTACGCAGATGATACAGTTATCTATACCCATGCAAAAACTAGAGAACAAGCTGCAGCAAAACTCAATGCAGTTCTAATCAAAGTATCAGACTGGCTAACTCTCAGTTGTCTTACTCTTAATGTAAGCAAAACAGTGGGCATGTATTTCTCTATTAAGAGGAATATTACACAACATCAGCCCGATATCTGTTTTATGGGAGAGGTGATACATATTGTTGATCATTTCAAGTATCTGGGCATAATTATTGATTCTAACTTAAGTTTTAAAAAACACATAAAAAAGATCTCCAATTGTGTCAGAGCTAATTTAGCTAATTTTAGACATATAAGACACCAGTTACCAATAGCCGCAGCTAAACTGTTTTTGCACTCAATGATCTTCTCACATTTATCGTACTGTTCTACAAGCTGGTCCCAGGCGAGTGGGACTACGTTAAAACCCTTATGTACTCTTTACAAACAAGCTTTGAAAGTTCTTGATAAAAAACCAAGAAACTACCATCACTGCACTATCATAAAAAATACAACCTATTAACCTTTGACAGTTTTCTCTGTTTTGCAGACATGTGCCTGATGTATAAATTGACCCATGATCTTGCACCACCCCCACTCAAGCAATGTGTGTCATTTTGCAGAGAAAATGTAAGGGTCACCAGGGCTTCTGTAAGAGGTGACTGTTACACTCAATTTAGGAAGACTAAATTCGGTCAATCAGCATTTTCATTTACTATCGTAGAAAAGTGGAACTTAATTCCACTTCATATCAGAGATTGTGCAAATCTCAGCAGTTTTAAATGTCCTTAAAGACTTGGCTGAAGGCGAATCAATTATGTGATCATTGATCCTTTTATAACATGGAATGTATTTTTGTATTTTGGTTTATATGCGAGTAATGTTTGTCACATGTTGTTTGTTGTTAAGTTTATTTTTTATCTGTTTTGATAGTATTGTCTTATTGTCTATATTGTTTTTATTTTCCTTGCCCAGGGACCACAGATGTAAATTAGCTGTATAGCTAACTCTGGTACAGGGCCTGAACTGTGCATGGTCCCTGTCAAATAAACTAACAAATAAAATAAATAAATAAATAAGGAAGATTTTCGGCACAGAAATTCTCCGTTATTCGTCCAAAATATTTTTTTTTAAACTTTGGCCATGTTTAGCATGAGAATCCATCTCTTTAACACTGTAAACAACTCTGAATACATGAAACACCATTGTACCCCCCCTTTAACATAAACTCTGATCTAAAACATTCTCACAAGCACTGTTACCTCTAGTAATTTTCACTCATAGGTGCCTTCGTTTGCCAGTGGATCTCTCAGCAGAAGGACCTTGTCAGACATGTTGACGATCTAAAGATATTTAGTAAATGAATGTTATTCTCTCATCACATTATGACATTTATATTTATTTAAGAGATTGTTGTTTTCAAAGTGACTGAGCTGTGCTGCATCAAAAGTCAATCAAAATATCTTTATAAATGATAATGATTATGTAAATAATATTGCAGTGTAGAATGAACAATGAAAGGTAACCAAACCACTAAAGTCCAGTGACCCCCAATGTTTACAGGGCACATCCACTCTTCTTCCACTGGACATTTCATCTGAGGAATGGTTTTGATAAAGATTGTTATTGATAATTTATATGGCAAGATAATAATTGTGACAAATAAATTGCCTTTCTGATTCCCTGGAATTTTCCAGAAAACAATTAACTCGCAACAACAGCACAGAGCCGGTGAATAGGTTTCTGTGAAAAACAATAACATTTTATTATGCAAAATTGGTAACGCTTTACAATAAGGTTCATTAGTTAACTACATTAGTTAACATTAACTAATAATGAACTGTACTTATACAGCATTTGTTAATCTTAGTTAATGTTAATTTCAACATTTACTAATACTTTATTAAAATCTTGTTAGCATTAGTTAATGCACTGTGAACTAACATAAACAAACAATGAACAGCTGTATTTGTATTAACTTTACAACAATTTACAAAAGATTAACAAATCCAGTAACAAATGTATTGCTCATGGTTAGTTCATGTTAGTTAATACATTAGATATTTTGCACATGAGTTAAAGTAAGAAAAATATCTATAAAGTATGCAATATAACAAAGAATGAAAAATATCTAAAGCTAAATGAATTTATACCATGGTCTGGGTGAATACTCGATTCTGATTGGCTGCAGGGTGTCCGTTAAAAAGTGATAATGGACACCTGGGAAAGGCGTCCCGTCAATTTGCCTGATGACAGTTCTAAATGATTGCGCTGGCTCAAACTCACTGATCAACTGCTGCGGTCGGGTCACTGTGGCCACGTTGCTTGGCAACGCCTGTATACTAGGGCTGTGTATTGGCAAGAATCTGGCGATACGATACGTATCAAGAACTGGACGCGCGAATGAGGCGAACCGCGCCGCGCTAAACGCCTTGTGCCGCAGGACCCAGACCATAGACTGTAAAAAATAGCTCTAGACGCGCGTAAACGCATCTTTGCATTGACTTAACATTGAAATCACTCACGCCAGATGCTCTTTTCGCATTTGGTGTGAACGATGCACGCGATTACATTTAGAAATAGACAAGCTTTGTTTCCAAATGCACCAAGCAAAGATATCCTTTCAGTTGTATAAACTTTTATAAAACCAGCCAATATAATCACAATAAACACATCCAAAATGAAATATTTAACATATAGGCTATATAACAACTGCACAACGTCTAATTTGTAAACAAAATGATTTACGCGCACTAAATCCAGCATAAACTCCGGCACAATTTGCATATGTTTAAACTCTCAAGACAGACGGTCACATCCCGAACCTCACAGCACTGCGTTTTTTGCTTGATATTTGTATAAAGGAACTGCCCAACTTTTTGACGCTCTCGGTCGCACTCGGTCGCTCTCAACGCTTTCTCCGGTCCGCTGTCAATCCTAAAATGTCCAGTGGACACGCACCGTTATAGGCGAGCCTGGCGAGGACACTAGTGGTGCGTCTCAGCATAGCTATCTAGTGGTAGGGATTTAAACAACATAACGGTGAACCACTGTCTTACGGTCTTTACCATGAATATTTTAGGACGTAAAAAAAAAAAAAAAAAAAAGATATTGCGTTTTTGAACATCGATACAGTATCGATTTTTTCTTACACCCCTACTGTATACGGGAGATATTAAATAGTGCGCTTGACTTAAAAAATAAAAACCCTCACGATTTTTTACTCTAAAACACATTAAAGTATTATTAATTGATTCAATATTTCTTTCTTTCGTAAGTGACCATGGTATAAGCAGGATAATGCCCTTCGAGGTGTCCATTAACAGAAATGAATGGTTACGACGGTTCACGCCTCTGCGTCGTCCATTAATTTCTGTTAATGGACACCTCGTCGGGCATTATCCCTTACATAATTCCCACTTGCCTGTTGTTTTTTAATGAGAAGGTGCACGTATGCATCAATAACCTGCATTGAAAAAATACATCAAACCAACATTTAGATTTTCTCTTTTGATAATGTTCAACACTGTAGTTTGGTCTCTTCCGTCATCAGCCACTCAGTCCCATGCAGTGTACGGAGGGATAAATCATACAGCTTATATGGTCCAACAACTGCTTCCACCTGGCCACAGTCTCCTGCAGCCCACAGCCTTCTAACTGTGAACACAACGTCAATGTTAAATCACTTACATATTTGACTGATATAGACATTACCGTTATATGGTCAGAAGTACATGGACACCTAAAAGGCATACTTATGTGCCTGTTTAACATTTTCTTTTAAACCCATGACTATCTATATGGAGTTGATCCAACTAAACTGGATGCACACAATTCTCTAGAATGTCAATTCTGTAGCATCAAGATTTCCCATTAATGCAATATCCATCAATTACAAGTGGTATCCACATACTTTTGTCAATATAGTGTATTTGAGAACCAGTGACCAACGGGTCAGAAGAGCCAAAAGGCCAACATTTACAGTTCGAACAGCTGTGAAACAACAAACTTGGTAGACCAAACAAATGACCAACCGGTCAAACTTGCTAATGTAGAAGTCAGCGACTACAACCTCTTTCTTCTGCAGCATGTTCCTTTATATCCAGCGATGAACCTTGTGGACGCTTCAGGATTCAAGATTGCTATTTGTTATACGACATAGTAGTATAAACATAGTAGTTTAAACATAGTAGTTTCAATGTAAACTTGGCCTAGTCTTTAATGATTGTGTAATTAAAAATGTGGCAGAATAAAGACTACATGAATAAACTGAACAAAAGAAGAATGTATGGAGGTAGAGATTTTGATTTTACCTTGTGTGTTTTGTTGGGGCTCTGAAGGTTAAATGAACAACTGAAGGCCTCTGTGGAATGGAAATGTCTTCATCATCCTCTCCAAATCCTCTTCATTGCTCGGAGAAGGAGGGCTACAGGAAAACACACAGGCCATGTTCTCTTCTGGGATCTTGTGTGATTCCTGCCTGGGGACTGGACCATCATCAGTTTTGCTTTACATTGTACTTGCTCTTAAAAGTTACACCTTCAGAATTAGACAATGTAAGAAGCTTGCCACATATAGACTGAATGGCATATGGACCAGTAAAATCAGGCTCAATTCTTCCTCCTTTCCTTCCCTGCTTCCTCATGTTGAATAGAAGCACCTCATCTCCAACACCATACACCGTATTCTTGTACTTCTTTTGTACTCTTTTTGCATAGGCCTGCTTCTGTTTATCCTGAGACTTGGAGATGTTTTCCACTGTGTTTTTTTTAGCAGTCTCCATTGACTTTTTTTCCCCCATCCAAACATGAACTGATAGTTTTCTCCTCAGGAAGAATTATGTTGGAAAGCTGAAATAAAATGTAAACCCACACAAGTTCTGAGTTATTAGGGCTGACGATTTAAAGTGTTCATTTATTTTGTTATGAAAAAATAACAACTTAAATGATTAATTGAATTTAACAGATTAATTTTATGAATTTATTTATTTTATGGAACATGAAATATTTTTAAGAATGTTAATAACCAAACTGTTTCTTATACTTCTTATACCCAGATGGGTATTTTCAAAATCAAATCAAACAGGACTTCCCTCCTTTTCTCCATAGCTGTAGAGAAAAGGGTTAACTTTATAATTGTATATAATCAACCTGTAGGATATATCCTATGAAGGATATATAAATAATATATATATATATATATATATAGTTTGATTATATACAATAATAATTTGTAAAAAAAAAAATACACAAAGAGCAAAACGGTTAATGAAGACAGGACGTGTGCGGATTTACAGTCTATAGACAGGTTTCTGTGCAACTAAGGGACAGAAAGCAGCGCTCTACAGCTATATCTAGCAGAAAAGACACGGAGCTGTTGTGCTGTAACTGCACTAATCACCAAAAAGAGGGACTTAAAGTGTTCAATATTCTGAGGCAGTGGTCTCAAACTCAATTCCTGGAGGGCCACAGCTCTGCACAGTTTAGCTCCAACCAGCTCCAACTTAGAGTCCTGCACGGGTTCAGGTACCCGCGGGTAAATTTTGCTCAAACGGGTGAAAAATATCCAACCGTGTCGGATACGGGTGCGGGTCGGGTCGGACACGGGGGGAACATGGGTCTAAACACGGGTTTAAAACAATCACATGCAAACGTAAAAATATATGCATATTTTTAGGAACACATCTACAAAAATATGCCTGTATTTCAAGTTGATAAAATAATTTAAAATCCACAATCTATAACGTTACCTAGGCTACTTTCACTTTTAAAAACGCGCGCGCGATCTGCTTGCAGTCATTGAGATGGATGAGGAGTTGAAGAAAAGAATAACTAGTGGAGATTGTAAAGTTGTCGACAATACGTCATAAAAAAATCAAATCCACTATGTGGGAGAAATTTGGAGTTATCTGAAGAAAGTATTGTGAAAGGCTTATTTGCTGCATGCATTTTCGTGTTGGATAGCCGCAAATGTGGAACTTCATCGCCGAGGAAGCACGCAGATACTGTGGTAACAAAGCAGTCGACCAGTAGGCTATTTTTCAGATTTAACACTGTTAAGTATGTGTGGTGTGCAGGGCGTGTTTGAACCCAAAATTATCAGATGTAGGCTAGACGAAATTGCGTGGCATATAGTGTTGTAGCCGTGTCTGTTCGATTGGTAAAATGTTAGGCTACTCAGTTTTGTGGTAACGTTTGCCATGTTCTTCATTTACCGGCCTTTTGACAGCTTCGGCTGAAGTTGTCCTTGTGTTAATTGTCGTGTAATAACGTATGACCTGGCAATAAACATTTTTGTAATTGTGTCTATAATGTGATTATATAATGTGCGGGTTGGGTACCGGTTCTGTTTTAAGCGGGTCGGGTCGGGTGCGGATTTTAATTAGTGCTGCTGTCGGAAAACGGGTCGGATGCGGTTTGAAGCACTGCGGGTACGGCCGGGTGCGGATTTACAAAATCGGACCCGTGCAGGACTCTGCTCCAACTCACACCTGCAAGGAAGTTTCTAGTAATCCTGAAGACCTTGATTAGCTGGATCAGGTGTGTTTGATTAGGGTTGGAGCAAAACTGCAGAGCTGTGGCCCTCCAGGAATTGAGTTTGAGATCACTGTTCTGAGGGTATCACATGCCTTTGCTAAAAACAGAAGGAGATATGGATACAGGCCGTTAGGGCATAAAATGGTTCTAATGGCAGCGAGCAGGGCCGTTTCTAGGCATAGGCAAACTAGGTGGTCGCCTAGAGCGCAAACAGCTGGGGGGCGCCAGTGAGAGCCCCCGCCCCACCAAGAGGTTTTTTTTTTTTATATATATAATATATATTATTAATATTATTATTATTATTTCAAGGTCATATTATATTTTCATACTTTTGCTATTTCAAAGCATTATGATTACTTGCGATTATCTGAGTAAGTCTCATTGGTGGTGATGCCGTTAGAGACATGTGAAAGCCGTGCATGCGCAATACAACGCCAGAAAGCCGTTGCCTTTCAACGTCGTCATCCGTGCTTACTTAGTAAATGTCTGAGTTTCATCATCATGAAAAGGTCAAAGCCATCAGGGGCTCAGTATCGGAAGAAGAAAAAAGAAGATGAGAAAAAGAAAGCAAAATAAACAGGTATGTTACAAATTGGTTAATTGTTCTACTACTACAAGCTCCATCATCACGACGAGCAAAACATGACACTGTGACTGCATTATTAGCACCACGGGACGGATTTACGTCATGCTCATTTCAGCTGCGGAATATTATAGCAGGCTTTTTCCTGCATTGAAATTTATTTTTGGCGGCCGCAAAACGTATTTTTGTCCCACCAAAAGCCTTATTTGATCGGTGAGTGATGTAGTAGATGGCTGCTGTGCTGTGCTTGTGACAGTGCGCATGTCAGTTAACGTAGACTCACTGTATTTCAGACATCACGGTATTCCGGACACTTGACCTTTTTCCGCAAATTCTATAAATAAACACTTTCAGGTCACGGCATCTATATATACATCCGCGTCTGTGTCATCTTTGCCGCCTCGTTTCAAAGATACCTCGGCTCTTAAAACATGATCAACCAGAAAATGACCATTTTTTCCACCAGAAAATGACAAAAAAAAACATATGTTTAAGTTACTTATAAGCCATAAATGTTTAATTTCTATAACATTATGTTATTTGAGGACCCAATAAAAATGAATCTAGACATTTTATAAAAGGAACTTTTAATAACATGAAAAAGATGAACATCAACAAAAAACTATATACATTTAAGGTTAGGTTTCCCCCTTTCCCTGGTGTGTCCTGGTGTCACGGTTCATGAATCGGCTGTCTCATGCTGATGTGTCTGTGTGAATGTAATTGTGTGGGTGTGGTTACTCGTTGTGTTGATTAGTGTCACCAGCTGTCATCAATCCCAGGTTCCTTTATATGCCCAGTAACTTCACTCTCATGTTGTCAGATCGTTGTGGTTGTTTCCCGGTGTGTGTCCTGTGCTCGTGCCTCGTCTACAAGGTTCCTCGTCTGGATTTCGTCAGTTCTTCGTGTCGTCTGGATTTCGTCAGTTCCTCGTGTCGTCTGGATGTTCCACGGTTCCTGGGTTTCACTCGAGCACGCTTACCACTGCACCACCACCGGATCGCCATCTCGTCCCTGCTTCAACAGCCACCTGAGTGTTTGTCCCCGACCTGTGTGTTTACATCTTACCACCAACAATAAACTGAGTTTTACTTGCATCTTGCATCCTCCTATTATTTCCTCACAGAACGATCTGACCAATCATGGACGCAGCAAGCACAACTCAACTCAACGATTTCATCGCTCAATGCATCACACGTATGGACCAACAAGAGGAGAACGTCTCGGGCACAGGTCGTGCGGTACAAGCACTCATGAAGCAGGTGTCCGAGCTCTCCCAACAGGTACAACAGCTACGGATTCCCACTGCGCCCCCCACACCGCCCGTTCCCCCACCACCAGCGCCCGCAGCAGCGGAAGGACCGGAGCCACGCCTACCTACACCTGAGGGGTATTCCGGTGAGCCTGAATATTGCAGAGCATTCCTCACGAGATGTTCCATGCATTTTGCCTTGCAGCCACGCACTTTCCAGAGTGAACATGCAAAGGTGGCATTTGTATTGACCCTGCTGTCAGGGAAAGCAGCGCTTTGGGGAACGGCGGTGTGGGAGAACGGAAACAACTGCTGCACCTCGTTCCAGGCACTCTCCGAGGAGATGAGGAGAGTGTTCGATCGTGCAGTGGCGGGTAAGGAGGCGGCCAGATTACTCGCCGAACTGCGACAGGGGGAAGGCTCGGTGGCGGACTATTCCATTCAGTTCCGCACCCTGGCCGCAGAGTGCCGTTGGAACGAGGAGGCGCAGTGGGATATGTTCCTGCATGGGCTGGCTGACCGCGTTCAAAAGGAGATA
This sequence comes from Squalius cephalus, assembly GCA_022829025.1. Taxonomy (NCBI): domain Eukaryota; kingdom Metazoa; phylum Chordata; class Actinopteri; order Cypriniformes; family Leuciscidae; genus Squalius; species Squalius cephalus. The sequence goes on along the minus strand of CM040794.1, from coordinate 4,955,328 downwards.
TATACTTTGGACTTACCTGAGTCATTGAACGGACTGGTGGATCTTGCTCTGAGAGTGGACGCTCGACTGAATCGTGTGACCAGATTGACGCATCCCAGCCGTCCACAGCCCGACACGGGGGACCACCAGCCCGGTGGTGTGAGCGCGGTCAGCCCCGCATTCGACCACGAGCCCATGCAGGTGGGGAGAGCTCGGCTTTCCCGGGAGGAGAGGGAAAGGCGGAGATCCCAAGGACTCTGCCTATACTGTGGCCGGGCGGGCCATTTCATCCACTCCTGCCCGGCAAAAGAAGCAAGCCCGGTAGTAAGTATGAGGCTACTATCGGGTGGGATCTCCGCCGAAAGGACCTCATCACCATCATCGACCCTCCTCCCGGTAAGACTGAGATGGCGAACGTCGACGCACAGCACCAATGCACTACTGGATTCGGGAGCGGAGGGTAATTTCATGGACTCCAAACTTGCACTTAAACTTCAGATTCCCGTCACCCCCCTCCCGCACCAGATTATCGTCAACGCACTCAATGGACAGGAACTTCCCCGGATTACGCATTCTACTGAAAACATCACCCTCATCACTTCTGGCAATCACACAGAACTCATCTCATTTTTACTCATGGACTCACCACTTGCACCAGTGGTTTTGGGACACCCGTGGCTTTCAAGACACAACCCCCGTGTCGACTGGTGTACTAATACTGTTTCCACATGGAGTAACCACTGTCATGAGTCCTGTTTAGTGTCTGCCTGTCCCTCTGTGTCTGGTTCTGTGTTTCAGGGTGAGGCAGCGGATTTGTCTAACGTGCCCGCGGAGTACCTCGACCTGAAGGAAGTGTTCAGTAAGTCTCGTGCTGCTTCTCTCCCTCCGCATCGTTCCTATGACTGTGCGATAGATCTACTGCCAGGTAAATCTCCGCCTAAGGGCAAACTTTACTCTCTTTCTGTTCCCGAGAGGGAGGCCATGGAGAAATATATTTCTGATTCTCTAGCCTCTGGATTCATCCAGCCTTCCTCTTCTCCTGCGGGGGCGGGGTTCTTTTTCGTTGGGAAGAAGGATGGTTCTCTGCGACCTTGCATTGATTACCGAGAGCTGAACAACATCACGGTAAAGAATTCTTATCCTTTGCCGTTGATGTCTTCAGCTTTCGAGAGGTTGCAGGGAGCATCCATTTTCACGAAACTGGACTTACGCAATGCATATCATTTGGTTCGCATCAGGAAGGGGGATGAATGGAAAACCGCTTTTAATACCCCCAGGGGGCACTTTGAATATTTGGTTATGCCTTTCGGGCTTTCCAACAGCCCAGCGGTTTTCCAGGCACTCGTGAATGACGTGTTGAGAGACATGGTAGATCAGTTCATATATGTTTACCTGGATGACATATTGATTTTTTCTTCGTCTCTCCAGGAACACGTTCAACACGTCAGACGAGTGCTCCAGAGACTGTTAGAGAATGGGCTTTTTGTCAAGGCGGAGAAATGCGCGTTTCATGCACAGTCTGTTCCCTTCCTAGGGTACATCATCTCTTCTGAGGGAGTGCGCATGGATCCTGACAAGGTTAAGGCTGTGGTTGATTGGCCAAGTCCAGATTCCCGTAAGGCCCTACAGCGGTTTCTGGGGTTCGCCAATTTTTACCGGCGTTTCATTCGCAATTTCAGCCAACTAGTCGCACCTCTGACTGCCTTGACCTCCCCCCGAACGACGTTCAGGTGGTCGAACACTGCCGAGGCAGTGTTCACCAACCTCAAGAGTCGCTTCGTTTCGGCTCCAATTCTTGTCACCCCTGATCCCACACGTCAGTTCGTGGTGGAGGTCGACGCGTCAGAGGTGGGAGTAGGAGCAGTGCTTTCACAACGCGCTTCCTCAGACGACAAGATGCATCCCTGCGCGTTTTTTTCTCATCGACTATCGCCTGCCGAACGTAATTATGACATTGGTAACAGAGAGTTGTTGGCGGTCAAGTTAGCGTTGGAGGAGTGGCGTCATTGGTTAGAGGGTTCGGGGGTACCCTTTATCGTTTGGACCGATCACAAGAATCTTGAATACATCAGATCTGCTAAAAGACTCAACTCCAGGCAAGCTCGGTGGGCTCTTTTTTTCGGACGTTTTGATTTTGTTCTCTCGTACCGCCCGGGTTCCAAGAACATCAAACCCGACTCTTTATCTCGTATTTTTGATCCATCCGAACGCCCGGTGACTCCCGAGTGTATTTTACCTGAGAAGGTTGTCATCTCCACTCTGGTATGGGAGGTCGAATCGAGGGTCAAGACAGCCCTAGAAGGGGTAACGCCTCCGCCTGGTTGCCCACCGAGTCGTTTGTTTGTTCCGGAGGGGTTACGGTCCGACGTTATTCGATGGGGTCATTGCTCCAACGTGGCGTGTCATCCAGGAGTGACTCGCACGAGTTTTCTAGTTAAGCAACGATTCTGGTGGCCATTAATGGCTCGCGACATTCACGATTTTGTTTTGGCTTGCTCAGTCTGTGCCACTGGTAAGACATCTAACCAGCCCCCAGATGGGTTACTTCGACCGCTGTCTGTCCCTTCGAGACCCTGGTCCCACATCGCTCTAGATTTTGTCACCGCCCTCCCGCCCTCCAGAGGCATGACGGTTGTTTTAACCGTAGTGGACCGATTCTCGAAGGCGGCACATTTCATCCCCTTGCCCAAATTACCTTCAGCCAAGGAGACAGCGGTCACAGTCATAGATCACGTTTTTCGGTTACATGGCCTCCCGATGGACGTGGTCTCTGACAGAGGTTCCCAATTCGTGTCCAAATTTTGGCGAGAATTTTGTAGGTTACTGGGGGCCACGGTCAGTCTGTCCTCGGGCTATCACCCCCAGAGCAACGGCCAGTCTGAGCGAGCCAATCAGGACCTCGAGAGAATGTTGCGATGTTTGGTTGCCAAGAATCCTTCGTCCTGGAGCCAACAGCTTTCTATGGTGGAGTACGCCCACAATTCGTTACCAGTGTCATCCACGGGCCTCTCGCCATTTGAGTGTAGTTTAGGTTACCAGCCACCAATTTTTCCTAGTCTGGAATCCGAAGTCGCGGTCCCCTCCGCTCACGCATTCGTCCAGAGGTGTCGCCGTACTTGGACTAGAGCCCGTGAGACTCTACTCCAAGCAGGGCGGCGCATGAAGGCCAAGGCCGACCGCCACCGGTCAAAGCCTCCCGTTTACGTCGTGGGTCAAAAAGTGTGGCTTTCTACTAAGAATATTCCGCTCCGCTCCGTGTCTAACAAGTTAGCTCCCAAATTCATTGGCCCGTTTCCTGTCACCAAGATTATTAGTCCGGTGACAGTCCGACTCAAACTTCCTCCTGCGTACAGGAGAATTCACTCCGCCTTCCATGTGTCTAAAATTAAGCCCGTGTTTTATTCTCATATTAATCCGCCTGCCCCGGTTCCCCCCCCGCCGCGCCTCGTAGATGGGGAACCCACCTATTCGGTACATCGCATTCTGGACTCGAGACGGAGGGGACGCGGATTTCAGTACTTGGTGGACTGGGAGGGTTACGGTCCGGAGGAGAGAAGTTGGGTACCTGCTAGAGACATTCTGGATCACTCCCTTATCGATGATTACAATCGACAGGTAAGGTTGTCTGGGAACGCCAGGAGGCGTTCCTAGGGAGAGGGGTACTGTCACGGTTCATGAATCGGCTGTCTCATGCTGATGTGTCTGTGTGAATGTAATTGTGTGGGTGTGGTTACTCGTTGTGTTGATTAGTGTCACCAGCTGTCATCAATCCCAGGTTCCTTTATATGCCCAGTAACTTCACTCTCATGTTGTCAGATCGTTGTGGTTGTTTCCCGGTGTGTGTCCTGTGCTCGTGCCTCGTCTACAAGGTTCCTCGTCTGGATTTCGTCAGTTCTTCGTGTCGTCTGGATTTCGTCAGTTCCTCGTGTCGTCTGGATGTTCCACGGTTCCTGGGTTTCACTCGAGCACGCTTACCACTGCACCACCACCGGATCGCCATCTCGTCCCTGCTTCAACAGCCACCTGAGTGTTTGTCCCCGACCTGTGTGTTTACATCTTACCACCAACAATAAACTGAGTTTTACTTGCATCTTGCATCCTCCTATTATTTCCTCACACCTGGCCTCTCTCCCTGCCTATTAAAAAGAAAAACATTAATGCTTTGCCATAAGTATAAGAACTCACAACAGTGTAACATTACAATTTTAACATTGCACCACCATTTTGGACTGTCATGTGCTTCATATGAGGAATCTTTAATTAAAAGAGTAAATAGATGCTTATAAATAATAAATATACAACATGTGAAGATTAATATAATTATTTTATTTGCAGCTATGTTTAGTTTTTTATTGATGGTACGCGCTATGCCATTGCAAGGCATAGTCATACATGTTTGACAATGAGGTCAATCATCTCCTCCGTAAAAAACAGATTGAACACAGAATCCATGTTCTGGACCCTTGCGATGGCATAGTGCATTGGCCCTGGAGTCACGCCTCTGGCAGGCTAAAGAAAAGGGAGCTGTCTCCACGTTGGTGGAAAACCACACTTCGCCGTTTCTCCCAATCCACCCAGATCCAGGATCCTCCGAATCATCCTCGCCTTCAGTGGAAGCTAGAGAGGATGATGAGGGTGCCACATCCAAATCAGGATCTGACTCTCCTGAGTCTGTGGTGTCAGAGGGAGAAGACATGCATCCTGTGCCCTGCGCAGATGGGAGTTTTACTTACTCAAACATGTTCTGAGGGCAGAAAGGAAAATGATTGGTTTACAGCTTCAACCAATGAAACTGAAGCAAGGGCGGGGTTTTTAGACGTTTGAATTTGAGATGCGCTGCGGATGGATTTTTGAGGAATAGTCGGAATAAAAGACAGATGTTCGTGGGAGAACGCATTTATTGCAAGGTAAGTGAATTTACTACTATATTTTGTTACAATTCAACATCCTCTAACGTTTACTAAGATAATAAGCGAATATTTAAATGCACAGAACTAATACTAATCATCGTCTAAATATCGTATTGTATGCATTTTGATTTGACTGTTTCATCAGTCGACCAAAACAAAGCTGCTTATGGGGTAACAAAGCTGCTTATGGGGTAACTGGTGTAAAACATGCTTTTCCAATGCTACCTCGCTGTCTGTTAAATTGATATGCGAGAACTGAACTCGTTCAAATTTTCCGCGGTATTTTCAACAGTCAAAATGATACATCTCCCGCCTTAGCGCTGCTCTCAGGGCAGGAGTACTCAATAGATTCAAATCACTGTTATTTTTAGTGTATTACGCGCTGCTCTCAGGGCAGGAGTACTCGATAGATTCAAATCGCTTTTATTTTAGTGTATTATGCGCTGCTCTCAGGGCAGGAGTACTCGATAGATTCAAATCGCTTTTATTTTAGTGTATTATGCGCTGCTCTCAGGGCAGGAGTACTCGATAGATTCAAATTGCTGTTATTTTTTAGTGTATTACGCGCTGCTCTCAGGGCAGGAGTACTCGATAGATTCAGATTGCTGTTATTTTAGTGTATTACGCGCTGCTCTCAGGGCAGGAGTACTCAATAGATTCAAATCGCTGTTATTTTTAGTGTATTACGCGCTGCTCTCAGGGCAGGAGTACTCAATAGATTCAAATCGCTGTTATTTTTAGTGTTTTACGCGCTGCTCTCAGGGCAGGAGTACTCAATAGATTAAAATCACTGTTATTTTTAGTGTATTACGCGCTGCTCTCAGGGCAGGAGTACTCAATAGATTAAAATCACTGTTATTTTTAGTGTATTACGCGCTGCTCTCAGGGCAGGAGTACTCAATAGATTCAAATCGCTGTTATTTTTAGTGTATTACGCGCTGCTCTCAGGGCAGGAGTACTCAATAGATTCAAATCGCTGTTAATTTTAGTGTATTACGCGCTGCTCTCAGGGCAGGAGTAGATTCAAATCGCTGTTATTTTTAGTGTATTACGCGCTGCTCTCAGGGCAGGAGTAGGCCTACTCAATAGATTCATATCGCTGTTATTTTTAGTGTATTACCCGCTGCTCTCAGGGCAGGAGTACTCAATAGATTCAAATCACTGTTATTTTAGTGTATTACGCGCTGCTCTCAGGGCAGGAGTACTCAATAGATTCAAATCGCTGTTATTTATAGTGTATTACGCGCTGCTCTCAGGGCAGGAGTACTCAATAGATTCAAATTGCTGTTATTTTAGTGTATTACGCGCTGCTCTCAGGGCAGGAGCACTCAATAGATTCAAATCGCTGTTATTTTTAGTGTATTACGCGCTGCTCTCAGGGCAGGAGTACTCAATAGATTCAAATTGCTGTTATTTTTAGTGTATTACGCGCTGCTCTCAGGGCAGGAGTACTCAATAGATTCAAATCGCTGTTATTTTTAGTGTATTACGCGCTGCTCTCAGGGCAGGAGTACTCAATAGATTCAAATCGCAGTTATTTATAGTGTATTACGCGCTGCTCTCAGGGCAGGTGTACTCAGTAGATTCAAATCGCTGTTATTTATAGTGTATTACGTGCTGCTCTCAGGGCAGGAGTACTCAATAGATTCAAATCGCTGTTATTTATAGTGTATTACGCGCTGCTCTCAGGGCAGGAGTACTCAATAGATTCAAATCGCTGTTATTTATAGTGTATTACGCGCTGCTCTCAGGGCAGGAGTACTCAATAGATTCAAATCGCTGTTATTTATAGTGTATTACGCGCTGCTCTCAGGGCAGGAGTACTCGGTAGATTCAAATCGCTGTTATTTATAGTGTATTACGCGCTGCTCTCAGGGCAGGTGTACTCAGTAGATTCAAATCGCAGTTATTTTCAGTGTATTACGCGCTGCTCTCAGGGCAGGAGTACTCAATAGATTCAAATCGCTGTTATATTACGCGCTGCTCTCAGGGCAGGAGTACTCGATAGATTCAAATCGCTGTTATTTTTTAGTGTATTACGTGCTGCTCTCAGGGCAGGAGTACTCAATAGATTCAAATCGCTGTTATTTTAGTGTAATACTCAATGCTGTCAGGGAAGGAGTACTTAAGAGATTCTAATTGCTTTGCATTTTCCTAGAAATGAAGTCCTGTAATATTCCTGTATTGCAGGAATATACAGTAGTATTGATACTATGTGCTCTAATAATTTGATACACTAAGCTCAGTTCTAGAATAATTATATTTTTCTCTAACTAATAATTGTTCATTCTTAAAAAAACAAAAAACAAAAAAACATCACTTATACAAACATTCAGTAAAATGGCTGTCAGCTCCCAGGGCATTCTTCAGGGCATCACTTTTGTAAAACTAAAGCCAAGTTGTCCCACAATACCAAAATATACAGTACAAAATACTCTTTTTTTTTCTGTTTATATTTTTGCTGGTTTTATAGTCTAGTAGCCTAAATCTATAGCCCTACACGTTTTTAAGGGTATATTTGATTATTTTTAATCATTTTGTTGTTACATAAGTAGACCATTTCTTTTTGGTCTATTATTAACTTGTTCTTTTATCTCATTCTTCAGTTACCTGAAAGAGCTGGCAGAAACTGGATGAATAAAAGGAGCCAACACTGAAGATGCCTGATGCTACCCAGTCTATGATTAAGGCCTGGATGCAAAGATGGAGAGCATTTGGTTCCACCGGATACAAGCACACAATCTCAGTGTTGACTTTGTGATGCATAAATGTGATTGCAAAATGTGGATCTATGTTCAAATACTTAATTTCCCACTGAGTATTGCAGAGAAACAAAGACACTTAATTTCAGGGTTCCTAGGCAATTTGGAAAAGTTTGGCATTTGATTTGAGTAATTTCCAAGTATGGAAAAATATTTTTGTTTCCATACTTTTACCACCATTCTGTTATATAAAATTAAGATTTTCTAAAAATACATTTATCAAAAGCAGATTGAATTCATGGCAAAAGTTTAGTGATCATTTAGAGATTGTTTGTCTTTATCATAAGTGAGTCTCTCTTGAATATCACTAAATTAATGTGCATTTACCCCTCTACCAGCAACAGATAAAGGAGGAGACTACCATTTAACTCATGCAACATCAAACCACACAGGTTATAAAGCATTTTCCTGTTAGTGCTTATCACTTCCAGAAAACTTTTGTACTGATTGTACTGTATACAAAAATGTAATGTTTTATGAATCATTAATGTTTAATATGGTTAGAAAAATCTAGAGAGAGGATTGCAATTTTAAGTCTGTGTGGAAAAGTGTAAGATTGAAAATAATTAAAGATATTTGAAAATTAACAAACATTTTCTTTTACTGTTTCAATTCCCCTTTCTTACCCCAGGGTACCATTTGGAATTCCTAAAGGCAGAGGTGCTGCTCAAGGCCTGTAGGTCAAAATGTGTGTACTTCGGGGGTCTATGAATTGTCACACCTTTTACAATGGGGGAAATTGTAATTCTCTGATTAGTCGATTTGAACGTCTCACATTTGGGTTACAGACATATGGTCAAGGAAGGCATCAAAGATTATAAGTTTCTCTGTCCCTTTTATTCTCTGGCTCTTTGTCTCTTTCTACACCCTCTCTTTATATCTTTCAGGTAACACTTTACATATATGGGGGGTACAATTAATGGTATTTTGGGATGGGATAAGTTTTTATCATCACATCTATTTTGTAACTTTAAGTGTAACCATATATTAACCGTGTCATTAGACCCTTTCAATTACATATAATGTGCTAACTAGTTTTGATTAGGTATTGACTTTGAAGTGCTACCTATTGCAAAACAATATCGTCACTCTATAGCAGCAATCTGCCACATATTTAGCTGTTGTTACAAATTGTAACTACACTTATTTCCGTTGTTGATATAAGTAGCAGTGGGTGGTAATAGACAAGAAATCTACAGTTTTCCACCATCTTACTGATAACATTTCTTTAGTCATTCGGCAGTCTAGCAGCCGGAACCCCTGTAGGAAATCCATCCTTACAAAAGTATGGAATTTTGATTTAATGACTGAACAAAAATTTATTGTAAATAACTAGTTTACTAATTATATTTTTATTGAACTGTCTTTTGGTCCAATTTTGCAAAATAACCAATTCAAGCATAATTATGACTTTCCTTTTTTATAGTATTACAAAACATTTCCAGTGAATTAAATGTATAAAACAGAAACATATCACAAAAAAATGCAGAGAAAAGATGTAGCCTATCATTAAACTGTTGTACTTTTAACTAGCTCATATCATTATTCTTAGAGGTTTTTAATTGCTTTATTATTATTTTTTTAGACTGGTGTCATTGAACTTGAATGGGCTTCCCGTTAAACCAGGCCCAACGCTATGGGTCGCCTGGTCAAATGTCTGTCAGTTCCTCCTTAAATTCTCCAGATCTGTAGGTCTTCCTGCAAATAAATTACATAAAGATGTTGGTTTCAATGTAAGCTAATAGTCATAAAAAAACAAAACGTAAAATGTATTTCACCTGAAAGCTTCAGTTTTGGATATTGCACAATGAACATCCTCATTTTAAAATATTTCCTGGACTATTTCTTTTGTGGATTAAACATTGGTGCGAGGGACATTAATGAGACCTTATTGCAACGTGGTACCAATGTAAACAAATAAAATTACTTGTAAAAATCTTAAGATCTTTAAGCTAAAATACATTTATAATGCCCTCAAAACAGCACTAAAGACACAGTTATATTGTGCTTATCACAGTTAGTGCATGTTGAAGTCAATTTGAATCGGAGTAATCCTGCCCTGAGAGCAGCGCGTAATACACTACAAATAACAGCGATTTAAATCTAGAGTACTCCTGCCCTGAGAGCAGCGCGTAATACACTAAAATAAAAGCGTTTTGAATCTATTGAGTACTCCTGCCCTGAGAGCAGCGCGTAATACACTAAAATAAAAGCGTTTTGAATCTATTGAGTACTCCTGCCCTGAGAGCAGCGCGTAATACACTAAAATAAAAGCGTTTTGAATCTATTGAGTACTCCTGCCCTGAGAGCAGCGCATAATACACTAAAAATAACTGTGATTTGAATCTATTGAGTACTCCTGCCCTGAGAGCAGCGCGTAATACACTAAAATAACAGCGATTTGAATCTATTATGTACTCCTGCCCTGAGAGCAGCGCGTAATACACTAAAATAAAAGCGTTTTGAATCTATTGAGTACTCCTGCCCTGAGAGCACCGCATAATACACTAAAAATAACTGTGATTTGAATCTATTGAGTACTCCTGCCCTGAGAGCAGCGCGTAATACACTAAAAATAACAGCGATTTGAATTTATTGAGTACTCCTGCCCTGAGAGCAGTGCGTAATACACTAAAATAACAGCGATTTAAATCTAGAGTACTCCTGCCCTGAGAGCAGCGCGTAATACACTAAAATAAAAACGATTTGAATCTATTGAGTACTCCTGCCCTGAGAGCAGCGCGTAATATAACAGCGATTTGAATCTATCGAGTACTCCTGCCCTGAGAGCAGCGCGTAATACACTAAAAATAACTGTGATTTGAATCTATTGAGTACTCCTGCCCTGAGAGCAGCGCGTAATACACTAAAATAAAAACGATTTGAATCTATTGAGTACTCCTGCCCTGAGAGCAGCGCGTAATACACTAAAATAACAGCGATTTGAATCTATCGAGTACTCCTGCCCTGAGAGCAGCGCGTAATACACTAAAAATAACTGTGATTTGAATCCATTGAGTACTCCTGCCCTGAGAGCAGCGCGTAATACACTAAAATAAAAGCGATTTGAATCTATTGAGTACTCCTGCCCTGAGAGCAGCGCGTAATACACTAAAATAAAAGCGATTTGAATCTATTGAGTACTCCTGCCCTGAGAGCAGCGCGTAATACACTAAAAATAACAGCAATCTGAATCTATCGAGTACTCCTGCCCTGAGAGCAGCGCGTAATACACTAAAAATAACAGTGATTTGAATCTATTGAGTACTCCTGCCCTGAGAGCAGCGCTAAGGCGGGAGATGTATCATTTTGACTGTTGAAAATACCGCGGAAAATTTGAACGAGTTCTGTTCTCGCATATCAATTTAACAGACAGCGAGGTAGCATTGGAAAAGCATGTTTTACACCAGTTACCCCATAAGCAGCTTTGTTTTGGTCGACTGATGAAACAGTCAAATCAAAATGCATACAATACTATATTTAGACGATGATTAGTTCTGTGCATTTTTAAATGTTCGCTTATTATTTTAGTAAACGTTAGAGGATGTTGAACTGTAACAAAATATAGTTGTAAATTCACTTACCTTGCAATAAATGCGTTCTCCCACGTCTTTTATTCCGACTATTCCTCAAGAATCCCTCCGCAGCGCATCTCAAATTCAAACGTCTAAAAACCCCGCCCTTGCTTCAGTTTCATTGGTTGAAGCTGTAAACCAATCATTTTCCTTTCTGCCCTCAGAACATGTTTGAGTAAGTAAAACTCCCATCTGCGTTAGTAGTTAGTATCTGTGTATTTATACCCTGTTTGTTCAGTCATTGTCATGGAGTCCTTGTTGAATGTCACACTGCTTTTGGAAGTCTGTTACGTTTGTTTCTTGTTTGTTTTTGGATTGCCTTGTATGGATTTTGACCTTTTGCCTGCCTGGATTTAAGATTACGGATTACCCTTAAATAAATGCACTTGGATCTTACCTGTTTGCGTGTGCGTTCCGTGACAGAAGGACTCCATCAATATAAAGATCCAGCATTATGGGGTTTCGTATCCTTTACCCTAGTGATGGCAAAATGAGGCTTCCTGAACAACTGAGACCTCGCAGCCCATTGCTTCAGCCAAAGGTTCATTACTCGAAGCTTCATTCAGCATTGCTCACTAGTGACACCTAGCTACTGTGCAAAGAAATAGCAGACAAATTAATTCATTCTGAACCATTTTACTGTATATATTTTATAAAAATATTTTTATAAATAAAAATATTTATTTATTTATTTTGTACTCACTGTTAATGTCTGTAACCTTTCATTTGCAATAATAAAAAGACATGAGCAGAAATTTGTCCATTACCTGTGTATAATATAAAGTATGTATCTTTTTCTGTCTGAATTTACTTGTGCAGAGTCACACACACAGTTAATTAATTATTCATAAATTGTTTGGATAGTGACAATATGAACAACACCAGTGACACTGTCTTGAGTGCAGTGCTTATGTTGGAGGGAGTGTAATAAAGTAAACTGCAACAGAATAGTCTGGAAGGAAGGATTACAATAGATTTTTATTGAGAAACAGAATTATTTCAAGTGTGTTGGGGTTTAGACGATTCCTCTTCTCGGACAAAATCTCTCCAGCCTTGGAAAAGATCCTTTCACAAGGAACAGAGGATGCAGGGGAACATAAAAATGCCAGTGCCAGCTGGTATAAATGAGGATACTGATGCTTCTGTTGAGCCCAGACAGGGGAGGATTTCCTCTTTCTTGCTGGCTCCATTGCCAGGAAAAAGGAAGAGGTCACAAAAAGCAAACAAATCCAAAAGGGCAATCCAAATCAAAAAGCAGTCCAGTCCAGATCCAAAAATCCAGAGCAATCCAAATAATCTTATCTAATTAATATACCAAGACTAGCTACTATAATTAATAATAACAATATAGCCTACTATAACTATTCTAACCTGATAACGTAATAATATACAGCCCTAACACATATATGACACAATAACGACAATGACAATGATAGTTATCTAACTCTCTGACTCTCTGACACTACAACTGCTTCTACTACTGCTGACAACACCCACAAGGTGGCGCGAGTTTCGAACGGCCTTTTATCCGGAAGCGACACTCGGACCGAACCAATGACGTATCCACACAAACCGAGGCCTAGTTTGTCATTAGTCACGTGATTTTCACGTTAACAACACAAGCCTCGAATCGCGGCTTCATCTGGCACGCCCATTTTTTCTCGACACAAGCTCCGACGCCTCGGTTCAAATGTCACATCACTACTTTCCCCTAACACGGAAAAGGAGAGGAGGGGTCCAAAATGTGATGGTCCTACACCAGCAGGGCCAGACGGTGGACATCCTTGTCACACATCCTTGTCTGTTTTATCATTGATCATTGCCCGCAGCTGTTTCCCCTCTCTTTATTAGTATCTGTGTATTTATACCCTGTTTGTTCAGTCATTGTCATGGAGTCCTTGTTGAATGTCACACTGCTTTTGGAAGTCTGTTACGTTTGTTTATTGTTTTTGGATTGCCTTGTATGGATTTTGACCTTTTTCCTGCCTGGATTTAGGATTACGGATTACCCTTAAATAAATGCCTTTGGTTCTTACCTGTTTGCGTGTGCGTTTCGTGACACTATTAGTCTTTAAAGTGTATTTCCTTCCTGTTCACATTTTGTTATATTATACACTACAATGTAAAATGTTACATTATTTACATTGATTATGTTACATAAATAAAAGTTAAACTAAATACATACCACTGCTTCTTTATCATGTTCCTTTCTGTGCTTCATTGTTTCTCAACCCTGTCCTGGGGACCCCTCACCACTGCACATTTTGCATGTCTCCTTCACTTAACACACCTGATTCAACTTATCAACTCCTTAGTAAAGATTGCAAGACTTGAATTGGGTGTGTCTCATGAGAAAGACATAGATGGGGTAGACCCCCAGGACAGGTTTATGAATACCTCCAAAAATGTAATTTAAGTCATTCTTTGTATTTGCAGCCTTTTCAAATTCATATATATATATATATATATATAGCACCGAACCTATTTTTAGCCTAAATGCGATACATCCTCCCAACCAATCAGAATTCAGTGAGCATTCTATGCAATCCAAATAGACAGCGCTCTGAACAGAGGTTTGTTTGTTCACTCATTCCTCAAAATGAGTGCTTTAAACTGTAATAACACTTTTGATGGCCTTGATGAGCCAGTGAGACCTACACCTGGGGGTAGAAAACGCCGACTGGACAAAGAAAATCACAAAAAACAACAAAAAAAGAAGGTTCATCACTTGGGTGGCGCATTAATACCAACAGTGGGATGTCAACACATCGCTGCTGCCAAAGGTTTCTGTCAGGCCGAGAAGCTGTCGCCGGACGATCTGATGGTAAATTTAAACTATTTTTGTGAAAAACCAAACAAGGTTGACCAGGACCAGGCCTAACCCTAACCCAAACGCAAATGGCTGAGGTAATCCGCGTAATCCTGTGAACGCCCCCATCAGCTCGAGAAAACCAAAACACAAGTTTATTCAGAACATTACTTGTTTACAACGTCTCGCAGCGCTGTGAGGAATAATGAGGAATACGAGGAATACGAGCTGAGGAATACTAGTAAGTTTTTCCTTCTCGGGTTTCTGTTTATGAATGAATGAACGGCATAGATGTGCGCTGTTTACCACAGCTGGCAAAAAACAATATTACGTGGCAGTTCTCCATTATGGACACGAGCGCTCTAAAAAAAAGCACTACAAGACTTTCAAACTTTCACAGAGACCTCAAAACAGAAAGTACAAATCCTTTCTTTAAAACGAATTTCGTTTTGTATCAATTGTATCTTAATTTTAATAATTTTTTCATTAACAAATTTCCTGGACTTACTGCGAAGATCGTGAGTCAATAGCCTATTGTCAACTTCATCTTTGCCAGAAGTTAAATTTAAATCGCGTGTGTGAATGAATGATGGTGTTTTAGCAAACTGTATTGCTATACTGAGATGAGTAAAAATCGACTGAAATATGTTGAAATAAAATGTAGGCTATTTGTATAAGCAACGTATTAAACTGCAAATTAACAATATGCCCTAATATTTCATGAAAACAACGTTACAGTCAGGCGAAATATGAAAGACAACATCTTGTTGACTAGATTTGGGTACAGTTTTTACTGTAGAATATACTGCCACGTCAAATAAGCTTTTGTTTAGCAATTTCTATATATAAATTACTATTTTTGTCAAAAATAAGTCATCAACTAAGATGTTAGCTGTTCCAATGTTGACTAAATTCAAACTAATGAATACATAGATAAAATGTAGGCCTATAATCATTTTTTTTTACAAAGAAAGAGTACACTTGAAATATTGTTGAAATTGTAATTATTGTTGTAATTGTAACCTTTTTAATAAAATAGCAAAACATATTTACAAGATAGATGTAAGCAAAATCTTAAATGGTCAATATAAGTCTTCTTCTAAATATATCTTTTGTCCTTGCATTGTGGCTCAGTCAGTTTCACACCTGAGTGAATGCTCATCATTATGCAGAGTGGGTGGGACAGTGTATTCTCAGGTGTAAACCACTCCTCGTTCACGCCCCCCTCGCATATTGGCTTTCCAAGCAAAACCTGTTTTACATCAATTTAAATCAATGTATGGTTTTATGTGAACGATAAAGCAAGACTATTTTCACATAATTTTGAAGAAAAAATTCTAGGCGAGGACATCCATTAGTCAAAAGACTTATTGACACATATTTACTATGTGTTTTGTGGCCTTATTTCAGAAATTTTCGTTTTTAGTTTTTTCAATATCCATGCATAAACATTATTCTCTCAAAAATGAAAACATGTACATACACGTGGCTCACATATTATTGTAGCCCTGTTTGTGCTTTATAGAGTGAATTTACACCTTTGCCATTAATATGTTTATAAGCAACTGAAAAAAGCACAAATGTCAGGGCATGTCAGAACATCTCAAGGGCCCCAAAAACAGCCCAGACCCCAGAGGGTTAAGTACAGTCTTTTGTGCAACAGTCATCCGGAGAAAGTGCCCGTTTGCAAGGCGACCTTCATAAAAGTGTTTGGTGAGTACAACTTTCGTTTCAGAATTGGCTAGTATACTACCGTTTTGTAGGTTTCTCCCTCGTGATAAAGATATTTTACTGTAAAGAAGCCTGCTATCGTGACATTAAAAGTACTGAATAGTTCTACTAGCCTACTGATAGATAGACTGGCCTTTGATACATTGACCATGATAAGGTGCTATGGTAGATTGTGTGTAGTAATGGTAGTGCAAAAGTACAAAATGTGGCCAGTAAACAGTGCAGGGATATGTGCAAAGATGTGCTTGTTGTTACATATGATTGGACATTGTTGTTGTTACATGGTATGTCATTGGTATAGAGCAGGGCTCTCTCTCTCACACACACACACACACACACACACATTTCTATGCGGTTTTGATGCTTTGGCAATACAAAATGTATTTTTTTTATTGAATTGAATTGAACCGCGATAGGACAGGCCTATTACTCACGCCAGATGTATCTGTACCTGTTTGGTGTGGTTGTGCACCATGGGGAGAACAGTTACCAGGTAAAAGATGATGTCCATCTGTATGTGTGGTGGAGAATGAGGGTAGCAAAGACAGCAATATGATTGCTTCTGCGCTGAATGACTGCCTCAGGGTTCAACTTCAGGACAAAGTCAGCAGATCCAGGGGGCTTCGGCTGTTCAGCGACTCTTGTTTTGGGCAGAACAAGAACATGAGCATGGTGTCCATGCTGATGGAACTTCGGCAGCTTTTCCCCAACCTTGGCATAGAGCACACCTTTCCAGTACGGGGCCACAGTTATCTCCCTGCAGACCGAGTCTTTGGCAGAATTGAGCAGAAGATCAGGAAAATGGACACAATTCTGCTACCACAGGAATACCACGCCATCCTGCACGAATGCTTGACTTGAGTACCAACAAGGTGGGTGTAAAGACGACTTACAATGGGGAGTATTGTTTCCATAGTGTGTTAAAGCGGGGCAAGTGGTGGGCTGACCTGAAACCTGAGGTACTTCCAAAGCAGAGCTCTGTTAAGGCCGCAAAAAAAGAGATGTGCTGGCACTATTAGGAGCAATAGGTGTGTCTGATGCTGTGAGGACTTTTTATGATGATGCACTGTATCAGGTGACTGACAATGCAGGCCTGAGTGATGACGAGTGATCCATGCTAGTGATGAAGATCTCTCTCTCTCTCTCTCTCTCTCTCTCTCTCTCTCTCTCCCCCCCTCTCTCTCTATCTCTCTCTCTCTCTGTCCTCTCTCAAAAGCACAAAGCACATCTCACACACAGACACTATGTGATTTTTTTTATGTATAGCAGACAACTGTTTTACAGGTTCGACACTTTACTGTATGCCTTACTGAATGTATTGCACTATTGAATGCATTATTGAATATTGAATGTTTTTCATGCATATTTGTTGGACAAATTGGTCCTACTTGTTATAGGCTTGACACATTACCCCCCCAAAAAAGACTCTCTCACGCTCTCTCATACTCACTCTCTCCCTCTCACACACACACACACACAAACAAACACACACACACTCACACTCACTCACTCACTCACTCTCACACACACACACACACACACACACACACACACTCACTTACTGGCTCTCTCTTCAGGCATGAAAACAGGTCAGGGGTAAAAAAGGTGAGAAGGATGCGGCAGCAAAAAATCCAATCAACTTATATATATATCTCCCCAAAAAAGCTGTAAGCTGCATTGGCATAGTAATACCAGTGTTTGTCACATGATTTTTGGATCACTGTGGTGAGTGGACCTCTGTCTCTCTAGGAGGGTTCGGGGGCATGCTCCCCCGTAAGAAAATGTTGTGCTTTTTAATGTTAAATTCATCAATCTGGTGCAAATTAAACAAAGAAAAATTCAAAACTCTTTTAGTTACAGTGTCTGTCTACATCACTACTACATAATAATAGTTATAATATTAATCCCATGATAGTAATAGCCATATTGTAAAACAAATGCACTGAAAAATAAAGGAAACTTTCATAATTAGTTTTGTACTATTTCTATACTTGAAAGAGTATATTTCTATACTTCACATTAAAGATGTGATTGGGCTAGCCCAGTGTCAATCAAGAAAAGAACCAATGGGCCGCTGATCTACGTGTTTCATGGGCATTCATGGCATTTTTTTTTTGACCAATGCATTACACACTAATTACGCACTAACCCAGCGCCGCCAATTAAGCAAAACAAAACGAATGGGCCGCCGATGTACGAGTTTTATGGACCGTTAAAACAAAAAACAAACAAAAAAAGTACCTGCAGCCTTTCACAATCCACTTATTTAGCTGCTGTCGCATCAATTGACATGCCATCTCCTTTCCCCTCTTTCTTTTTCTATTTTTAGCACCCGACAGCTTTTTTGCGTTATCCATCTTTTTCGACGACAACTCACTACTCGTTCCTGCTCGCTCAGCGCTCACGGCGCCCGCTTGCGATGTTATCCCGCCCTCTTCTATGTCAAAATTAAAAATAATGACATTGGCAACATCGCTGTCTGTATCTGACAGTACAGTTAACATTGTAAGCTAACTTACCTCAGGCTTGCTTTCCGACGTGCGGTTCTTTGTTCGGCAGTGTGTTCAGTTGTCAGACTCGCGGTGTGTAAAAGACTTTGAAAAGAACTGCCCTACTCTGACTCTGATTGGCTGTCAGGTTTCGGCATTAGGAATGATGATTGTTTTTTTAAAGCTGCGAAGTTTATGGTAACTATAGAGATATAGCGGGTAAATGCTGGCCACGACCCCCCCACCCCCCATAAATATTTTCTCATCGGATCTGCACAAATTACGTAGGTGACCCATTTTGGTTTAAAAACGGCGAATTTCGCCGAAAGGTGAGGAGTTTTCATGCCTGTCTCTTACACACACTCTCTCACTCTCTCTCTGTCCTCTCACATGCTCAAAGGACATACACACACATTATAATAATTATAATAATACATAAGTCTTATATAGCGCTTTCCAAGGAACTCAAAGACGCTTTACAAATGAAACAAACAAACAAAGATGAGAGTGCTATTATAGATTGTAGGCGAGCTGAAACAGGTGAGTTTTGAGCAGTTTTTTGTAGGTGGTCAGTGAGTCCGAGTTTCTGATGTGGATGGGGAGTGAGTTCCAAAGGATGGGGGCAGCGATGGCGAAGGCTCGGTCCCCCAAAGTTCGGTGTGTTGATTTGGTGATGGGTTTGAGAAGGTTTAAGTCGGCAGAGCGGAGGCGTCGGGAGGGGCGGTGGTGCTGTAAGAGGTCTGTGAGGTATGGAGGGGCCAAGTTATTGAGGGCTTTGTAGGTGATGAGCAGAACTTTGTAATGGATGCGCTGTTGTACAGGGAGCCAGTGAAGCTGTTGAAGGACGGGGGTGATGTGGTCTCTGGAGCGGGTGTGGGTGAGGAGGCGGGCAGCGGAGTTTTGAACATATTGCAGTTTTTGTAAATCAGAGGAAGGGAGACCATATAGGAGGCTATTGCAGTAGTCAAGTCTTGATGTAATAAATGCATGGATGAGAGTTTCAGCAGCAGATGTGGAGAGGGTGGGGCGTAGGCGAGCAATGTTACATAGGTGGAAAAAGCCAGTTTTGGTGATATGACGGATATGGGGCTTAACCCTCTGGGGTCGACAAACGTGCCCGCGCGTTTTGCTGGATTTTCGTCACATTGTAGCACAATAAACTTACATTACTCCATCATTTATGGTCATACAGAAAAAAGAAATATAAAAAAAGAATCTGTGATATTTCTACTTTTGTATGTGTCCACTTACAATCAAATCAAAACATTGTGCTTTTGTAAAATAAAGAAAATAAACAGGGTGTGCGTTCTGCCTCCCTGTTGTGCTCGGGTCTCAGGGGCCGAAGGCTGTTGTGAACGAGAGGCTGAGGCAGTTGGATCCATGTGCAAAGCTTTATTGTAACACACCAGAAGATACTATAGAGCTGACATGCAACACAAGCAGACAAACCGAAGGGCAATCCAAACTCGTAGTCAGAAGTGAGCAGAGGTCAGGGCAGGCAGAGAAACGTTCGTAAATGTCCAGGAAAACAGGCTAAAATCCAAACCAGGGAAACGGGAATCTTAGAAATAATGCTCGGAACTGTTTGCAGGAATAACACTGGCAAAACAAGACTTCGCAACTAAACAATGGGAAGAACAGTCCAGATATAGGTGAGCTGAAGATGTCCAGGTGATGGTAATGACAGATGATAAGGTGACTGGAATGATGGGAAGTGCAGTTTCTAGAATTCGGGAGATAGTGATCTGATGATTCCAGAGGGAGGCAGCACGGAGCGCTCCGTGACAGAGCCCCCCCCCCTGCGAGCGGCTCCGGAAGCGAGGACCTGGACGGCGGCGGGGTCTCCCGCGGGACCTCGGGGCTGGACGATCCGGGTGTTCTTGATGGAAGGAAGCCACCAAAGAGGGATCCAGAATGTCTTGGGACCTGACCCAGGAGCGTTCCTCCGGGCTGTACCCCTCCCAGTCGATGAGGTACTGGAGAACCCCGCCGCGACGCCGGGAATCCAAGACCTCTCGCACCCGGTACGCCTGCTCGCCGCTGACATCAATGGGGGGAGCCTGCACTGGAGCGACCTCCTCCTGGGCCTCCTCTCTCCTGGGAGCTGCCGCGGGCCTGAGGAGAGACACATGGAAAGTGGGTGAGATACGATAAGTAGAGGGAAGTGCAAGACGATAAGACACAGGTGTGATCTGACGGAGGATCTGGAAGGGACCAATTAATCGGGGAGATAGCTTTTTGCATGGGAGTTTTAAACGGAAGTCCCGGGTGGATAACCACACCCACTGTCCCGGGCGGTAACGGGGACCCCCGCGCCTCCTTCGGTCAGCCTGGTGTTGGAACTGGCGGACGGCTCGTTGGAGGTGGACATGCGCAGAGTTCCATGTTTCCTCGCTACGTTGAAGCCAAGAATCAACAGCCGGGAGATTCGTGGGCTCGCCGGCCCATGGGAACAGCGGGGGTTGGAACCCTAGCACACACTGGAATGGAGTTAGTCCGGTGGCAGGCTTACGGAGGGAATTCTGGGCATACTCCGCCCAAACCAGGTATCGGCTCCAGTCCTGTTGGTTTTGATGACAGTAGGTACGGAGGTAGCGTGTGAGGTCCTGATTAAGACGCTCGACCTGTCCATTGGCCTGAGGGTGGTACCCCGAAGTTAGGCTTACATTTATATTTAACTTGGAACAGAGCTCTCTCCAGACTCGAGAAGTGAATTGAGGACCACGGTCCGAGACAATGTCCTCCGGAAGACCATAAAGAC
This sequence comes from Squalius cephalus, assembly GCA_022829025.1. Taxonomy (NCBI): domain Eukaryota; kingdom Metazoa; phylum Chordata; class Actinopteri; order Cypriniformes; family Leuciscidae; genus Squalius; species Squalius cephalus. The sequence goes on along the minus strand of CM040794.1, from coordinate 4,934,312 downwards.
GGAATACTTGATGCATGAGTACCTCCGCCGTCTGTAGGGCGGTGGGCAGACCAGCCAGGGGGATGAAACGACAGGCCTTGGAGAACCGATCAACCACGGAAAGGACAGCAGTGTATCCCTGGGAGGAAGGAAGATCAGAGACAAAATCCACAGCTATGTGGGACCATGGGCGTCGAGGAACTGGTAGGGGCTGAAGGAGTCCGGCTGGTTTCAAATGAGAGGATTTGACAGTATTGCAGATGGTGCATTGGTGGATGAACTTGATGACGTCAGCTTTTAACGAGGACCACCAGAAACGGTTCGTGACAAGATGCTGGGTAGCAGAAATCCCGGGGTGACCTGCACTGGGGGTGCAATGAACCCACTGGAGAACTCGAGAGCGGAGTTCAGGAGGCACAAAGAGTCGATCAGGGGGACACTCGGAAGGGACAGGATGGTTCCTCAAGGTTTCCGTAATCTCCGAGATGATATCCCATTGAACTGGCGCAACAATGAGTGTGGATGGCAGAATTGATGTGGGTTCAAACTGTTCACTGGAACCATCGAACTGGCGAGAGAGCGCATCAGCCTTTCCATTCTTAGATCCTGGACGATAGGTAATTTTAAAATTAAATCTGGAGAAGAACAGAGACCATCTGGCCTGTCGGGCATTCAAACGTTTGGCTGATCTAATGTACTCCAGATTGCGATGGTCAGTGAGAACGGTGAATGGATGGCGAGATCCCTCAAGCCAATGTCTCCACTCCTCGAAGGCGGCTTTCATAGCCAGAAGTTCTCTGTCTCCCACTTCGTAATTCCGTTCTGCAGGATTGAGCTTGCGTGAATAAAAGGCACAGGGAAACATCTTAGCCGGGTTACCGTGGCGTTGGGACAGAATAGCGCCGATGCCGGTATTAGAGGCGTCCACCTCCACAATGAATTCCCGTTCGGGATCCGGATGGTGGAGAATGGGAGCTGAGGTGAACCTTTCCTTTAGAAGATTGAACGCCAAAGTGCACTCAGACGACCACTTGAAATGTTTCCCCCCCCCCTGAAGGAGGGATGTTAGCGGGGCCACAGTGATGCTGAAGTTTCGGATAAACCTTCGATAGAAATTCGCAAACCCCAGGAAACGTTGAAGCTCCTTCACAGTGGTGGGTCGAGGCCAGTTCACAACGGCTGTAACCTTGCTGTCATCCATGGTAACACCCTCTGCGCTGATGACATAGCCAAGGAAGGATATGCGGGTTTGATGAAATTCACACTTCTGAACCTTTGCATACAGCTGGTTGTCGATGAGGCGTTGGAGGACAGCTCGCACATCCCGTACGTGGTCTTCAAAGGAATTTGAATAAATAAGGATGTCATCAATATAAACTATGACTCTCTGGCTCAGCATGTCGCGGAATACTTCATTTACAAAAGCTTGGAACACAGAGGGACAGTTCGAAAGGCCAAACGGCATTACCCGGTATTCATAGTGCCCCGTGGTCGTCGAGAAAGCCGTCTTCCACTCATCACCCCTCCGAATCCGAATAAGATTATAGGCATTCCGTAAGCCCAGCTTTGTAAAAAACTTAGCGGTGCGAAGCATCTCCAGGGCTGCGGGAACCAGAGGCAGAGGGTAGCGATATTTCACAGTAACTTCGTTCAGACTACCATAGTCGATACAAGGACGAAGGTCTCCGTCCTTTTTTTTCACAAAAAAGAACCCCGCTGAAACAGGAGAAGTAGAGGGTGTAATGAAGCCCTTAGCGAGTTGTTCATCTATGTAAGCCTTCATTGCGTCAGTCTCAGGCTGGGATAATGGATATACTCTCCCGCGGGGAGGTAACGCTCCAGGCAACAGTTCGATTGCGCAGTCTCCTGCACGATGGGGTGGTAGCCGAGAAGCCTCCTGCTCACTGAAAGCCTGGGCGAGGTCGTGATAAACAGCTGGAACACCTTGGAGATCTGGATTTTTGATACAATTCTGGGCTGCTTCAGGACCATGAACAGCGGGTTGACAGTGGGAAATACAGTGAGGGGACCACTGAATAATCCTCCTTTCAGACCACGAAATATGAGGATTGTGCTTCTCCAGCCAGGGAAATCCTAGGATTAACGGATGAAGAGGAGAGTGGATAGTGAACAGATGAATTAATTCAGTATGTTTAGTTCCAATGTTAAGGGTGAGCTGTTTAGTGGTGTACTGGACCTGACCCGACCCCAGGGGGCGCCCGTCTAGCGCTGCCACAGCCACACGGGATCCACATGGAATTAGAGATAAATTATGAGCTTTAGCAAAGGCCAGATCAATGAAGTTTCCAGCTGCCCCAGAGTCAATTAAAGCTGTAACTTTCAGAGATTCATTAGTAATACACAGAGAAACCTCCAAGTTGAGAGAATTAGAATAACGAGTATTGGGACTCACCGCAGAAAAATCGCCGTGAGTGGGTCTCACGGGACAGGACGCCCTCAGGTGGCCGGTTTGAGCGCAGTATAAACAGAGATTGTTTCTCCGCCTCCTCTCGCGCTCCTCTGTGGAAAGGCGCGTGAAGCCGATTTGCATGGGTTCGGGCCCGGAGCTGGCGGAGGGATACTCATTGAAGTGTGTTCTGAGCGAGGTGCGGCGGGCTCGCGAGAGGTTATCCAGACGGACAGCGAGCTCCATGAGTTGACTCAAAGTTTTGTCGTCGTCGCGGCAGGCTAATTCTCCCTGAAGATCCGCGTGCAGGCCCTTTCGATAGAGGAGTTTAAGTGGATCGTCGGTCCAGCCCGTCTGAGCCGCGAGGGTGCGAAATGAGAGAGTATAATCTGCCGCCGTGGAATTTCCTTGACGTAAGGATAATAATTGCTCACCGGGATCCTTCCCTCCCGCGGCGTGTTCAAAAACCTCTCGAAACTGAGCAATGAAGTCGTCATAACTCGGGAATGAAAGCTCTCCTCCTGCCCAGAGTGCGGTGGCCCATTCCAGTGCCCGTCCCGTGAGAAGAGAACAGATAAAAGCTACACGAGCATTATCAGAGGGAAACAACTGTGGCTGTTGGCTGATGTAAAGCGTACACTGCAGAAGAAATCCCTTGCAAGCAGCAGGTGAGCCATTAAATTTATCAAGTAGAGATAAACGAGGATTATTAGATGCGGTACTCACGCTGGGTGATGGTGGAACAGGTGGACTGGCGTTTTGAGCTTGATTAGTGGCTGTCGCTTGAGCAGTAAGGGCTTGCATGGTTTTCACTAACTCGTCAGTAATGGAGGTTAGTTTTACCAGTTGTTGTTGATGTACGGTGAGAACTGAGGCTTGACTCGAGAGCTCCGTAGAGAGATGATGTAAAGCTGCTGGATCCGGGGGTGGCGAAGTCTTCTGTTGTGCTCGGGTCTCAGGGGCCGAAGGCTGTTGTGAACGAGAGGCTGAGGCAGTTGGATCCATGTGCAAAGCTTTATTGTAACACACCAGAAGACACTATAGAGCTGACATGCAACACAAGCAGACAAACCGAAGGGCAATCCAAACTCGTAGTCAGAAGTGAGCAGAGGTCAGGGCAGGCAGAGAAACGTTCGTAAATGTCCAGGAAAACAGGCTAAAATCCAAACCAGGGAAACGGGAATCTTAGAAATAATGCTCGGAACTGTCTGCAGGAATAACACTGGCAAAACAAGACTTCGCAACTAAACAATGGGAAGAACAGTCCAGATATAGGTGAGCTGAAGATGTCCAGGTGATGGTAATGACAGATGATAAGGTGACTGGAATGATGGGAAGTGCAGTTTCTAGAATTCGGGAGACAGTGATCTGATGATTCCAGAGGGAGGCAGCACGGAGCGCTCCGTGACACTCCCCGTCACAGTGAACTTTTTTTTCTTGAGCACGTCTATAAACTGAAACCAAACTCAGTGAATACTTGTCACACATTTATGAGCCATATACCTTTATAAACATTTAAGTGTGTACTTTTAAATGATCGGATTCAAACTGAAAACAAATATTCTCTGTTTAAGTAATTTGTATAAAATCAACAAGATGTCCAGTATCTCAAACGCTTGCTCATTATTTTTAATTTGACCACGGGTGCTGCGTGGGGTGGGTGATAAGAGGATAGTGTTGGATGTCTTGCCCGGTAACCATTCCCTGTGGGCTCCTCACTCCTCCCTTCCACCGCAGCCGGTGGAGTCCCCCGTGGAGCGTGCTGGTCCATCTATAATGAGTGGGCCGGCCATTTCACCCGGGGCTCCCCCAGAGGACAGGACGCTGATTGCAACATCGGAGGGTGATAAGGGAGGCCCCTTACTGCTGATTGGCTGTGTTATGTGCACGGTCTGCCCAATTTCAGACATTGTTTAACATTGTTGAATCCACCCTTAAGTGCTCTGAACTCAAGTTATGACAAAATATAGAATGGTACATCTACAAAGAGGTTAATTAAGATAAAACTGCCAACCTTCAAATTCTGTGTTCTATACCATGGAGGAGAGGTATGAGGACAGAACCACCATTTTCATGAGGGAGGCAGGCCACCTTGCAGAACAGATCAGTTTCAAGCAGTTGTTGTCTTTTTATCCTGCCTCATCCATTTCTTGTGTACACTATATTTGGGCAGCAGTGGCTCAGTGGTTCATGTAGGTTGTCTACAAGCCGGAAGGTTGGTGGTTCAATCCCCGGTTACACCTGACCAAGTGTCGAGGTGTCCATGAGCAAGACACCTGACGAGCTGGATGGCGCCTTGCATGGCTGACACCGCCGTCGGTGTATGAATGAGTGAATGGATGAATGTGAGGCTATATGTAAAGTGCTTCGGTGGCCATAGGTCTGTGAAAGCGCTATGTAAATATAGTCCATTTACTATATTTAGCAGTTTTGAGCTGCATGGCTTTTCAAACAACACTGATGTGTAACGCTGGTGCAGGACATTGCATAACACAATCCCGTCTCCTCTTCTTTCTCTGATAAAAGCAAATCTTTCACCTCGCAAGAGAAAACAACTGTCCTTTTCCTTTGTAGAAACAAACATTCGGGGCCGTGCTTCAGGCTGTGTTTTACTCTTGCTGGCGTTTGCATATTCAATCACTGATAATCGCCTGGTCACCTGTGCTAGGGGATTTTTTCCACTCCGTACATGTTTCTTGATTTGTTGGAGATGGTTTTCAAAAGGGAAACCGGAAATATCATTCAATGAGCAATTGAAGTGGCGGACATCCTCATAAAGGTGAATCAGTCCATCTACATTGTATACTGAAAAATACTTTCCGTACAGGTCAGCACAGCGGATGACAAAGTGTGAGATGAGTTCATGGGCATATTGAAGGTATGCATTGCGAGTGCTCTTATCAGTGTCCAACATAATTGATATGGCTACTGTCAAGGACAGGAAATGGTAGTATCTTTCAGGAGATAAAACATTCTTCAGTACAACTGGTCCAGTATACAACAAAAATTGCCGAAATTCTGTGGCCTTCCACCTGTCCAGCTCTTCTAGACCGCGGGGCTGCCGAGCAAATTCACTAGGCATTTTTCCTCTTAGTCTGTTTAGCTTTTGCGATATTTGTTCCTTTTGCCTTACAGATAAGCAGCAAAGTGTTGGGCCCCGAGTCAAGAATATTAACATCCGTCGAACTACTCCCAAGTTGACCATATGCGTATAGTCTAAGACAGTGGTTCCCAAACCTGTCCTGGAGTACCCCCAACACTGCACGTTTTCTTTGTCTCCCTAATCAAACACACCTGATTCAACTCATCAGCTTATTATCAACACGTGCAACACGTTCCCAAAGTCATGTGAAATAATCGTGTTACATAATCGTGATTTCAATACTGACCAAAATAATTGTGATTATGATTTTTTCCATAATCGAGCAGCCCTAGTTTGTGCTCAAACCAAACTAGCTCCTAGTACATTCAATTTAGTTTGAGAAACAACATAAAGGTTTTCTGCTTGAACAGAAATTTACCTCTTTTTCTATCTTTATTGCTTCAACCTAAAAAAGTGATAAAGAAGAATTTTCCAATTTTGGAAACAATACATTTTGAATTTAGTTGGCGCGATGGCGGAGAGTAACGGTGCGTGTCCTCTACAGCGGCAAAACTCCGCTCAGTGCTGCTGGCAACGCTGTAACGTCTCCGCTTTGGGGTGTGTCTGTTGCGAGTGTGTTTAATCTAAGGGTTTTTTTAACACACGGACAGTATAATCATCAGCAATGCACGCGATTACATTTAGAAATAGACAAGCTTTGTTTCCAAATGCACCAAGCAAAGATATCCTTTCAATTTTATAAACTTTTATAAACCCAGCCAATATAATCACAATGAACACATCCAAAATAAAATCTTTAACATTGTGAAGTCAAGTCACGAGGCTCCACCTGAGAGCGGCATTTCATTCACTTCACCCATACCTCAAACTCGCCGACAACGCAGAAAGGGCCATAATAAAAAGCCTGTACCCAATAATGCTGCAGATGCAATTCTTGGTCGTTTTGAACACATGACTGTTCAATGATAATTGTTTTGTATGAAAAGTTTTTCTGTCCATCGCTGCTATTCTCAAAGTCACATGAGAGAGCAGTGACATGGGTCTTTGTCCACACATACAGAGAAGCTATTGTATCTCCTGGGGGATTTCCGTTGACTGGACAATCACGCAACTACTGATAAGAGTGTTAAGACATTTGCTGGGATCAGCATTTGTACATGTGATTTGCCTTACAGTAAATATGACGAAAGGTATTCGAATCTGGATTATAAAAGAAAGAAACTGGAGACGGATAAACTGCTCATCCTTGCAATCTCCAGTTCAGGAAGCCAGCAGTGCCTGAATGCAAGAAGCTGTAAAAGCCTAGCTAATATTACTCTGTTAGTCTAAGTACTCTATTATATTCTGTAACAAGTATTCTTTTCATTTTGATTCTTTTAATAAATATTGTTAAACATTTATTCTAAATCATCTGACTGGAACTTGGAATTTTTGAGTACGCTTCACCTTTTCTTTCCTGGATCAGGACGATCTCCACCCGGGGGGAAAACTAAGGAGGGTGAGCATGAATTCTGATATGTGAATAATCAGTATGCACTGTTTGATTGATTGATACGCCTGGCTAAAGAAACAACTTATAACAGGGTTATTGTTGTATAGCAAACACGGTTGAAGAGTACCTAAAAAGGTAGATTTATACTACAAAGGGGAGATTTATTATATTTATAATTCTTATTATCTTTATAATAAAATACGAATTTGTAGAGACTGTTCACCTAACTCTTAAAAGTACGACTAAAAGATAGGCTCTTTAGATACCGCGGGATTATTTATATGTCCTGATAGGATGTAAAATAATTTGGAACGGTATTTAATCGTATAAACTTTTACAACATATATATAACAACTGCAAAGCGTCTAATTTATAAACAAAATGATTTACGCATTCACAAAACATCTTAGCCTATGGCTAAAAGTAGCTCTTAACTTGCCGATTTAGGATAAACTCTTAAAAATAATGGGCATGTCAGTCCTAATTTTAGGACTTTTCCTAAGAGTATTTCAGAAAACATTTTAGCTAAGACGACACAGTTAATTCTCATACTGTATTTTCAGAAAGTTTTGGAATATTTATTCTGTCCCCAAATGTATCACTAATAAAACACAATAATACATAATTTAATGAGAAGGCTTATATTGACCTATTAAGATTTTGTTTGCATCTACCTTGTAAATATATGTTTTGCCATTTGCCATATAAAGTTTTCACATATAAGCCACGCCCACAGGTGTTCAGTCGACGTGCATTGAGTGGGTCTGTTTACAAGAAGATCGCGATGCCACGCAGATGTGCTGTTCCTGGCTGTGGGCAAATGTTTGAATACGCTGCCGAACGATCCAGACGTCAGGGAAAAATGGAGGCAGTTTATTTTTAGTGGACGGCCCAGTCACGGCAGTGTTAATTTAAGCGTGTGTTCTTTACATTTCAAGGATGACTGTTTTGAGAACAAATCGTATTATGATGTTGGCTTTGCCAGAAACTTTTGCTTACCGCAAACTGTAAGTAATGCATTTCATTTTAAAACTACCTTTTAAAACGTTAATTGCAGTTTCGTTCATAATGAATAATCACAGTGTTTTTACTTAGTGTAGTAGCATATTGTAGCACATGTAGCATATTGTTTTCAGAGTCTGTCATGTTCAGGCCCCATATTAAAGATGTAGGGTTGTAAAAGATGGGCACACAGCCGTCGTTTCAAACCATGAGACATAAGTACCATAGCAGAGGTATTCAGGGTTTTTGCTGCATTGAAAAGTGAAATTTTTGTCCCGCCAAAGCCTTGGTCGGTGAGTGAGTGATGTAGATGATTGTGACAGGGCGCATGTTACTGAAAGAATGAGCAGAGAGAGAGAGACGCGGCCGCGCGCGCACTCTACCGGTCTTCAAACTCTCTTGCTCTCTCTCCTTCCCTCGCGCATATGAATCAAAATCAATTGAGAATTGACAAAATGGTAAAAGATCGGAAGAACGAAGTTTCACATGGAGCATTGTGTAGCCTACATGTGATACAAAATTTTAAAAATTGCCATATCAATGCTGCATCTTCAAATATGGCCTGTGCATTCATTTTGTCCGTGGTACACCCTATCATTTCATTGAATTTAGTTAAATAATGTTCAACTTTTAGCAAATTGTTGTAAACTTTATTCCTTCATCGAAGCAAGACCAGGAGACTTGAGATGGATCTTATAAGCAGAAGAGATTTATTCTTCCGAGTCTGTAGTTCATCAAGTCTAATCTAAATACAGTATTCATGGTAGTTATACACATTCAAAAAGGGGAGGGATTACATAGAGGCGGAGACTCTGAATAAAGCATGTTTAGAAAACACACCCTAGACTGAGGGTGTGGCCAATCGGCTCCAGTTCCAAGAGCCATCCAAGACAAAAGGGTGAGAGTCTCACCTACCGAGAGGTGGAGACACTCTAAACAAAGTGTGTAAATTAGCTATGCAAGTTTAGACTGCCTGCCCCAGACTGAGAGAATCAACATAACAGTCATTGCTAATCCAATCAGCCTAATCATTCAACGTCTGGGTCAGGGGCTCTGAGAAGACTTACAATAGAGAAAAACAGGACTGGCAGAAACTGTTGATACCATTATCCTAACCTAACCTTAAAATGCTAACTTCAATGTACTCAAATTTTACTGTTGCAACCTAAATTAAACATTTAATTAATTTGTAATACAACACAAATTATAGGATAATTACGCAACAATAACCCGTTTTCAAGTGTCTCGGGTTACAAATGACATATTCAAAATATTTTTCACACTTTCCATGTGGACATGAGCTGATCCATTCTTAGTTGCTGTGGTGATGGTTTATTTTCTTCTGATTCCTCATCTGATTCCGGCTCAAACATATAGGGTTGTATCATTGCAAGAGCCATGGCCTCGCACGCAGCAATCGGCAGCACCCGCTACTACTGTAAACAGTTCTGCAGAATCCGCACATGTTCTGACTAGGGGGCGTTAAAGGGTTAGTTCACCCAAAAATGAAAATTATGTCATTAATGACTCACCCTCATGTCGTTCCAAGCCCGTAAGACCTCCGTTCATCTTCGGAACACATTTTAAGACATTTTAGATTTAGTCCGAGAGCTTTCTGTTCCTCCATTGAAAGTCAATGGACGGCATACTGTTCACGTCCAGAAAGGCAATACAGACATCATCAAAGTAGTCCATGTGACATCAGTGGCTCAATCTTAAGTTTATCAAGCGACGAGAATACTTTTTGTGCGCAAAAAGTAAACAAAAATAACGACTTTATTTCACTATTCATTTCCTTCTCTCTGGTCGCGAGCTATTTCACGTAGTGTAACTGCGTAGCGCGTCTGTGTTGTACGTCACACGCATCACACATGACCAGCGTCGGCCAATAGTGAGCCTACGTGTGACGTACAACACAGACGCGCTACGCAGTTACACTACGTGAAATAGCTCGCGACCAGAGAGAAGGAAATGAATAGTGAAATAAAGTCCAGGTCCATGACACCCTGGTAAGGCCTCTGCCGGTGGGACATCATCTGGGATCAGAGCATATTTCCACTGTCTACCAACAGCTTTGCAGAGCTGACTCAGTCGATGGCTGTCAGTCACTGAGATGTTCTCAGAAAGAGGGAAGAATAAATTAAATTAACTAGGGGTGCTCCGGCAGGATTTTTGGGGCCGAACACCGATCCCCGATTGCTGGAAGCTGTATCACCCGATACCGATCACTGATTACAGGGTCTATTTGAAGCCTTCTATTTATCATGTAGCATCATTTATTAAACTATATTTAACAACAATGTTGTACTTTATGTACTTTGTACTTTAAACTAAAAACTGCAACAAAAAAGGCTATAGCCAAAATATTGTTTTGAGTCAGTCAGCCATCAGTTTTTCTAATACACCTTTTCAAGGACCACAGATAGTAAAGTGCACAGCAACAAAAAAATCAAATAACTAACAACTTCCATATCTGTATCTATCTATAACTTTGCTTTTTTCTGGGATGTTCATTCAGATTTTGTGGGCATTTAGAGAGGTAGAGAGCGGGAGAGTTTGGTAGAGAAAGAGAGAGGGGGGATAGAGATTATTAGATTCATATCTCCCAAAGCTTAAACTTCTTAAGCATCAATGGCAGATTTTTCTTTATAAATATAAGCATCTCTGCAATTTTGACTGACAGCTTGTTCCTCTTCTCATCTATTATATTCCCTGCTGTGCTAAAAAGTCGCTCGCTATCAACACTTGTGCATGGTGCACAGAGGTAGCTTCGTGCTGCTTGTGCAAGAGCCGGAAAGAGGCTTTTATTGTTCTGTCAATAAGCAAGTGGCTGTCCGCTTTGTGGGATAACTGGCCCTGACAGGTAGAGATTCAAGTGCAATGATGCTGAGCTGCTGATGTCACTACCACCACATTCCTGCTGATGTCACTCCACACCCAACAACTCAGCATACATAGCAAGCAAGGAGCCAGTTCGTGGTACTTTCTCTGGGGGTCCGAACCCGCTTGCAGCAAAACTCGCCTCACCATCCTGCTGCTCCATTCCAGTGGCCAGGACATCAGAAAGCAGCCCACGTATCTGGAGCTTGACTGCGTCAGAAAAATATCTGTCTTTGTACCTTTTATTAACAAAAAAACAAAACATTCATTAATTTATTTGAATTGAATATGAATTTGTCAAAAATCAGAATCAAAAATACTTTAATAAGTGGGTTACAGTTGCTCCATGTTAGAAAATAAATAGGTAACAGCACAGAGAAATTATAAGAAAAATCTATATTAAGAAATGTTCTATTATTTAATTTCGAAGGTTATGATTGGCTCTTGTTATGATTAGTCAGCCTAGCATACTATAAAAAAAATTCTTATTATTAACTCTTCTAAATGCTCATGTTTACAGCAAATTTAACAGAATGTGAAGGAAATACCAGCCTACAAAAAAAAAGAATAACACAATTACACTATTCATTTCATTAATAGCTTTTTGTATCAATCATTTAGACCAAATATACCTATTCTTGCAATATGAATTAAGGAGCTTAAAGGGGTGGTTGATTATGATTTCACTTTTAACTTTAGTTAGTGTGTAATGTTAATGTTTGAGCATAAACAACATCTGCCAAGTCACGATGCTCAAAGTTCAAAGCAAAGGGAGATATTTTCTTTGAAAGAAATTGCTTTTTAAGGACTACAACAAACGGTTGGTATGGACACTACATTCCTCCCGGGTTAGTGACATCACTAACCCTAAAAGTTACATAAACCCCGCCCCCGGGAACGAGATTTATAGATTATCAAGACAGAATATGCTAATAAATGATTAGAGGATAGTTAACTCCACATCAGCTACATAAATTTAAACATAAACAAAAAAGTTGTTGAAATTTTCAGGACACAAGCTGTTGTAGCTCCGCCCCCCGTGCTGGGAGCAGCAGCTCATTTGCATTTAAAGAGACAGACACAAAAACGGTGCATTTTTGCTCACCCTTAAAAAGTGACAATTTTAACATGCTATATAAAAATATCTGTGGGGTATTTTGAGCTAAAACTTAACATACACACACTGGGGACATCAGAGACTTATTTTACTTATTAGCATTATACCACCCCTTTAATAGAATAGTCAAAATATATATATATTTATATCAATTCTGAATTTAAACTTTTGAAATACTCATTTGCTTAATTCGCTCTGACAGCCACAGAGCGCGCCCATGCACACACACACACACACACAAACGAATCTTTTCTGAACCGCTTCCAACAACGTGGCTTTTGGAGTTTTTACACCGTGGTCAGTCTCTGCTGTCTTCTCAAGAAGACGAGTTAAAGCTCTGATGGATGGTATAACATCTGCAGTCGATGCAGTTGATGAGCTGATCTGTTGCGTGAGCTCTTCAAATGGGGCGAGTAGGGGTGTAACGATACCCTAATTTCACGATTCGATACATATCACGATACTGATATTCCAAGACATATAATAAAAGGTTAAGAAAAAATGTACTGTTGATTAAATGCTAAATTTGATATAACATTGTGGATGTAAATGAATAGGCTTGGACAATGGTGACACCAGAATATATATTCATGATTCTGAACCTGAAAATACAGAATTATTTTAGACGAATATGCTTGCACTGTCACTAGCTAGATATATTTAAAATAATGTAGGCCACTTTTTACTGGTAACATAGGACTTATAAGCATTATCAGGACCCACTAATATTCCCCCATTATTATACATTATATTCAACATAATATATTGTAGTGTAATGTAGTACTGACTCTGAAAACTTACATTTTTTCTCACAGGGTAATTTTTATTTTGGGTGAACTATCCACGATACATATTGTTGCATTTTTGTATTGCGATATATTGTGACACGATATATTGTTACACCCCTAGGGGCGAGTAGCGAAATCATATTTTCAACTAATTTCCACTGGCTGCCGGTGAACATGGAGGGTAAGTCATTGTCGGCTCCATAAGCACACAGGGCACGTTTCTGTTCCAGCAGACTCTGCAGCATGTATGCAGTACTGTTCCACCTGGGAGGTACATCTTGCTGTAGTCTCTTGATAGGCTGGCCCAGTTGTCTCTGAATACTTTGAAGCTGGGAGTAAGCAAGCGGGGAGTGTTTGAAATGACCGTCGATGCGTCTTCCAGAAGCGATTATATCGGCGATGCTGCATTGTGACATGACTCCCTCGGTCACGGCGAGCTGGAGTGAATGCGCCATGTACGGCAGGCTGGGTAGATTGCCATCTCTCATGGCCTTTTCCATGTTCTTTGCATTATCCCTTAGAATAACATGCACTTTTTCCTTCGGGATTCCCCATGCTTGAAACATGTCGCTGAATGCAGCAGCAAGAGCCTCGGCGGTGTGTGACCCTGAAAACTCTTGAGAATGTAGAACAACTTTTTGTAGTTCGAAGTTTTGATTAATGAACTACGCAGTGAGGCTCAACATGGACATGGGACATACACTCCAAATGTCACTAGTGAAACCAATCAATGTTATGTTGTCCTTCATAAGACTGTCGACAAATGTAAACACTGTTTGGTATAACTGCGGCAGGCACACATCAGTGAAATATTTACGCCCTGGCAGAAACGTGAATCTAAATAGGACATGAGTCGCCGGAACCCTTCATCTTCCACAAGAGACAGAGGCTGGTGATCTAGGCAAATGAATTCCATTATTTTGTCTGATATTTCTTTATGCTTCTTACTGTCCCTGCTGTAGGGTTGCTGTCTTTGAAACGTCTCTGTTACCGACAGCTGAGTGAGTGGCGCTTGAGTTGCTGAACTGTCTCGCTCTCTCTTTGCGCTAGCTAACCTTGAAAACTGCTCATATTCCTTTATGTGACTAACCTTCAAATGTCTGATGAGGTTGGTGGTGTTAAAATGCTTTGCATGTTTTCCGCCTTATGGGATTTGCTTGGTACACACGTTGCAGATGGCTAATGTATTGTCTTTTTCACACACCTTGTAGAATTGCCAGACCGGTGAAGCCATTTTTAGCAGCACGTAAAAAATCCTCTCGTGAGATTTGCGTCATCGGCTTTTCTGGATCGGCCTTTATAGAGACCACGATCAAACATCCCAAAGCTATTATTGGCCGATTATGATCGGCGACCGATCAATCGGAGCAATTATAATAATGAACTCACATTCTCCAAAATTCAAACCATAAAAAAAAACGTTCTATGAGCTAAACTCAGGACAGTGCCCATCAAGGACCGACATTGCCTATCCCTGATCTATAAGACATATTTTCAGTGTTTCTATTATATACTGTTCATATTTTTTAAACAATATCTAATATCAAAATCTAATATCCATGTGTAATAAGTCAGTTTTTCATAAAAAGTACAATATTTGCCTCTGAGTTGAAGTGAACAATCTAAAGTACTTCAAATTTATACTTTAATCCAGTAATGTTACATTCACCCACTGGTTATTTGGAAAATGAAACTAACAAAATGTATTGTCACATTAACAAATTGTTGCTAGCTATGTCCCGGGAGTTGTTCAATGGGACCGTCTGTTTTTGTCGCCTAGCAACTGTGACAGCCGACATGATGAGCGGCAGCAACATTTGTACTGGACTTTATATATATAAAATGTATAATGTGTATATATATATATATATATATATATATATATATATATAGTTATAACTTCCTAAAAACATACAAGTACAACATTTGAACCTTAATTGTATTTATTTTGTTTCCATTTTTATCATATTTCCATTTATCATAGATACATTAGATTACTTGATTAAATTGAAACCCAATACTTGCATTTAAAAGTGTAATCTGGCAATTTCATCTCTGGCGAACAGTGAATTCTGGAGTAGTTAAGGATGCGAAGGATCCTTCTGATGTATCCTGCATTCATGGGAAAAGGACAGCCTTCGTCATTTCCTGATGACGCAATCGGCTATTCTTTCTCCTTTAACTCGGTGCGTCCTTCGACGCGGCGTTCAAAGGATGCAGCCCCTGAATTGGGACACAGCAGTTGAGCAATTGAGACATGAACCAAAACAAGATGTGACACTTTATCAGAACAGAAAACTTTTACAAGTTTTTTGAACTTTCAAAACGTACTGCACCAGTGCACTTTCACACGGATGATACACATTTATTTACATGGCTAACTGACAAAAACAACTCAAGATGGAAAATTGCTAAATGATTCATTTTGTAACAATCTTAAGGAATTTCCTTGGAATTTTTCCCTTGGCTGCTTTTGTTTTAAAAAGCTTTTGTTAACAAACTATCAACTTTTATTTATATTTTCATCTCTGTGTTCTGTAAAGCTGTGCAACAATGTGCATATAAATTGCTTTAGATTAAAGCATCTGCAAAATGTGAAAATGTAAAATTGGTTGCACTCTGACAGAACCTATGAGTAAGTAATAATTAACAAAGGTAAAAACAGCTCACATTATGGTACTGTAAAACAAGTCAATGTTATCATTAGCATAAATCATAAAGACACAAATCCACTTTCGCAAAATCTTGGACTTCATGCTTGTGAAAAGTTGTAAATCAGGTTAATAATTACATTTAATGATTTTATACATGTAATTACATTTATTTAAGTTGACAAGTTTTATGCATTTATTCACTTTTACATCTGTTGACACAGGATGTTGTTGCATGTGGAGTAAAAACAACATTTAAAGGTATTTTGTGAATTCAACACAAGTTAAACTCCAGCAACATTCGTAGCATGATTTAAATCACAACAGAAATAACTGTCAACTCGTTCTTTAGTTAAAAGAAATTGTCAGACACTTACATGTAAATGGGCCAAGCAGTAAGTGGCCCATGGGTCACTGGCACGTGACAATATCTGATGTATTTAACTTGCATGTACGTTTTGAGGTAATCATTCCTCACAGAGCCTGTTTTATTATGTTAGGTGCTAATAAATACTATTAAAGTGTGACATTTTAACCATTCATGACAATTGATTCAAACGATCAGAGGTGTGTGCTTCTGTGATTATCCCTCTGCGTCCCATAAGGACACCGACCGCTGATCTTGAACTTTAGTCACAACATTTGTGAAATAGAAAATAATTTTGACTCAGAGATAAACATCTACTGAACCAGGGAAATCCTTTGATTGTAATTAACTTGACCTACTTGATTTTTCTGGAGAAATATAAATCATTTACAAAAGACAGTAAATCAGGACACTATAAAAGGAACATGAGAGGCTGTGAGGATGAAGAGCAAGAGCTGGAAACAAACATCAGTGAAGAATGAAGGGTTTAGTATGTTTGCTGCTGTTGGAAACATTTGTGTGTGTCGTACAGCATCAGGTAGATGGAGGACTCAATGAGAATGAGATCAGTCAACAGCTCAGATCTGAGGACGGAAGACAGAATCCACCTCAAACAGACACTTTGAGAGATGAAGCTTCAACTGACAGCCAACAAAACTACCATCTGTTCTTCACTGACATCCATGCAGCGCTGAGAGAACTGACCACCACCGTTACAGAGCAGAAAGTGAACATCAGAGAACTGACCGCCACCGTTACAGAGCAGAAAGTGAACATCAGAGAACTGACCGCCACCGTTACAGAGCAGAAAGTGAACATCAGAGAACTGACCGCCACCGTTACAGAGCAGAAAGTGAACATCAGAGAACTGACCGCCACCGTTACAGAGCAGAAAGTGAACATCAGAGAACTGACCACCACCGTTACAGAGCAAAAAGTGAACATCAGAGAACTGACCGCCACCGTTACAGAGCAGAAAGTGAACATCAGAGAACTGACCGCCACCGTTACAGAGCAGAAAACCATCAACAGAGAACTGACCGCCACCGTTACAGAGCAGAAAGTGAACATCAGAGAACTGACCGCCACAGTTACAGAGCAGAAAGTGAACATCAGAGAACTGACCGCCACCGTTACAGAGCAGAAAACCATCAATAGAGAACTGACCGCCACCGTTACAGAGCAGAAAACAAACATCAGAGAACTGACCGCCACCGTTACAGAGCAGAAAGTGAACATCAGAGAACTGACCGCCACCGTTACAGAGCAGAAAACCATCAACAGAGAACTGACCGCCACCGTTACAGAGCAGAAAACAAACATCAGAGCTTTAGAGACACAATTGAGGGAAGAGATGAACAAGAAAAATGATGTAATCCTGGAAGAGATGAACAAGAAAAATGACGGTACCTCACCAAAACATGCACTCTTTTATCAATGATCCTCAAAGTAAAACACCAATGCAATACATTGCATAGTGTAAATGTTAGTGTAAAGTTGAGTGTATACTGTGTAAATTGTGTTATCTATTACAATAATCAGTGTAAATGTCATTTAACAGAATATTTATTCCTTCACAGAAATATCAAATCTTACTCTGAGTCAAGTGGAGGGGTTGAGAAAGGAAAATAGAGGTGAAAGTTTGCTTGAATGATATTAAATTCAGTGTATACATTCTCAGTGTAATATAGTAATATATATCACAATATTGCTTATGTTTTTCAATAACAGACAGAGAAATAGCTTTTTCAGCTTCACTGATGCAATCTGGTAGTGGATATATTGGTCCTTTTACCACTGAAATCACACTAACCTACAGGAACGTCTTCACAAACATAGGGAACGCCTACAACCCAATTACAGGTAATGATCAATGAAATGAGTCATAAAACTCAGTTTATAGTAATGAAAACCCTTCTGCTCCATTCAGACCTCTCTGCAGTTGTGTAATGTGTATAAGAGAATTAAATTATCTGCCATCTTTCAAAACTATTACACAGTGTTTTTGCTGATTAAGTGATCATACAGGAAA
Source organism: Squalius cephalus (assembly GCA_022829025.1). Lineage (NCBI taxonomy): Eukaryota > Metazoa > Chordata > Actinopteri > Cypriniformes > Leuciscidae > Squalius > Squalius cephalus. The sequence continues at coordinate 4,916,494 of CM040794.1, read as the reverse complement.
CATCTGATTCTGTATCTTTTGTTATTTGATTTAGGTATTTTCACAGCCCCACTGAAAGGAGCGTACATGTTCAGAATCTCTGTATTTGGTCATGGAGGAACTACAGCAACTGCAGACATTGTTAAGAATGGAGAGCGTGTGGTTACAGCACATGATGTTCAGGCTCAGGATCGGTTACACTCCTCAAATGGAGTTGTGTTGATCCTGGAGGTTGGAGATGTTGTCTATGTGAGACTTTGGTCTGGCAGGAGGATATATGATAGCCACAATAACTTCAACACTTTCAGTGGTTTCCTACTGTTTCCCTTAAGATAACAGGAGCTTTGCAGAATGTGATTCTTATAATTCTGAACCCTCAGTGTATGATTTAAGATGGAAATCATGAAGAATCATTAACATTATTAAGCAATATTAATGAGGACTAATGTGTGTTTGAAATTTGCAATAGATTACTGTATAAAAGTCTGAGCTGTCTGTACATGTAAGTGTGTATTAAGAGTTTCAGCACTGAGACAGACAGGACCCATGAATATCACCTGTGACTCAAAAGTGTTTTGTTAAAGCAGTAAATCTAATAATGTTAAATAATATATTTTTAAGTATAGTTTGTTGCTGATCCTTGATCTGTATCTCTTCACCCTACATACATAAATAAATAAATAAATAAATAAATAAATAAATAAATAAGAGAATAAAGAGACATTGTGGCATTTTCTTTTCCTCATATTTTCATGAATATTTCCCCAACAATGCTTGCTATTATCATGATATCATGCTTATCAACAACTGATTTTGTGGTGGCAATTTCCAGACATTTTTTTTCCAGTTTTATTTATCATTTAGCCTACCGGATTATGTATTATGTTAGATGCACAATAGTCATACAGCACAATAATCGGGGGAACAAGAAACAATAGTCAGTAATACAAATAAGGTCCATACACAAGAAGACAGTCACTGGAATAGAACGCTCAGAATGGCAGCCGGGTCAAACTATAGTTCACGAGGAGGTGTGTGTGTGTGCCTGGCTTAAATAGCCAGGTGATATGAGACATGTTCATGGCTAGGTATGTGGGCTCTTGGGAATTGTAGTCCATGGTTAAAGGGGTCATGACATGAGAAACCAAATTTGCCTTGATCTTTTGGCATATAAGAGGTCTTTGTACCATTAAAACGTCCTGCAAGTTTCATAGCTTTAGACGTCCTCCCCATTATAAACGAATCATTTATTTAATCAAGCTCTAAATACAGCTTGTTCTGGATCCATGGTATGAAGTGACGTCACGGTACGAAGTGACGTACCAGTCGTTTGCATATGACCGCCTCCAGCGTAGACAACTACGCTTCAAGCGCATGATAACTACGCCTCATTTCATCATCGCATCTGTCACGTGCTTCACATGTGTTCAGTCGACGTGCAGCGAGTGGGTCTATTTACAAGAAGATTGCGATGTCACGCAGATGTGCTGTTCCTGGCTGTGGACAAACAACATGTTTGAATAATATACGCTGCTGAAAGATCCAGACGTCAGGGGAAGATGGATGCCGTTTATTTTTCGTGGACGTCCCAGTCACGGCAGTGTTAATTTAAGCGTGTGTTCTCCACATTTCAAGGATGAGCGACAGTTGAGAACAATCGCAGTATGATGCTGGCTTTGGCAGAAAACTTTTGTACAAGATAAGGCCGTGTGGACTATTCTGGGCTAACGACGATGCAAACTGTAAGTAATGTAGGCTATTCAAAACTTAAAACTTTTTTAAAACGTTAATTGCAGTTTAATTCACCGTGTTTTTTAGCCTACTTATTGTTTTATAACCGTCATGTTCATGCCCCGTAGGCTATTAAAAGATGTAGGCTGTCAAACTGACAAAATAGTTTCACACTTTCTATGTGGACGGGCTGATGCATTCTTAGTTGTGTTGATGGTTCATTTCCTCTGATTCCGACTCAAACATCATTGCAATCGCCATCTCCTCGTACGCATCACCCGTTACTATGGTAACGGTAAACACAGCTCCGCAAAATCCGCACGTTTTGAAAAGGGGGCGTTAACAATTGATGCATAGGCACTGACGTTATCCAATCATAACAGTGGGTGTTAACACTGAACTCTTAAAGGGGAAACACCCCCAAAACAGACTGTTTGAATCAGAGCATGAGAAACAGGGTGGGAAAAGGTCATAAATCACTAAATTTTAAACGTTTTTTTGTCCAAAAAACTATAGTAATACTATAATTGCACCTAAGGGAACACAATAAAAGAAAATAAAAAAACATGTCATGACCCCTTTAATACTCTGGAGAGTGAGACCTCTGGTGGCCGATCGAGGGATCTCCATTGGAGTTTGTAACAAAAATAATAAACAATTTCAGACCTTGAAGGTATTTATGACATAAAAACTTGGCATTTTGTAAAGAGATTTACAATCCAAATTTTAAATTGAATTTACAGTACGGCATGATTCAGGCTTAGACTTTCTGAAATGCTCAGAACAAAGCAAAGATAATAATTCTATTACGTAAAAAACAGTGAATTTATTTAAAAGAAAATATTACAGATACATTTGTTTTTACAAATTACTAATTCAATATAATTTAGTTATTAGGATTTTATAACATAAAACATGGCATTTTTTAAGAGGTGTACAAGCCAAATTTGAAATTGAATGTACAACATGACACGATTCAAACTTTATAGAAAATGTATAATAATGAACCATGTATGACCATTTCATTCTTAGAAATTTATGACATAAAAAATCTTCTTTTTTTTTTACAATTAAAACAATTAACTTCATTGTAAAGCATGACACGATTCATGCTGAATTGAAACATTTGGATTTTCTGTAATGTTAAAAATGTAAGAAAATATATATAAAAATAATTAATTAATTTAATTCTTAAGATTTTATAGTACAAAACACAGACAAAGACATAAGATAAAAACATTTTAATATAATTTTCTCCAGTAAACATATCTTGACTTAAAGGGCACCTATTATGCAAAATTCACTTTTGCATGGTGTTTGGACATAAATGTGTGTTGGCAGTGTGTGTACATAACCACCCAATAGTGATAAAAATCCACTCACTCCTTTTTTTTTTATCCCCATAAATCATCAGCAGTGTCTCCCAACGACATGTTTCAGCCATGGGGCTGGTGTGACGTCACTACAGCCACAGGCCCTGTCTGCGAATGTTGACAGACACTGCTGGTTTAACATAGTCCCGCCCTGATCGAATTCACAGCACTGACGTGAATGTAATGTAATCCACATAGCTCTCTCTATTTACTCCCGAAATCTGAGGCAGCCGCTAAGACGAGGTGGATTAATTTTGTTTTCGAAGAAATCCCTCAATTCTACAGAAATTCGTTTATGTACTTACACACTTCTTATACTGTGTTTATTCAGCTCTTACAGTGATTTTCTGGAGTAAAACTGACACTTCATCTTTTGTGTGATGTACAATAAACTTAATTAAACTCATCAGTATATGTTTGCCTATCATTCGGACGGTCCGCTACAGCAGGCTTGTATTAACAGTGGATACAAGCAGATGACAAATATGTTATAACCGTAATTAAACTAAACTATACCTGTTCCATCTCTATACAGCACTCTGACTCTGTAGGCATTATTGTCCGACTCCGGGTTGAAATGAACACCGTTACTGAGAGTTTCTGTTTTGATATTATCATCATTCTGCGAGGTGAGATTGTTCTGACACTGAGCTCCGCCCCCTGTGCCGTGCAGCAGCAGCTCATTTGCATTTAAAGGGCACACACTAAAACGGCATGTTTTTCTCAGCCCCAAAAAGTGACACTTTAAACATGCTGTAAAAAATTATCTGTTGGGTATTTTGAGCTTAAACTTCACATACACACTCTGGGGACATCAGAGACTTATTTTACATCTTGTGAAAAGGGGCATAATAGGTCCCCTTTAAAGTGCCCTTATTATGGATTTTTGAAAATGACCTTTCATGTAGTGTGTAACATAGCTCTAAGTGAATGGAAACATCCTGCAAAGTTTTAAATCTGAAAGTGCACCATATATAAAGTTATTGTCTTTCAAAAGTAAGAGTCAACGAAATGTTTCATTGTGACATCAAGGCGAAACATTAGCATATTGCCTGCCCAATTATTGTGCGCGCAGACACCAGGGAAAACTTCCTGTCGAGAAGATGTTGTGCTCTACAATGTGAAGGTAAATTCAGCTCTTTTTCACTGCCCAAGGACGAGCATGTGAAGAATCAGTGGTTAAAATTAATCTTTACCATGATACCACAGCAGTTTAATCCTAAACTTTTGCTGTGTTCCCTTTATTTTACTGACGACTGCTTCTCAAATCTCAGAGTTTAATGCAGTAATCGCAAACCGCTTGGTCTTGAAAGTAGGGATGGGGAAATGAAGCCTCATGAAGCACTGAGGCTTTCCCCTGACTGTTCCGGGAAAAGATTCAAAGCTTCGAGAGTGTCGAGAACAGCGCCATCTGGTGCTTATTTAAAATAAAGCAGCCAGAAGCCTGTGTAAGAAGCTCTGGCAGATGAAGCAACCACAACACACTCCATAGTTTCAATGTTACGTGTACAAATAAAAGCCTTACACATTTGTGTTTGATTTGTCCATTAAATAAATTCATTTACCCATTAAAGTGTGACTATAATATATAATATGAGCTTAAATGATTCAATAAGATTTAATGTAGGCCTACTCTCTCTCTACACACACGCACTCACACATAATGAATAAGGACATTGTGTGATAGGATCATCTGTTATTAAATGTGCTTATGTCACTGTAGGAATGACAGAAAGGTGATAAAGTTTTTAATTATTTTTATTAAGAAATAAAAGTTGTTTCACAGTGTTGGGGCTGAGTCTATTTCTCCTCTTAGACGGTACTTCCCCAACACTCTTTCACATGGTAGAGGAGGAGGCCAGGGTACAAAGAAACTGTAATGTATATAGATGGGGGTAGACATGTTTCTGCATTCTCCAGTATTCAAGTGGATCTTTCGCATCATATGTGACATTTAAGCTTTGCTCCACAGCACTGTCCTACAGAAGCCAAAGGTTTCCACCTTAGAAGTGTGAGGAGAAAAAAAACATTGTGAAGAAGTTTTTTTTTTCTGAATGTCTTCACACTTTTTTTTTTTTTTGATTTGTGAAGACACATCAACGGTCAACAATTATAAAATACAATAATCCGAAATTAAATAATAATAAATAAATACTTGAGCTTGGTGTGGGCCGTTGGGTTGATGATGGTGCTTCTGTTGACTGAGTGCTTGATGATGTGGATGGTCTTTCATCTTTGGCCCTGATGACATTACCACATTCTGCTTTTAGCCGTTTGACAGCCTCTATCATTTTAGTTTGGTGAAGGAAACCCAACTTTTTAAACCTTGGGTCCAGTAGAGTTGCCATGGTCATTATGCTGAGCGACTCCATATTCCAGATATGTTCCCTCAGACGCCTGATGAGGTTTTCACTTAATTCCTTTGTGACTGGCATGGTTAACCTATGAAATACAAAATGATTTACTCTGTGCAAAAATACAAAATGATCAAAAAAGACATTCAAATTATCTAATGAGTATTCTACATAAATAAAAATGAATACCTTAGTTGTTCAACCAGTAATGAATGGTGAATCATTTTTAGCAAAGGAATTACTTTGGAGCCAGACACTCGTTTTTCCTCGGACAGCTCTACTGTGGCTTGGTGGTATGGGGCGAGAACACACAGAATTTGCTGTATGGCTTCATAGTCCTGTGCATGAAGTGGAGCAATATCAGTTTTAAATGAGGCAAGGGATGCTCCCACAGTTTGCCTTTCCCCATGTAGCCATTGAAGCATGTGAAAAGTGCTGTTCCAGCGTGTTTCCACTTCATTCATAAATGAGTTTAAGAACTGGCCTGTTCATCTCTTGCTGCACCTGGGTCAACATTTATTTGGCAGAGGTTTCTTTTTCTTTTGAAAATAGGTGACCACTTTTTTTGCTTTGTTCCGAATGTCACACAGAGCTGTACCCTGGAAATCCAGAGTTCTCGTGAGAGCACAAGTTGAATTTGCTCAGCGAGTTTACTCTGGTGTCGAGTAATGATGCTCGTTAAATATGCCCATGTATCCGAGCTGCACCAATCACATCGGTGCACATCAGGCCAGAGGCGAGATGAAGACAACGCTGTGACGTCGAAGTCATTAGTAAACATTGTGAGATGGCTATGGATGAACACCATTTGTTTGAAACGGCTTTGGCCGCTACAATGAAAGATTTAGACTTGGCTTTTTATCTAAACGAGGAACAGAAGACGACGCTTGAATCGTTCCTTGCAAGAAGGACGTTTTTGCTGTTTTGCCGACCGGATTCGGCAAAAGTATAATCTACCAGTTAGCTCCGCTGGTAGCTAAGCGTATGGGGCTCTGGATACGTCACCCCGTGTATTGTTGTGATTGGTCGTAGTGTTAGCCACTTGCGTGCAGTGAGATTTTCAAATGCATGCTTGGTGCCGCCCCTCGAGCTGGCCGATTTTCATTAGTCGACGCCAGACCATTAATCTTTCAGATTTAGGTCTGGATTTCCAGGCTAACAGAGCTGATACCTGATCAATAGACTTTTTTAACCACGGTGTTAAGTGCATGTGCAATGCAAACTGAATGTCTCCTTTGCAGAATTCTTGCACAAGCAATCATGTCTGCTGCTGCATCTGTGACAAGACACTTCATTTTGTCCTTAACCCTCTGGGGACCACAAACGCGCCCGCGCGTTTTGCTCGTTTTTTTTTTTTAGCAATGAAAATAAACACTAAATGCTCTGTTAATTTTGATCTTTCATTTTCGTGTAATACATCAAGCGATCCTGTTCAGTTTCTATTTTTTTTCTGTATACTCACAATAAAAATAAAGTGTTTTGCTTTTTGACAAATAAAGAAAAATTAACATGATGCGATTTCTGCCTTCTCTCTGTCAGTAAACTCCCATTTGAAACGCGTTCGAAAATGATCTATAACTCCGCGAAAATTCAGTCAAACAGGCAAACAGACCCACGGGCATAAAGCTTGAGATCGCATCTTTTAAATGAAGTCATTTATATAAAAAACAAATATTCTCAGCTTCTGTAATCTGTATAAAAAGAGAGCGACTCCTGTCGAGCTCATTACGAGCTCATTCACAGTAATGTGACCACTCCCCGGAGAGCGCGTGCTATTCAAACGCAAATTCTGAGAACTATTTCATAGCTGTGAAACGCCCACATCAGCTGTAAACAAAGCGCGTCGCGACTCCTCGCGAGTGAGACATTATAGCCTACCTTATGGAGAAAAGATTCCTCAGAACAGTGCTGATGAGGAGCAATATCTCCTGAAATGAGGAGCAGATTCCGCTGAGGAGTGAGGTAGGCTGTTTTCTTTTCTCACGTGTGGAATAACGTTATGGAATAACGTTAGTGTAGGCCTATGTAAACCGCAAAAAGATGAATCGCATTTCTATAATATGACTCGCCTTTCTGTGAGATGAATGAAGGGGACATATTTGCAAAGACTGTTTAGCCTAAATATGAATCGCGCGTCTGTGTGTGAAAGAATAAACTGCTTTGCTATAGCCTACTGAGATGAGTAAAAATCGACTGGAATATGTTGAAATAAAATGTATTTGTATAAGCAACGTATTAAACTGCAAAAAAAATACTATTTTTGTCAAAAATAAATTCATAGACTAAGATGTTAGATGTTCCAATGTTGGCTATATTCAAACTAATGAATACATATGATAAAATGTAGGCCTATAATCTTTTTTTTTTTTTTTTTACAAAGAAAGAGTACACTTGAAATATTGTTGAAATTGTAATTATTGTTGTAATTGTAACATTTTTAATAAAATAGCAAAACATATTTACAAGAGAGATGTAAGCGAAATCTTAAATGGTCAATATAAGTCTTCTTCTAAATACATCTTTTGTCCTTGCATTGTGGCTCAGTCAGTTTCACACCTGAGTGAATGGCTCATTATGCAGAGTGGGTGGGACATTCATAATCTAAGGTGTAAACTACTCCTCCCCCTCGCATATTGGCTTTCCAAGCAAAACCTGTTTTACACCATTTAAATCAATGTATTTTTTTTTTGTGAACGATAAAGCAAGACTATTTTTACATCATTTTGAAGCTAGAACTCAAAGGGACAACATCCATTAGTCAAAAGTCTTGTGGACACATATTTAATATGTGTTTTGTGGTCTTAATTCAGCAACTTTCATTTTAATTTTTTCCAATAACCACGCATAAACATTATTCTCTTAAAAATACAAACATCTACATACACGTTGCTCGCATATTATGGTAGCCCTGTTTGTGCTATATAGAGTGAATTTACACCTTTGCCATTAACATGTTTATAAATAACATGATAAAAGCACAAATGTCAAGGCATGTCAGAACATCTCAAGGACCCCAAAAACAGCTTGGTCCCCAGAGGGTTAATTGCCCACTCTATCATGATATTCTTTTTCACCAGGGCCATATTTTCCACTGTGTGCCTGTTTGGGAACTTTTCAACATCCAACAACACTGTATTCAGCCATCTGTGTTGATAGAAGTCCACATATCCGATGTTAGAGACACAGCAGTTGCTTTTTCCATGTTAGCCTTGGTCTTTCTCTTTTCTTCTTCATATTTTGAAGCCACCATTTTCTTTAAAGCCTTTTTGAGTTCACAAAAAATTTATAGTAAAATAATATTATTATAAATACAGATATATTATATAGATTGTACATCAAAAACGACCTCTGCTATACTCACCTGTCTGATTGGGATTATATAGGAAGGATCAAGGGCATGGATGAGGAACCCCTTGAAACCCTCATCCTCAACCACTGTAAATGGCTGCAAGTCTTTTATGACCATTTTGACCAGTGCCTCATCAACCATTTGCTTGCGAGATGCTATCATGAAAGAAGTTATATATAATATACATATATTAATTTAAATCATGATAATCCATTCACAATCATGAGTAAAAATCATGAAGCAACAGTCCTACTTTGTGTGCTTGTAGGATTGTGCTGGGGCTGTGCAGTCTCATGTTAAGGTCTGAAATGCCTTAGCATGGATGATGTGCTGTTTCCATACACAAGCTCTTTGTCACACACCAAGCATCTCACCTTCTGATAAAAGTTATATGAAAGTAAGAAATTACATACAACAATAAAATAAGTAAAATTTTAAATGATAAATAAATATATTTTTTCTTCTTCTTCTTTAGAAATGCATACATACAGTTGGTACTCAACCAGAATAATACTTTTACTACCACTGTTCCCGCGGCGGTAAAATTGCGGGTCCGTATTTGCTGCCTTTTACCACTAAGAGGCGCTACAATCGCAGACTTTGAAAAGTGTCAGTTCGTTCTCTCTATTGCGTAATCTGCCGCAGCTCGTTGAGAACTGCCAGCAGATAATTTCAAGTAAAACATTGTAGTTAAACGAATTCATAATCCCCAATACTAAAATTACAGTACAAATTTAGAACTGAAACAAATGTAGGCTTCTATTTTTGCAGTAAATTTAAGCAAAGTAGGCTAAACGTTAACATTGTGTGCCCAGTTTTTCTATAGGCTAATATAGAAAGGCTATGTCAAGGTTATACTAAATACTTCGTGTTATTTTAATTTGTTAGTAGGCCTAGATTTATTAACTGAAACATAACAGTGAAATAAATTAAACTAAATGAGCGTAAAATTAAAACATTGCCAGGACTTGCTAACCGATTAGTCGGCAGAATTTGTGTTTTAGCATTAAGAATTAAATAGGCGTAGAGGTTGTTATGGTTAGCATCATTTTATTTAATATATAATGAAAACATTTCAACATAAAACATTGCAATAGAAAAATGTCACATCAATGAGGCTTTGCGTAAGCATAAGAGGTTAAGCTCAAGCTCATTAACCCTTCAAGGTCTAAGGGGTTTTAAGTCCGCCAGGCGCTATGTTAATATTTCGCCTTCTGGAAGGGTCAATTTTCATAGCAGAGTGAAGAGAGTCATATTTCTGGATTCTATAGACTCTCAGCTATAAGGTGGATGCATTGACAATACACTTCTTGAGACACTTGTATGGGTTCTTATGTGATATATCACCAAGAAATACAAAAAACGGAAGTTCAAATTTTTGTTTTTTATTATATAAAAATAGTAAACCATAATGAATAAGGGATTTTACATCAAATATTGATTCCTCAAAGGGTTTAGAACACCTGTAAAAAATTGGGTGAAAAAATATAAAGAAACAAAATAAATATTTACATTTCTGTGACTGTAGTCACCATACGTTTTTTGGGGAAAAACACAGAATATTAGGTTAGGTTAGGTTAGGTATACTTTATTGTTCCAATGGGACATTTGTTTTGGGCTCACGAATACAGCCACTGCATCGCCAAACATATAAAACAAACACATTACATAATAACAGATAAGAAAGATACACATTTACAATCAAGTAATTGGCCTCACGCCTCACGCTACTGTATACACTGGAAAGTAATTGGCATCACGCCACTCTGTACACTGGAAAGTAATTGGCATCACGCCACTCTGTACACTGGAAAGTAATTGGCATCACGCCACTCTATACACTGGAAAGTAATTGGCATCACGCCACTCTGTACATAATTGCACTGTGCACTGTATTTGCACATCATTATTCTTACATGTTGTGCCACAGGTGAAAGCAGTTACGCTCTGGCTGTAGGCAGAGTGGCACATCACACTCATTACATTTCCATGAAGTGTCCTTTCTTGGGACCCCATCTGCCTTACATTTCTCACACCTCAGCCTTGCAATTGGTTTTGAGATTGGCACAGGTGTATGTCCAGTTCTCCTCTGTACAGGCACGGCCCTGACTGTGACACCACACAGCTCAGCCACAAGCTGCTCCACGTAGGCCCTGTGGGTGATGAGGTGGGTGGCTGGTGTGTTCCTCAGCTTTTGTATTCTTTGAACATTATAAAGCCATTGGTCACAGCAATGTTCTGTACCATCTTCTGGTTGTGTGATGAACTGAGTAGTACTGTATCAGCTGGTCTGATAAGTCCACTCCCCCCATGTACATGTTGTAATCCACAATAGGTTTTGGTACTTGAATGTTTGTTGTCTCCCAGGATCCATCCCTATTTTTCTGCTTCCTCTTGACAGTGTCCCCATCATAAGCAACATGGACACTGCTGCACATTGCCACCTCCCTGTTGTCCATCCACTTGGTGAAGACAAGGTTATCTTCTCTTATCCACCTGAGAGATCCTCTGGGGGATTTCTTGGTCAGTTTATTTATTTTTGTTTTTGGAGCCTCCTTCCTCCCTTCACGAATGGTACCACAGGCTCCAAATTTGAGGGACAGCAGGTGTCTGAAGAGTTTTGGGCTGGTGTAAAAGTTGTCACAGTAGAGGTGATAACCACTGCCTAGGAAAGATGGCCTCATCAATTTCACCACTTGGTGTCCTCTTGGTGGCTCTGTGGCAGTGCTGGAGGAGCCGGGTCGAGGAGGAGAAATGGATCTGTGGGCTGCAGGAGGATAAATGGATCTGTGGGCTGCAGGAGGAGACCGGGATCTGTGGGCTGCAGGAGGTGAAATGGATCTGTGGGCTGCAGGAGGAGCAGAAGCGGTGCTGTGTAGAAAAGGGCGAGCGGTCTGGGTCCTGGGTTCAGCAGAAGATGTACTCGGCTGCTCTGGGGTTTCCTGATTTAGACTAAAACACACAGATTTTTAAATTAGTTCACATTCCCACAAAGTTGTACAGCCTTTATTACAATGTGGTAAATAAAGATTAACTATTCATCATCATGTGTGTATTTTTTACATCAAGTAAAGAGTCATAGAACTTTTAACTACAAAATGATTATTACTATTATCATAGTAATGATGTAAAGTATGATATTAGTATCATGTAAATTATACTACTTTATCATAGTAAAAATAATGTAAATGAGAAAATATGAGTAAATACAATGTCTAAACCAAACCCCCTCCCCATTTCAGCTTTATGTAGACAAATAGTACAGGCCTTAGATAAGGCTTACTGCACCATTATTTCTGAAAAGTTACAATAAAATTTCCCTAAAAGCATTACAATAAAATAGACAAGCAAAGTAAACTAAATATAGCTTATTACTAAGCAAAAAATGAAGATGGACTACATGCGGCCTAATCTGCAATCTCATTTTAGCAATAGGCTACTGTACTACCGTTTATGTAGCAGACAAAGGCCCATGCATTTTTAAATCTACTTACTAATAGTAATGGCGCACATTATTTGATTACTGCACCGTTATTTCTGACAATAAAATAATTTTACAAAAAAAAATGACACAATACATATTAGACAAAATATTATCAGCAATATTGCCTTCATACTTACTCCTCAAATGGATCAATTCCGTCCAGAATTTGATCCTCTTCATCTGAATCAAATCGGTCTGGATCAGATCCGTTATCACTCTCATCGCTCTAAAAAAAAATCATTGCAGCAGCTTGCTCGGCAGTGAATCTTCGTTTGGAAGTCAACACAGTCTACTAATTATTACGCAGACGAATGTCAGCTTTTTCATAGAAAAAAAAAAAATTAATACCTTAATCCATTCCGAAGCTATTAATAGATATGTCAGGCATGCGCACTTTGACGCTCTAGAGCGTCAGTCGACTTTGAAGGGTTAATCTGAGTTCTACGGAGCCCGGGAAGTCACCTGTGGGAGAAAAAAATAAAATAATCCGTGGCGACGGTTTTGCAATCCGTCCGCTCAGTTTATAAACCGTACTCACAAATTCTCAAACTGTTTCCTCGGTTTAACCACAAATCTGTGAGTACAGTTTACAAACCCGTGGGAACGGATTGTGAAAGCGTGGGCACAGTTTATGAATTTGTGGGTACAAATTGCAAAAACTGAAAGCACGGTTTACAAATCTGAGAGCGCGGATTAGAAACTCGTGGGTACGTTTTTTTTTTTTTCTCCCACAGGTGACTTCCCAGGCTCCGTAGAGTTCAGACAATAGCTGTGTGGTCAACGCTTTAACATTAGTTTGAATCTCAGCTCTACTATCCACATAATTTTGTTTGTAAAAAGGCTATTTGTAAAAAATAAAACATTCCCAAATGTTCATTTATTGATTCAAAACACTTTTCGGAGCTTTGTTATTCATTGTCTGTCATTTTTATAAATAGGCGTTTAGACGATTACATTGAAGCCATGCTGTTAACCGGTGTTGGCTGACAACGTTTATGTTTTACCGTTCTTGATGCTTAAATACAGGTAACAGATTATTAAAGTCAATCATTTTGTTTAATTAATAATGACACAGTACTGAACAATATAAATTTTCTACATTCCAGTAGAGGCTCTGTCGTGCTGCACAGGCGACAAAACCTGAAGATTATTAATTTGTGCTGAGAAGACCATTATATAATGACGTAAAAGTTGATGATGATGCCAAAAAGATTTGCATGTGCAGGGTAAGATTTGTGGAAGTGTACGTAAGATTGTAAATTAAATTTAAATTCATATTTATATTTATGTCGTTAGCTTGAAGCTGCAGTTTCACAATACATGAATTACACTTACAGTACAGTACAAAACAACAGTAAATGTTGCAAATCTTTTTTCTTACGCTTGAAACACAATTTACACCTTTACACCTGCCATTTTATAATCTTTTAACATACCATACCAACATTTTACATGATTTTTGTGGCCCTCCAGAGGACTAATTGTTGATTAAACATGATGAATGTATTTATGATTATGAATTTCCTGCATTAAACACTTTAATTTAATCTATAAACAGTACTATTATTATTGTTATTATTATTGTATATATATATACAATATAATATTATACTATATTATATATGGTATAAATAATATATAATATAGTATAATAATCCTACTACTAATAATATATATATATATATTTTTTTTTTAATAATTATTTTTTAATTATTACTACTAATAATAAAAGCATTTATCCAATGACCGTCTAGTTTCGAAGCACTGAAAAAAACTGTTCAAAGCAGCCTCTTTGAAGTCAATGGATGCTGGGCTTCAACAGGGGAATGCCCTGTGACTCTACGGGAATGTATGAGAAGGAAATCGACAGAGGTGGGTAGAGTATCCAAAAACTGTACTCAAGTAAAAGTACAAGTACTTATAGAAATATTTACTCAAAGTAAAAGTAAAAGTAATAATCTTAATAGTTACTTGAGTAAGAGTAAAAAAGTATCCAATGAAAAAACTACTCAAGTAGTGAAGAATAACAAATTTTAAGAATCTATTTCAGATATGCTTCCTTACATAACATCACGGTGAATAATATTGTATTTAGCTTTTAAGGTTAAGATGATGATATCACACGAATGATTCTGCTCAGCAAAGTTGCAATTCCTGTTTTCTCCTTACTGAAACTCTTAATGGCTCTTGGAGCTCGTAGCAAGAGAGTCCTGCCAGTCCTGTAATCGAGTCTCAGCATTTGAATAGATATGCTGAGTGGATTAGGATTGGCAACACTCATCACAAAGTTTTGGTTCCTGCCCCTAAATGTATATAAATTGTAAGAGAACGTTCCCTCAGTCAGACTTGATGAACTACAGACTTGATGAACTACAGACTTGGAAGAATAAATCTCTTCTGCTTATAAGATCCATCTCAAGTCTCCTGGTCTTGCTTCGATGAAGGAATAAAGTTTCCAACAGTAGCTAGTTACTAGTTACTTCGGATCATATAGGCTATATATATATATATATATATATATATATATATATATATATATATATGAAGAGTTCAGATGCAAAAGCCTCTGAGTGCCATCTGAAACTTTCTTCTAAAACAAGCATTTTTATCAAGCTCTTACATTTAAGTTCAGTAATTTCACTTTAATAACAATTAGGTACTTTTCATTGCCATTTAAGTGAAATAACTGAACATAAACATACAAGCTTGATAAAAATGCTCTTTTAGAAGAAAATTTCAGATGGTACTTAGAGGCTTTTGCATCTGAAGTCGTCATATATATAAAATGATATTATGTAGATATTTTTTTATTTAAATGACTATTATTTTCATAAGTAGATTGGCTATCTTTGCAACAAAAACAGAAGAGACAAGCATTATTTCTGCCATCTGTAGCCCGAAAATCATTGCCTGTCCTTTGGTTTGTATAATAGTAACTTATACAACTACATTTGGATTATTAGATATCGAAATAAAGTGAATCTGCAGAGTGTTGCATTCAAAGGCATGTAATTGACAGAGAAGAAAGAGTTAAAACTCTTCACATGTGCTCACGCTCATGACTGCTACTTAACATCTGAACACAAAAAACAAACAAAAGTACATTGACGGATTGTCATTTTTAGTCATAAAATGCGAACACAATAGTACATATTTGACCATTAATTTTTTGACATTATAGGGTGTTAAGTGAGCATTATAATGCCTCATATATATATAGGCTGATATGATATTAACCACAATTTTAACCTTGTAAGTGGAATATATATGCAATTTATTCTGTAATAACAATGCCTTATATGTATAAGCTTATATATGTTATTAACCACGATTGTAACTTTGTAAGAGAGAGTGTTGTATAAGAAAAACACTGCAACTTGTTTTCTAAAAGTTTTTATTGTGAATCTGGTTTAAGAAAAACACCGCAACTTGTTTTATAAAGGTTTTTATTATGATAATGCATGAAAGAAATTACTATACTGTACTCGATGTTTAAGCATTTAATCAATTGAAAGAATAACATTTAGTAGATAGAAACAACACTGAGTAGTGGAAAGCATATATCTTAGCGAAATGGTAGTATTACCTTTTCCTTTACAGACTAAGCGTAGAAGACGACAAAGGATCCGAGCCAGGAAAAGAAGAACAAAGGAGAGGAGGGCTTTTTATAAGGTCTTGGAAGGACTGAAAGAGTGACCAATAGATCAAGATTTTGGATTGGATAAATTGTCCATAAGTGATTGAATATGTGATAAGGGGGTGTGATATGAAGTATAAAAAGTACAGTGTAATATGTCAACGTCAGACGCTGTAAATACCCTAACAGCCTCTCCTCAGTTCAATTGTCCTAGCCTCCCACCTGCTGTTGAAGCTTGTGAACTGTTTATTTTATGCTTTGTTTTTGTTTAATTTCATTTTATTTTATATTATGTAAACCTATTAATTTTGAAATAATAAAATTACTTATAATCAGTACAAAAAAAGAACCAGCCTGCCGTGAGTCTCTACTGTATAAAGAATTGAGCTGAACTAAACCACGGAGAAGTCTTTCGATCAAGTTGTAAGTATGGAAATTTATATACTTATTATTTAGAACGAATTCGACTTACTTTACCTAACCTGAGAATAAACAAAATAAGGTAGAAGGTGTTTTAAATTATACACCATAAAACAAGGGGAAGCCAAGCTTCCCTAACAGTCTTAAAGAAACCCCCACTATATATATATATATATATATATATATATATATATATATATATTAGAGGTGGGCATAGATTAATTTTTTTAATCTAGATTAATCTAGATTAATTTTGAAATTAATCTAGATTAATCTAGATTAAAATGGCTCATTTGAATTCTGCCGAAGGCATTCAGAGTATGTGTGCTACCCAAATAATGACTATAAAAGCAAGTCTTTGAGAACGGGTTTCTCCAGCCAGGTGGCGCATTAGACCAGGGGCTCATCTCCTGTTTCCAAAATGCATCACAAGCTGCTTGAGAAAGCTGTTCTACTCATAGACTGTAAAAGGTTACTACTGTACTGTTACCGTACGTAGGCAACATTAGGTAGGCCTATGTTATTATCAACTACTATAGGCTATCAATTAGGGATGGGCGATATGGCCTAAAATCCATATTGTGATATACATTGCAGCCTCTTGCGATAACGATATATATTATAATAAAACCATTTCAGAACAGATTACACAGACTAAAATTTTTTTTTGTTTTTTTGAAAGGGTGTATGTAGTTTTGAGAGCATATATTGTGCAAAACTGTATACAACATAATTTTGCAGATAAATAAAATTTAAGTACACTAGCTGCAGAGACTTTTAGGTCTAATGTTTGTTATGGCTTGGAGCTTATGAAACCCCAAATTTAAAATGAGAATATTGTCTAACTGATGTCTTTTCAGTTAAAAAGAAACACAACAACGATTCTTAAAATCGGGCGCTTTTAATAAAAAGAGATTATGTGCTACACCACTCACTAAGATATATTGGGAATAATACGCGCGCGCTGGTATTCAGTGATATCATGTTTCGTTTTGAATTTGAGGTGGTAGAACGGATTAGTCGTGTGTTTACTTACCGAACTGTTACACCACACAGTCTACGTCGGACGGCTTAAATCCGAACCAATTGTCCAAATAATGGATGTTGCACGCACCGATCTTTTACACCAGCTTTCACTTTCAGCCGTGTTTACTTAAGATGACGACGAATATGATGCGTTGCAGCCGGGTGTTCCTCGCGGCCGCGGGTAGATTGCGTCATCATAGCTTGTGTAGCTTGAGCCAGCTCCGCTCCCAACCCAACTTGGAGAATAGATTAACGGCGATATTTTTTTTATCGCGCGATAAGAGTCTCGCGTTAACGCAGCGCGTTAACGCCGATAACGGCCCACCACTAATATATATATATATATATATATATATATATATATTTTTAACCCAGCATTTTTTGAGTGTACAGTAATCTATTGCATATTTCAAACACACATTAGTCCTCATTAAGACAGGTTCATATGTTAATGATTCTTCATGATTTTCATCTTAAATCATATGCTGAAGGATCAGTATTATTGGAATCACATTCTGCAAAGCTCCTGTTATCTTAAGGGAAACAGTAGGAAACCACTGAAAGTGTTGCGGTTATACTGGTCATCAAATATCCTCTTGTTAGGCAAAAGTCTCGCATAGACAACATCTCCAACCTCCAGGATCAACACAACTCCATTCGAGGAGTTTAACTCACTCTGAGGCTGATGAGAATGTGCTATAACCATACGCTCTCCATTCTTAAAAATGGATGCACCTGCTGAAGTTGGGCCAGTACCAAGTACAGAGATTCTGAACATGTACGCTCCTTTCAGTGGGGCTGTGAAAACACCTAAATCAAATAACAAGAGATACAGAATCAGCTGTTTCCTGTATGATTGCTTTATTATCAAGCACACTGTGTAATAGTTTCAAAAGATGGCAGATCATTTCAGGCTGTTTACATGACAACAATGTCCTAAAAATGGACACGTTTTTTCTTTGCATTTTTCACAGACAGATGTTGTCAAAACAATCCCCATTAACACGGATTCATGGAAACTACTTTAAACACTGTATTCTGTTGCCTGGCCAGTAGGTGGCAACGTCACTTTGTAAAGAAACACTACGCACCTATAGGCTGATCACGTAATCACAGTTTTCACAAATTCACGTTTTTGTTGTTTGCACGGAGACGATAATAGTATTGTTTCCAAAAACTTGCATTTTGAAGCCCAATTTCAAACGTTTGCATTTTCAGTCCCCCAATGAATGAACGTGTGAATGAACGGCCAAAGCGCATAAACCTGAATCACATACAAATTTTTACGTGAAACTGGTGTCGTGTAAGCGGCCCCTAATTCTCTAATACACATTACACAACTGCAGAGAAGTCTGAATGGAGCAGAAGGTTTTTCATTACTATAAAGCGAGTTTTATGACTCATTTCATTGATAATTACCTGTAATTGGGTTGTAGGCGTTCCCTATGTTTGTGAAGACGTTCCTGTAGGTTAGTGTGAAGTCAGCGGTAAAAGGACCAATATATCCACTACCAGATTGCATCAGTGAAGCTGAAAAAGCTATTTCTCTGTCTGTTGTTGAAAAACATAAGCAATAGTGTGATATATTACTCTATTGCGCTGAGAATGTACAGGTGAAACTCGAAAAATTAGAATATCGTGCAAAAGTTTGTGTATTTCAGTAATTCAAATTAAAAGGTGAAACTAATATATTTAGTATATATAACTATATACATATGCATGATTATACTGTTCAGATGGTTGACATTTCTGTATTTAAAATCCTTTTTTTAATTGTTTTCATGTATTATTCAAATTTTCTGAGATTGCCATTATCATCAAAATTATAACTTTTTCACGATATTCTAATTTTTCGAGTTTCACCTGTACAGAATGAATTTAACATCATTCAAGCACACTTTCACCTCTATTTTCCTTTCTCAGCTCCACTTGACCCAGAGTAAGATTTGATATTTCTGTGAAGGAATAATGATTCTGTTAAATGACATTTACACTGATTATTGTAATAGATAACGGTTACATATGGTAACCTCGTTCCCTGAGGGAGGGAACGAAGACGTACGTCGTGGTGAATGACGAATAGGAATCTCGCTAGAGAGGCCAATCTACTTCGAGTGAAACTAAAACAAGCCAATACACATTGGCGTGCAATCATTTGCATCAGCTGCGCAGCCTCGCAGCGCGGGTATTTAACGAGCAGCTGTGCGATTGCACTTCAGTTTTTTGCTGAGGAACCAAGCCTGAAAAGCTGGTCGCCCCGGCGGGTAGCAGCAGATGTGGCGACGGGACGTACGTCTCCGTTCCCTCCCTCAGGGAACGAGGGTTACCATATGTAACTGAGACGTTCCCTATCGTCCGGTCACTACGACGTACGTCGTGGTGAACGACGAATAGGAATCCCTACTAAAGCGCCACAGCTGCTGCACCCCATCCAGCGCCCTGTGTAAGCCTCCACACCTTCTTGCCTGGAAGGACGATAGGAGAGGGCTTACACCGAGAGTATCCGTCACTGTTGTTCCATGATAACCCATACAGTGAGATGATTGGATAACACTGGGAAAGCGTGCCCGATCTGAGGGAGGGTAACGCTGCGGGAGTCACATTCTTAAGGAGAGTTATGTGGGAATAGACATATGGACTAACCCGAGGGTTGTACTGCATATGAATAATGGGTGACTTAGCCCAAGGGAAAGACACGGGCTTCCGTTTAGGAGCAGCCATGGAGAATATACACATATGGAATCCCCGTAGGGTCACACATATGGGACCCAGCCTAGACCCGGTACTCAAGGATTCAGCGGATAAAGGCCTGGCACCGGACGCTCCGCCATGTCCGGGCCTAGGGTGTTTGGAGGACTCAACAGGTTTTGACTCTGGAGCAATAAGGGTGCACAGTAGGGTGCAGCAAGCCGACAGAACCGGTACTCACAGTGCTTCTACCCGTTTAGGGCGAGAACACAGGAGGACACAGGCTCTACACGTAATCTATAGAATCTAGCAAACGTGTTAGGTGTCGCCCAGCCCGCAGCTCTACAGATATCTGTTAGCGAGGAGCCACGTGTCAGCGCCCAGGAGGATGCAACGCCTCTCGTGGAGTGTGCATGCAACCTGAGCGGGCAGGGCACGCCTTGAGCTTGGTAAGCCAAGGCGATGGCATCCACTATCCAGTGGGCCATCCTCTGTTTGGAGACAGCCTTTCCCTTCTGCTGGCCTCCGTAACAGACAAAGAGCTGGTCTGAGGTCCCGACGCTTTGAGTTCTGTCCACGTACATACGCAGAGCGCGAACGGGACAGAGCAAAGCCAGGGCTGGGTCTGCCTTCTCCAGGGGCAGCGCTTGCAGGTTCACTACCTGATCTCTAAAGGGAGTGGTAGGAACCTTGGGCACATAGCCAGGCCGGGGTCTCAGTACAACATGGTTGTCACCCGGCCCAAACCCTAGGCACGATTCGTCGACCGAAAATGCTTGCAGGTCCCCTACCCTCTTGATCGAGGCCAGTGCAATCAGCAGCAAAGTCTTCAAGGAGAGAAGCTTTAAGTCTGCTGACTGCAAAGGCTCAAAGGGAGCATCCTGAAGTGCTCGGAGCACCAGGGAAAGGTCCCAAGAGGGTATGGAGGGGGGACGAGGAGGATTTAATCGTCTCGCCCCCCTAAGGAACCTGACGACCAGGTCGTGCTTCCCAACTGTTTTGCCATCTATGTGGTCATGATATGCTGAAATAGCAGCAGCATGTACTTTAAGGGTGGAGGGAGACAGCCTTCGCTCCAACCCTTGCTGCAAGAAGGAAAGCACTGACCCTATCGAACATCTTCGGGGGTCCTCTCTGCGGGAGGAACACCACTCAACGAACAGGTTCCACTTCAAGGCGTACGCACGTCTCGTAGACGGCGCTCGTGCAGAAGTGATGGTGTTAAGTACCTCTGGGGGTAAGTCACCTAGAACCTCCACGTCCCGTCCAAGGACCAGACATGGAGTTTCCAGAGGTCCGGACGCGGATGCCAAAGGGTGCCCCGTCTCTGAGTCAGAAGATTCTTGCTCTTCGTCCTCCCTGACTTTGCACAGGGTCTGTGCAAGTAGGCTCACTGGGGGAAATGCATATTTGTGGAGGCCCCGGGGCCAGCTGTGTGCCAGTGCATCCGTGCCGAGTGTCCCCTTGGTCATGGAGTAAAACAACTGGCAATGGGAGGTCTCTGAAGAGGCAAACAGGTCTACCTGAGCCTCTCCGAACTCTCTCCAGATCAGCTGAACCGCCTGGGGGTGGAGTCGCCATTCTCCTGGGAGCACAGCTCGTGATAGCTCGTCGGCCACACGGTTGAGCACACCGGGGACATACATGGCTCGAAGCGACCTCAGATGCTTCTGACTCCAAAGGAGGAGATGGCGGGCGAGTTGCGACATGCGACGGGAGCGTAGACCACCTTGGCTGTTGATGTACGCAACGTCACAGTGTTGTCCGTACGGACCAGCACGTCTCTGCCCTGAAGCGGCCTTTTTAAGCGGCTCAGAGCGAGAAGTACTGCAAGCAGCTCGAGGCAGTTGATGTGCCAATGCAGTTGGGGGTCCGTCCACACCCCTGACACTGCATGCCCGTTGTACGTGGCACCCCAGCCCGTGGCAGAGGCATCTGTGAACACCACAGCATGTCTGGACACCTGTTCCAAGGGGACTCCTGCCCGAAGGAACGAGGGGTCTGACCACGGACTGAAGGTCTGACGGCACTCCGGTGTGATCGCCACCTGGTGAGTGCTGTGATGCCACGCCCATCTCGGGACTCGGCCGTGAAGCCAGTGCTGAAGCGGTCTCATATGAAGCAGCCCGAGCGGAGTTACCACTGCTGCCGCTGCCATATGCCCCAGGAGCCTCTGAAAGAATTTCAGTGGGCCCGCCGTCCTGCCTTTGAACGTGTTCAAGCAGTTCAGCACCGACTGAGCGCGTTGCTCTGTGAGGCGCGCTGTCTGTGCGACCGAATCCAACTCTATACCAAGAAAAGAGATCCTCTGCACGGGGGCGAGTTTGCTCTTTTCCCAGTTGACCTGAAGGCCCAGCTGGCTGAGGTGCCTGAGCATGAGGTCCCTGTGCTCGCATAACTGATCTCGAGAGTGTGCTAGTATGAGCCAGTCGTCGAGATAGTTGAGAATGCGAATGCCCTGTTCTCTCATGGGAACAAGGGCCCCCTCCGTGACTTTCGTGAAGACACGGGGAGACAGGGCCAGCCCGAAGGGCAGGACCTTGTACTGATATGCTCGACCCTCGAACGCAAAACGCAGAAACGGCCTGTGTCGAGGAAGAATCAAGACATGAAAGTACGCGTCCTTCAGGTCGATCGCTGCAAACCAATCTTGGGGACGGATGCATTCGAAAATGCGTTTCTGCGTGAGCATTTTGAACGGTAGCTTGTGAAGGCTCCGATTCAAAACTCGCAGGTCCAAGATCGGTCGTAACCCACCACCTTTCTTGGGTACAATGAAGTAGGGACTGTAGTGCCCTGACCTCATATCGGCTGGAGGGACCGGCTCTATCGCGTCCTTCGCCAGCAAGACATGGGCATCGGCTGCTCTCACTGTAGTGGAGTGGATGGGCCGAAACTTGGAGGGCGGGGCGGTCCGCCTGCGACTGGCTCCACGATGCCGTTTAGATGGAGGCTGCTGCGGCGGCGCGGGAGCAGGGGCAGACACAGGAGGCCGCCCTCGGCGATGAGCAGACTGAGGAGCCGCAGGCGGTGGGGTGGGGGCAGCAGCTGGCCGCCGCGGCAGGATATGTCTGATGGCCTCAGTCTGCTTTTGTACAGCCGAGAACTGCTGGACGAAGTTCTCGACCGCGTCGCCGAAGAGGCCGGTCTGGGACACGGGGGAGTTAAGGAACCGGAGCTTGTCGGTCTCCCTCATGTCGGCCAGACACAGCCAAAGATCCTCACAGGGAGCCCCAAAGGAGACAACCAGTACACACCGCGAGGATGGTCCAGCTTTCTCCATTGGGGGCTCAACTGGCTGCGGAGCATGAGAGGGGTGAGGGCTCCTAGGGGGTTGGTTCCCCGAAGGAGACGCGCCCACCGTGATCCTCAGGTCACCCATGTCACTGCCCGAAGCAACCCTCTGAGGAGGATTGGATCGAGGCAGAGGCACGGGGACTCCGCCCCTTTGCAGGAACGTGAGTCTCGACCGCAGCTCCGCGATGGTCATCTTCCCACAATGGGTACATGACTCATCCACCAACGCTACCTCAGTGTGTTTAATGCCCAGACACACGAGGCAGCGTTTGTGACCATCCTGTGAGCCCAGGTAACGACCGCATCCAGAAACACACAGATAGAAAGTCATCTTTAAAAAGACACTCTCTATCTGTGTAAGCTCTTTTAGGGACTGCTCTCACTGGTGCTGAAACACGCAGGGGAAGTCACTGTGAACACAGACAGGAATGTGCACCTGTCTGTGTGCTGTCTCTCTCTCTTGCTGGCAGGTCTTACCAGCTGTAAGAACAGCTTTTGAGCGCTCTGGTGGCGCACCTTATCAGCTGTTATAACAGCTTTTTTTGTTTGCTCAGTATGAGAGAAATAAAAGAAGACTGCTCGCGCTGCCGTGCTGTAACGTCCGCACCGGGAAGGAGAGGTCCAAATAAGGCTCGTCTTTGAAGTCACACTCTCTGTAGAACGCATCGAAGTGCTTGGCTCCGAAGCAAAAAGCTGAAGTGCAATCGCACAGCTGCTCTTTAAATACCCGCGCTGCGAGGCTGCACAGCTGATGCAAATGATTGCACGCCAATGTGTATTGGCTTGTTTTAGTTTCACTCGAAGTAGATTGGCCTCTCTAGCGAGATTCCTATTCGTCGTTCACCACGACGTACGTCGTAGTGACCGGACGATAGGGAACACAATTTACACAGTATACATTCAATTTTACACTAACATTTACACAATGCATCGTATTGGATTGGTGTTTTACTTTGAAGATCATTGATAAAAGAATGCTTTGGTGAGGTACCATCATTTTTCTTGTTCATCTCTTCCAGGATAAACGTCTGTTGTTCCGTCAGTCTCGTCTCTAAAGTTCTGATGTTGGCGGTCAGTTCACTGTTGATGGTTTTCTGCTCTGTAACGGTGGCGGTCAGTTCTCTGTTGATGGTTTCCTGCTCTGTAACGGTGGCGGTCAGTTCTCTGATGTTCACTTTCTGCTCTGTAACGGTGGCAGTCAGTTCTCTGATGTTCACTTTCTGCTCTGTAACTGTGGCGGTCAGTTCTCTCAGCGCTGCATGGATGTCAGTGAAGAACAGATGGTAGTTTTGTTGGCTGTTAGTTGAAGCTTCATCTCTCAAAGTGTTTGTTTGAGGTGGATTCTGTCTTCCGTCCTCAGATCTGAGCTGTTGACTGATCTCATTCTCATTGAGTCCTCCATCTACCTGATGCTGTACGACACACACAAATGTTTCCAACAGCAGCAAACATACTAAACCCTTCATTCTTCACTGATGTTTGTTTCCAGCTCTTGCTCTTCATCCTCACAGCCTCTCATGTTCCTTTTATAGTGTCCTGATTTACTGTCTTTTGTACATGATTTACATTGCTTCAGATAAATAAGTAGTTCAAGTTAATTGTTAATTATATTAAATCAAAGGGATGTTCCGGGTTCAGTAGATGTTTATCTATATTCATAACATTTGTGGCACTATGTTGATCTCAGCAGAAATTAACTTTGACTTGTATATATATATATATATATATATATATTATTTTTTATTATTATTAATAATATAAGGATAATCACAGAAGCACACACCTCCAGTCGCTGAATGGTTAAAATATCACACTTTAATAGTATTTATTAGCACCTAACAAAATAAAAAAGGCTGTGACTGTGAGGAATGATTACCTCAAAATGTACGTCCATATGCAAGTTTGAGTGACTTTATTTAAATTAAATACATTAGCTATTGTCACATGCTGGTGATTATCCTGACCTCTGGTATATTTCTGACCTCTGATATAGATGGTCACATGACTCTCCATCTTACAAAAGTTACCAGGTTTATCAGATTCATGTTGACAAAATGTTGCTGATGGAGTTTAACTTGTTGAATCCACAAAAATAAATTCCCCACATGCAACAACATCCTATATTAACAGAAGTAGAACTGAATAAATGCATGGATTAATAAATACAAAAAGGTAGTTTGAGGACAAAATCAATTTAATTATTTCCTTGCTGTTACTATATAACATATACATATAATTTTAATGACATGCAAAACCATTAAATGTAATTATTAACCTGATTTACTACTTTTCATGTACAAGAATGCCCTAGATTTTGGGTTTCCCAGTAACTAGTTTACAATAACTTGTTTTATAGTACAATAATGTGAGCTGTTGTTTCGTGGTGTGAACTTTGATCTTAACACCTTTAACCTTATTATTTATTATTACACGGCGCTGTGGAATACTTGATTCTGATTGGTCAATCGCACCATCCAGCGGTAAGTTATTCCCAGATAACAATTGCTGAAAACAGAAACACAGGCTCATCCGGGTTACTGAAGTCAGCAGTGCTATACGCTTGCTAGGAACAGTTTTTCTTTGTGGAAGTTTTGCATTTGGTAAGCTTATAAAATATTAAAACTTAGTCAAATCAATATGTTGTGTACAGTTATTTAATTATGCCATCCAGTATCATGAACTCCCTCCTTCCTCCTATCGTTTCATACTAACAAAGCCGCTGCCATTTTGTGACTATTGTTTTGTACACTGTCAGATAAGAAACAAACGGTTTTACGATTTTAAAACAGTTTAATCTGAAATCACTTATCTCCATAATTATTTATGTGGTGAAATGCTGTGCAATAAGTAATATGACTGTGTACCGTATCTCTTAAATGCCTGTCTAGTTTGAACTTGCCGCGTTGCAACTGCTCTCTCCGCAAAGATTTGTGTTTAAAGACCTATTATAATATTACAACTCAGATCAATATTTCAAGTAGCCGTGTAATAAGTGGGATAATGTACATCTAGCCGGTGGTTCTCTCAAAATAAACCCCCTTCAGTCTGATGGAAGACCTCATGTACATCACCTTGTTGGGGGGGTTTATTCTCAGGTTAGGTAAAGTAAGTCAAGTCTTGCTGTCACAGACACTCATTCTTAGGGGCGGTTTACACGACACAATTTTCAACTAAAAACTTATTATGCATTTGGGGCGTTTGTTTACATGACAACAGCGTTTTGGTTGCCTGAAAACGCAAACTTTTGAAAAAGGGTTTCAAAGTGCATGTATTTGAAAATGGTTTCCGTGTAAATAACAAAAACGTAAGTCTCTGAAGACAATGAGGTCATGCACATGTGTATTACGTGTTCAGTCTATAGTGTTTTATCGCCATCTAATGGCCTGGCAGCAGAAAACATTATTTTTAGTCGTTTTCGCAGATCCGTGTGAATGGGGATCGCTTTGACAATGGTGTGGTTAGTTCATGCGTTCATTACATCAAGGTTAGATTATTGTAATGCTCTTATGGGTGGTTGCCCTGCACGCATAATAAACAAACTACAGCTGGTCCAAAATGCAGCAGCAAGAGTTCTTACCAGAACCAGGATGTAGCAACAATGACATCTGCTTTTCACATTAAGTGAATCATGTGGGTGTCGAACACATCGTCTTTGTCCTTAGGAAGACAGCGCTGGTTAATTATTCTCTCGGGGATGATTTTCTGGCGCCCATGTGGCTGGACTCCCCCCCAGCTCAGTGTGAACCCCTAGTGACTTGATAGCCGCGTGACATTCCAGAGCACACACACACACACACACACAAAACATCCTTTGGGTGCAACTTCATATAGAAATATGGCTCTTGAATGTATACCTTCCGATATGTATGTGTGATTAGTTTTGCTTTATAATAGAGGTGTGGTTTGCTAGAGTATAGTTTTGAATTCTAAATGTTCACTGAAAGAAGGTTCCTCAATAGTGTCTTGTAACCCGACCTCGACATGGTCATAAACTCATAAACTCGAAATGGTCATAAACTTTATGACTCCAAAGCTGCAGCTCATCCAGTTCCTCTGCAAGCCAACATTCCAACACATTAACACACATGGAACTTTTCATGGAACTTTTCAGAGAAAACTCTTCAAATGTTGATATGTATTCCTGTGTTTCTCAAGTGTCGTCACTTGCCATAATGGAAACACTGACAATTTTATTGTGTGTTTAATCAAACTTTATTTGTGTGTAATTATGCATATAAATGTAACGTTATGTTCCCCCTATATTTACCTGTCATCCTCGGTATCTGTCTGACCGTCCTGTTTTAATTCAACCAGTCACACATAGGAGATTACAGTAAAATGTATTGTTCTGTGTGTACAATCTTAAGAGAAAATATGAATTCTTTTTCTCATAAGACATTCTTCTTCACACAAAGAAACTTTTTCCCGCTTCAGATCAGAAGACCTGATTTGCTGTTGTCTCAAAAGAGGGCGTAAACAGACGTCTCTTAAAAGGAAGAGACCCCCCACTTCTCGCTCTCTCTCCTCTCACACCCTGCCCTTCCTCCTCCTCTCCCCGGCGCAACGCTTCTCCAAGGAACATCTGAAGAAGGCCCTGGCCTTCTCTATCGAACGAACACGTTCGAGTCGTAGCTGCCGTCTTTGCAACCAAGATTTGCAACCTCTCCCTTCCCGGGAGATGAATCTGAACTTTCTCGGTAACGTTAAATTCAAGTGAGCCTTTCAAGCTTCCTGCGACACCGGAAGACGCAGCACAAACAGGACAACATCCGCGCTTCCTGCCTCAGCATCACTCGAACAGAGACAAAATCTCGCAAGTAATTTTGATCCCTCTCTAAAAGCTGATTTCAGGTGTCTAACTCTGTGAATTAAGTTACCCTCTTTTCTTCTTCTCTATCCTTCTTTCTTTCTTTCATTCATTCTGATCACGTATGTTCTTGTTTGGTTAAATGTTTGTTTGTTTTTATTGTTTGCATTTTTACGTACGTTTATATTCGTAGCTCATATAATCTCTAGTCTTACATTTATTAAAATTCATTTATACTTTTCACTGTCTCTGTGTTTGAAAGCCCACCATTATAAAGTCAATGAAACAAAAAGATCCAATTAAGCTATAAGCTCGATATTATAGACTACATTGAGTAGTCTTAATTAATAAACTCAGAAAGTTTGATGTTCGTGGCCAGAAGATAAAACTTTCTTGGAGTTTGTAAATACCCCTTCTTAACTGTGATGATCTTACATTTATTCGCTGGACGAATGACTGATGACCAGACCAGTTACAGAACAAGGTAATCTCGATAATTGATAAAATAAATGTACATGCAACTTATGAATTATGACCATGAGTTATGATTATTAATATTTCCAAAATTCCCTATATCCTTGAGCTAATTCGCATTTACCCTGAGTCGTTTATGCTACAAGGAAGTATGACCATATTAGCCCCATATCAACACTGCATTGGCTCCCTATTAAACATCATATACATTTTTTAATATTGCTGATTACTTACAAAGCACTAAATGGTTTAGCTCCGCAGTACTTGAGCGAGCTCTTAACACATTATAGTCCTTCACGTCTATTGCGATCTCAAAATTCCGGCCAGTTGATAATACCTAGAATATCAAAATCGACTGCTGGTGGTAGATCCTTTTCCTATTTAGCACCAAAACTCTGGAACAGTCTTCCTAACATTGTCCGAGAAGCAGACACACTCTGTCAGTTTAAATCTAGATGTAACCTCGCCCACTGAAGGAGCTCACAGGTAAATCATGTATAAAATGAACCAGCAGTCAGGATTTTAATATAAACACTTTTACACAGCAGTTTTATTTAACAAAGTCCCTTCCATGGGGACACATAAAAGAAACATAATAATCAAAAAAGAACAAAATAAAACAACCCAGGCAATACACTGAGGTACAAGTAGAGTGAATAAATAAATATTACTCCAAACAAACAATTCATTCACCACAACATTTACCTATATGTGACTCCCTCACACCAAATCACTGCATTCACTACAAGTAAACACCACACGTGCACCCAATGCCCCTCGAGTGCCACTGCCTGGGAAAACCTAAAAAGAACAAACACACGGTCGCTTAGCAACGTTGTTCTGGGTTGCTATGCAAAGAAGAGTGTTCATTTTGTTCATGTTTGATTTTTCTAAGACAGCTAGTTTGAATGGGCCAGATGTGTTTTATAATATTGAGTACCTATATATATATTTGAGTTGTGTAATGTTTTTTTGGCTTTGGGCAGGTTTGTAAAGTGCACAAGGAGTGTCCCTTCACTTTTTTTTTTTATATATTTTTTTTTAGAAAGAGATGAATAGGTATATTAAAATAATATCATGGAACATAAAAGGATGTGGGAACCCAGTTAAAAGGAGGAAGGTTCTGACATACTTAAAATCTAAAAATACAGATATAGCCCATATGGAAAAGAAACAGAAAAAACTTGTAAGAATTTCCTATTGCCTACAATAGTAAATGTTTATGTTTTATATGCATTATATGTCTTATGAGAGTTATATGTCTCATATTATGATTTACTCATGAAAGTGGCCACTTTCGCATTTTTCTCATACAACGTAATTATATGAATTAAGTATGAATCAAACAAACAATATATATGCTGTTTATAAGGATAGTACATGGCAAAGTATGTTTTTCGTATATGTTCCATATCATTTTTGCATTTTTAATTACTATGTAAGTTATAAAGTTATTAAGTTATTATTTATATCTTAGTTATAAAGACATATCAAATTTATATATTAACCCTTGGGCTGCATTATATATTTGACACCGTTGAGTGCGTTAAGGGACAAAAATGTCCACTCTAAACACTGCCATAAAACTATTATATATTATAATTTTTTTCCACTTTGACTGAGTTCAATATTTTAACCAGCATCAGTCCTCATCATACATACCACATATTTATTTAATTTCAGGATTTTAACCCTTTAAATTCCAGTTTTGGTGACGGTACCCTCAATTTTTATAAGAGGAAAAAACACAAAAATGTAATTATTTTCCATATAGTAAATGCAAATTGAAAACCTTGGCTTTGGATTATCACAGTCTTGAATATGTAAAAGATTAGCAGCAAAAAAAAATTTGGTGCATTTTTATTTTTTGTGCTACATCAGATTAAAATAAAAAAAACCATTCAGTGCATTAAGGGACAAAAATGTCCACTCTAATGCTGCGTTCACACCATTAAAATATATGTTAATATATCACAAATAATGTATTTTATAATATTTAAATAACCTTTTAAAAATAGGTTCTACAAAAAAATTTAATTGACAAAGATGTATGAAACTTATGACCATTATCTCTGTTTCACTGTTACTTTTATTTAACAGGTATATGTGGTGTGAGGACTTTTATTTTGATATCCGATGAGAATTATTATCCTTTTCTCTGGGTTTTAATTTATTTATTTGTCTATTAAAAATCAAAAGTTATTCTTCAGTAAGTATGTCAGACTTTGCTGGATCACCTCCGTCCTATGTACTAACGTTTTTATTTACATTTTTTAATAATAAAATGTATTCAAATAATCGGGACAATCCTACTGGATAATAAGCGTGATAGTCTACGTCTACGGTACCTGTTTCATTGGCTGTTTGGCTCTCTTCCTCGTCAACATCAACACCTGGGCTGCGTTCAGCCCCGACAAAACGTTGCACAACGTTTTTTAAACAGAAACGGTGATGCGTTGAACACACTGTTCTGATGACGCAAGAGTTGCAACTATGGCAGCTGAGAAGGCCATTCTTTGTGTTCTTTGTGAAGAATTTTCTGAGCCTGATGAAGTCGGTATAAATATGTGTTTAATACTACAAAATATGCCCGATGTTACAGTTACTGCACTTGCCGCCCAGAACAAAAGAGAACATTCCAATCGAGTGAAGGGATTGCTGAAACTGAAATGGATCACACATCTTACCTAATTCAGACTAAAACACATCTATTTAGCCTCCCATACTGACTTTATTTGTAGTTCATACTGTTTTAATACCCTGTATTTTCTTTCTCATTTTTAGGAAAAGCACTTAATTACCATTGTTTATTTCTATACCAAATGTCATACACTTGCAATGAAGCTAAAAATATAAACAACTACATCATTATGTTTATATCCTATATTTTTACAATAAAACTTATGACAAACATGTCTTCTAATATCCTCAGTTGTTGCGTATACCGAGCTGCATCGAACTAAATTAAATGTAAATTACTTTCCTTGAATCCATTGTGCGAGTTCACTTTAATACCGCTTGCTACACGTTGCTGCTGATTGGACTGCAGTTCTGACACACCCACCAAACAAGAGAAAACGTATCTCAAACCCCGTTGCACACTGGTGCACGCCGTTTCCAGGAAACATGACGTTCAACCCGGAAACCGTAGCAAAACGTTGCGCACCGTTTTGAACTTGAACGTGCCCCTGGCCTGTCATATCTACACAGTGTCTGGCGAGGTATCTTTGTCTTACTTTGAGGTTCCAGGTATAGCTTATATTTTTGTCTATTTCTACGCATATTTGTCCCGAAAAATAAATAATGATGAAAAAAGTGCTTGAGACGAGATGTTGATCACGCAAAAAGGGGGCGGAGTTTAGCTTGCGCGTGACAGTTCCAACTGAAATAACGGTATAATAATTTAAACTGATTAATTTAAACTGATCTGCCCGTTCACTAACCACCCTTTTTACTTTTTCTGTCAGGTAAGTGTCATTAATACTTTTTATTCCTGTTATTTTCGATGCAATATTTACTTTTCTGCCCTGTCCGCTATTGAGGTAGACTATAACATAGGTCCAGCCAGTGGCAAAGTTGGCGGCCCACTGGCGTTTTGCTAATCGTTATTCCAGCGGACCACCTTCCCGGTCCGCTACCGAGCCGCTGGTTCATAATAAGTGTTTTCTGGCGGACCACGGTTTAGACTGTTGGTCCAGATTGGTCGGGTTGCCGATGGTGTTATATTTTGTTATATTATAATATTTTGTCCGACCGTGTCAAGCCGCTGACTTTTGCCGCCCAATGCTGGGCTGTGTATGTATTTATACATAAATGTAAAATCAACATTGCTACAGTAAGTAAGACTGCTTATTAAAGGTGCACTAAGTAACTTTTTTACCTTAACCGAACAGCTTCGGAGTCATTGGAATAGTTATATGACTTGTTTCGGGTTGAATGGTGGTCGTCGCGCATCCCCCGAGCGCCTGTGAGCGGAAAAACCACCCTTGCAACTTTGGGGCGGCGGGTCGTGTCAGGAAGTATCGCGTGATATCAGGTCTCGCGATGTAACAAATTGCTTTACGGCACTGCACACAAAGCTAGGAAAGCTTTATCGGAGGACGAAAGAACGGAAACGGCAGACTGACCGAGCAAGGAGTCAGACTCGAGTAAATATCGTTCTTGTTGATGGACTAGTAGACATCTTCAGAGGTTATCTGTGCCTGTTCGATGTCCGACGCTTTGTAACGCGTTCTGTCAGGAGGAGAAATAGGGATAGCTCACAGATGAAGTTATTACCGAGAGCCAGACAGACTCACGGAGGCGATTGGCATCTCACAACTTGCACTTTATTCCCCAGTCGAACTCGTGTAACTGTCTGTCACCCGTTCTACCATCCACATCTTTACTTGATAAACAAAAGTAGGATAAGAATGAGCATCAAACTGAAATAACCCGCATACGGGTGTTCGAGGTGCACATGATACAACACAGACTGCCGACGACAGTTCAACAGGGCGCGCGCAGCTCTTAAAGGGGCCACACCTTATTTCCACTCATTACAGCTTCCATCCTATTGAACAGGTACCGGTATAGAGGGCGGAAAGGATCAGGCCGTGAGTGCAGAGACGGCTCTGCGCGAGTGCTATTTACGACAGTAACGTTAAATACAAGTACTCCACAGCGACTCTAGGGGTCGCTGTTTGACAAAAACGGAAAGCTGCATAGTGTGCCTTTAACATACGTTACCACGTAACGTTAAGTCTTTGTTGATAGTATAAAAAAAGTAATTAAAGGCTGACACAGACAGCATGCAAGTAGCAAATAAGTTAGCAGCTAACGTTACCGAATTAATTTCATAGTCAATGTCTTGCCCAGTAGTATACAGTTGGTTGAGAATATGTCTTAAGTGAACGTAAACAGTTAAACAATCCGATATGTTACGTTATCCGTGCTTTAGATCG
Organism: Squalius cephalus; assembly: GCA_022829025.1. Lineage (NCBI taxonomy): Eukaryota > Metazoa > Chordata > Actinopteri > Cypriniformes > Leuciscidae > Squalius > Squalius cephalus. The sequence goes on along the minus strand of CM040794.1, from coordinate 4,882,932 downwards.
ACAGCAGCCTAATCAACATGTCATTTCATTCGTTTTATTTGACCTTTATGTCATGTTTCTTGTAATTTGGTTATTTGCATTCTAGTGAAACAGAGAGCAAGTAACTTAACGTTGGCTTGCAACAGAGAGTGGCTGCAAGGTAATTATTCACAAATAAAACATTTTGTATTGCTAATACAAAGTAATTTAGCCCTATATAAAATGTGTTTTTATTAACTGTCGTTTGTCTTGTATGTTAGCATGTTTGCCTACGTCCGTTATATCGACGACAACATCCGACAGATAGTGCCCTTGGACCACATAAAAGGCTTCTGTCCAAAAGATGTGAAAGATTTTGAAACAAAGAAAAAATATAATATTTTGTGGAAGAAATCGCCAGAGGACCAGGGGCAATACTACAAAGCACAGATATTAAAACTGGCTGGTAGGTATTTAAAGCTACACTAAGTATATCAGTCAAACTATTTGTTGCACTGCTGGAATCATAGATGTGGGTATTACAGTTACTGTTACAAAAGATTCTCAAACAACCACTTAACATATTTACTGGTGGTGACAAAGAACTGTAGTTATTTTTGTGTGAGTTTTTTTGTTGGTTTGTTTTTACTTGTATTTATTTTCTTTCTTCTATTCTTCAGAATCTGAAGAGGAATTAAAGCGCGAGCGAATCTCAATACCCCCACTCAACAGTGATGAGGAAGACTGGTCATCTACCAAAAGCTCCAAGAATCCATCTGTAAGCTATGTAGGCTAATGCATCTCTTAAGTAATACAATTGAGTGCATTACTGCTGCACATTTTTCAGCATCGGAGGTAGTTTTTTCATAAATTTATCCCGTATGGATTTAAAAAATAGTCTCCATTAAAGTGTTGTAAGTCATGAACCAAACCAATCAAAGCTATGAGGTTAATCACAACATTACACACTTTGCATTTTGCTTGTTTCGGTTCTCTGAATCTGTAATTTCGGTGAAATTATCTAAATAGCATCATGGGAAATGTAGTTCCCTATCAGTCGGTCACTATGACGTATGTCTGTAAATTCTGCTGTTAAAAAAATATTTTTTTGTTTATTTTATAGTGTGACAAGACAAATGACCAGAAAAAAAAAAGCCTGCAGTCCAAAGCATACAAAAACGGAAAACTTTAATGGAAATCCTAAAAGAAAAGAAAAAAGTTGTCCAGAGCAGTTACGAAACACACAATGAGTATGTCCCCTTGGATGTGCACAAGGAACTGCAAGACAAGTACTACAACATCAAAAAAAGGATGCGAGAGGAGGAGATGAGTAATGAAGAAAAAGAGAAGAAAATTAAATGTTTAAAAGAAGAGAATAGGGACACGAAAGCTGAACTGCAGCAACTAAGGTGGTTAAACCTTCATCTCCAAGAGGAGCTCTTCCAAAACAAAAAAAGTGAGCATTTTCAAACTGGTTGGCTATTAATTTTACATGCATGTTTTTAAAGTTCTTAGAAAGAATTGGACACATTCAAATGTAAGTTATAGCCTGTGATTTTTTTTTTTTTATTACAACAAAACTATTAAAAGTGTTGCTTAATCTGATATTACAGTAACACAAAAGGAGCCACAGACCTCTTCTGCAGGCCACACTCCACTCCCACAGCAGCCAGTTCACGGTCCAGAAGAACCAGCAGAGGAGCAAACGGCTATAATACTCAAACGTGAGCATTTTCAAACTGTTTGACTATTAATTTTACATGCATGTTTTTAAAGTTCTTAGAAAGAATTGGACACATTCAAATGTAAGTTATAGGCAGTGATTGATAAAAAAAACCGAATATAGTTATCATTCTTGGTGTGAATGGGCCTTTACTCTGATATTACAGGAACACAAAAGGAGCCACAGTCCTCTTCTGCAGGCCAGACTCCACTCCCACAGCAGCCAGTTCACGGTCCAGAAGCAGAGGAGCAGAGCATAAGACACAGGGATGACAAGGTATTTCGTAGACTGTAAAACACAAACTCTACATATTCCTATCATTTTAATGCAAAGCAGGGGAGTCTTGAGAAGCCAGGTTATCTAGTTTATCCCTGTATACCCTTATGAATTTTTTTATTCAGCTGTGGTATTAGTATTCTTATTTTAAACTAGGGCTGCACGATTAATCACAATGAAACACAGTGCTCGCAAAATCGGCTGCCCAACGTCCCGGGGCTATTGTGTTTTCAAGTCGGGCTACCAAAATGCATAACCGGCCTGCCCAACGGGCTATCTGAAATAGTGTTCGCTTCAGTCTTGTTATAATCAGATTCAACGCGTCTTCATCTTCAATCCGCAGCGGCGCCGAGCAGAGCACATGTCAGAAACAGGGTGTGTGTGTGTGTGTGTGTGTGTGTGTGTTCACCTGAGTTTCATTGGTCTGTCAATGTCAGATTATTTGAGAAGACCAATCAAATCAAAGTAGGCAGGGTTTATATTCACAGAAGCTGCTGAGAGCGAATTTGAGCAAAGCGACTCAGTTTACAGTCAAGTGCGAGATAAGATGTAAGTAGCTAAACTAAACATTTCATATTTGACTGTTTTTTTAGGTCATAAATGTGAAACGAATCACAAAAATAATCAGGCAAACGAATATATTTTTGTCGAATTTCGCCATTTTGAACTGAAAATAGGCCTATGTAAAGTGACTAATAATTAGTTTACTGTCATTGTGAGGGAACATTAACAGAGCATTAACAAAGCCGTTTTCATGTTAGGCACAAGATTAATAATGAATGTGTACAGAATTAATATACAATCTGTAGCCTTCAGTAAATTAAAAAAAGTTCAGCTTTAGGAGGGGAAGAGACAGGGCAAGATGAGGAGACTGAGAGAAGAAGAAAGAGTGATGTATAAGAAGTGAGAGCAAGTATTGACATAATCTACTGCCCGCTGACATGGTTTTAAAGCTATTTCTTATCCTTTTTGGCCTTCAAACGTCTTGTAATGGACATATCAGAGAAATAAGAAATTTGAACTCCCTAATAACCTTAAATGTAGGACCTCTTTGATTTATAAAGCCCTGTCTCTCTCTCTCTGTCCTAGCGTGTATCCCATATTTGTATAGGGTCCGCTTGTTTGCATGCTTTTCGCCACTTGGCTCGGTCCAGGGCATCATCAGTGGTGATATTTACTACGCGCATATCCTCCGCCAGACGATCGTGCCACCGCTTCTTCGGCCGGCCACGCGGTCGTCGCCCGGGTAGTGATAGATTATAAGCCATTTTCGCCACTGTCTCATCGCCACTTCTGATGACGTGGCCATACCAGCGGAGTCGGGCTTCACGCATCTTATGGACTATGGGCACCACGCCCATGCGCCTTCTGACCTCTTCGTTCATGACGCGGTCGAATCGCGTGAGGCCGAGGGACCAGCGGAGCATCTTCATCTCCATAACATGGAGGGACTGCTCATGTTTGGTGGTGGCTGGCCAACACTCGGAACCATACAACGCGACCGGGCGTACAACGGTTTTATAAATCTTGCCCTTGAGTGGTATGGGCATTCGGCGATCACAGAGAATGCCTGTGACTTGTCTCCATTTGAGCCATGCTGTGTTGACTCGGGCTCGGGCATCAGGCAGAGAGTCACCGTCGCTCCGGATTAGAGAACCAAGATATTTAAATTCGGTGACTTTATTTAATGGCTGCCCTCCAACTCTGATTGTCCCATCAGTCTGGGGTCCGCACTCCATATACTCGGTCTTCTTGATGTTAAGGCGCAATCCGTGCGCGTCTAACCGCTCATTCCAGTCTTGCACTTGACGTTCAAGCCCACAACGGGTTTTATCAGCTTGGAAGATGTCGTCGGCGAATAGAAGTGACCATGGCTGAGACACCTGAATATCCCCCGTGGCAGTATCCATGCAAAGGATAAAAAGAAGCGGGGAGAGGGCGGATCCCTGGTGCACGCCAACGGTGGTCGGAAATGTTTCGGACAAGCCTGCAGGGCATCGGATGACGCTGGTGTTGTTGGTATAGAGAAGCTTGATCCATCGTACGTACTCTTCGGGGGCACCGTGAGAGCGGAGGGAATGCCAGATAAGATCCCGGGGCACGCGGTCAAAAGCCTTCTCAAGGTCGAGAAAGGCCATGTGTACTTGCTGGTTCTTCTCCCGGTGCCTCTCTAGCAGGAGCCTGACGCCGTGGATCGCATCAGTAGTGCCGCTTCCTCTAACAAATCCGCACTGATTTGGACTGATGGAGACGATCTTCCGAAGGCGGGTGTCAATTACGCGCTCAAATATCTTCAAGGCATGGCAGAGCAGGCGAATCGGGCGGTAGGTGTTGCATTCGCTGACGTCGCCTTTGCCTTTCCAGATCGGGACCGTTACGCTTGCAGCCCATGTTGAGGGAATGGTACCCTCATCAATGATCTTATTTAACAGTCGGGCAAGGACTTCAATGCCTCGGTGTCCGAGTAGCTTCCACGCCTCGGCGGGAATGTTATCTGGTCCAGGGGCCTTTCCTTTCTTCATCTTTTTAACTGCAAACTCGACCTCGGCAAGGCTGATCTGCGGTACAGGCCCGAGGATGGGGGCGCTGCTTGTGATCAGTGGATGCGGGAATTCCATGTTGCAAATCGGGTCAAAATACTCTTTCCAGCGTTGCAAAATGGCGGGTGGATCACGAAGGACTTGATGGTTGGAGTCTTTGATATTCATTACTTGACCAATATCCAGTGTCGAGCGATGGCGAGCATTTGCGAGTTTGTATATTCGGTTGGCTCCTTCAGGCGTGTCGAGCTGTGCATAGAGCTCGGCGTGGTGTCGGGCCTTTGCGGTAGCCACCACCTTCTTCGCTATCGACTTCTGTCGTCTATACTCATGCCAATCGACAGCCACCCGCGAGACACGCCATAGCTTGAATGCAGCCTTCTTTGCCTTTGTAGCTTCCTGTACCTCGTCAGTCCACCACCAGACCTGCTTGTCTATGAATTGTCGCCCTGGCTTGGTCACACCGAGGCACTCTTCCGCCACGTCACAGATCGTCTTAGACATGTTTACCCAGAGTGTTTCCACAGGCTGGTCACCGTCAATGGCGGCGATATATGTATTGAGCATGGCAGCCAGTTGTGTTTGCTTCTCAGGCAAGCGCCACCACTTGATCTTCTCAGGACCAGTAAGTCGAGTGCGGGGTCCGAGGCCGGAGTTCACCCGGAGATCAAGAACTAGTAGCCGGTGTTGGGAGGCAATTGTCTCAGATGGAATCACCTTGGCATCCCTGACCAGCTTGAAGTCGCGGCGTCGGATAAGCCAATAATCAATCTGTGTCGATCGTCCACCGCTGGTGTAGGTGGCGAGATGGGAGTCACGTTTCTTGAAGAACGTGTTGACAATGACCAGATCGTGAGCCTCTGCGCAATTGAGAATTTGACCGCCCCCTTCATTTCGGGTCCCATAGCCTTGTCCGCCATGTACCTGCTCGTACCCTTCTCGTGCAGTCCCAACATGGCCATTGAGGTCGCCGCCGATCAGGAGATGTTCATTGATGTTAATTGATCGAAGATGATCGTCGAACTGACACCAGAATTCCTCCTTCTCGGCTTCAGTGCATCCGGTCTGAGGGGCATAGCAGGATGCCCTTATAAAGCCCTGTCTACGGCCCTGTATTAGGAAGAAGATCAATAATGAGCGTGTACATATTGTGAATGAATTTAATAAACTTAGTTAGGCTACCGAGCTTTCCTAGTAGCTCTCAGTAAATGAATGTGTCTGAGAAAATGATTCATAAATCAACCTATCAGTTGACCCTATGTTTACTTTCTTCACTGACAGACAAAAATGAAAAGCCTGTATCAGTCAAAGCTCAGCTTTAGGAGGGGAAAAGACAGAGCAAGAGAAAAACAAAGAGAAAAAGAGTGTGATGGAGATGAGGAGAGAAAAATAATCAGCTGCCCACTTACAAGGTTTTAAAGCTATTGTTATCCATTTTTTTGGCCTTTAAAACATCTTAAAATGCACATATGTAGATCAGAGAAATCAACATTTTCTCGGGGGTGCCCCCGAACCCCCCTAAGTAGCATATCTCACATTTGGGACCTCAGTGATGATAAAACCCTGCCATCTGCATGTTAATGAAACTTAATAGTGAGTATTAGACCCTAAACTAAAGTGTTACTGTTTTTTTTTGTTTTTTTGTTTTTCATACTCTCATTGGGGGCTGAGCCACAGACACACACTGATTCATGTTCCATACTGGTCACACACATTTCAGTTCAGTTAGAACCAGATGCATATTTGTTGATATTTTGTGTTTTGAAAACGTTTTTGATTCATTGTTTTGACTCCTAACCAATTTTCTACATTAAAAATTGTCTTTTTATCTGGGCTAGTAAAATTCATTTCGGGGCTACCAAAATACGAAGAGAGCCTGCCCGAAGGGCTACCAGCGATTTTGAAATTTTGCGAGCCCTGAAACAGCACGGTAGTCATGCATTATAAATTCATAATACAATTTTTCTGGATCTCATGAAGTCATAATGTTCCTCATTATGCCAAAATTTTGGTGCAGCCAAAAGATGGCTGCACCTGTCTTGAGTGGTTTGGAAGGCTCCACTCATGTGCTAGGATTTTATAAACCTTTTAAAATTGCCATCAGATATTTTTTCAGCCTACTTCTTAAGGTAATTATTTGGCCTTCAAACAATCTGCGGCAAGGTAGTGTGAAACAGAGCTGTAATAGTAAAGGCAAACACGAGCAAAACAATGCCGGCATGTATTTGATCACCTGTGGCATCTTGGTTTTGCTGCCTGTTTTACTCACGGGCAATTCACCAAAGACTCATCCTAATCATCCCTTTATCATTGATCCACTGGGCATTTTATCAGAAAAACCACAACTATATCTCTTTGGATTTGGTTATGTCGCAGCCTTTACACGGATTCTGAATAATGGCAGAGCCCTGGTTTTTAAGCCAGCGTTCAAAATCACAAGGCGGTGTACAAATAGCTTGTCTTCAGCCAAAATACTGCTGCTACTGCTGCTACTATCGGGAGATGTTCATTTGAATCCTGGACCACTTTCTCACTTAGAGCCTAACTCAACAGCGCATGATATCATTCAGATGCAGTCAGCATCACCTGCAGTGACACTCCAGTCCGTTATAACATCTAAAACATCTTCGTTACTCACCCTAACTCCGATGCTGGAAAGCATTTCTTCCGGTGGAGCTGCATGCGCTGCCCCTGGGTGTCAGTTGGTCGGAGGGGGTTTTCGTAGACGTGGTTCGCGACGGGATGCATGGTCGAGTGGACGGGCTAGTCCGGCCATTTCTGGCGGAGATGCGGAGCCGTGTGGTAGTGAATCAACAGGTGCTCTGGACGAGCAGGATGGACTCAAGCAGTGGTTAAAGTTACAAACTCCGGGTTCGGAGTGTCTGACGGGAGGAGCAGGAGCGGCGGCAGCGTTTGATCAGTCTGGGACTACTATCACGGACACTGGGGTGAGTTATGTACCTCACACTGATCCACGTACACCAGCTACAAACGATCGATTTTACGACGGCCCGTCAATGACGGTGGAGAAAAGTCAACAAAGACCGAGTCCCGTGAGGGTCAAAACACATGGAATAAATCATGCAATGCTGAAACAGAGTGAGTCAAGACTTTTTCAAACTGTTAATCATGCTAAAATCATTTGGAACTCTGAAACAAAACCCAAAGGAATATTGGGAGGACATATAAATATAAGAAGCATATTGCCGAAAATAGACCAGATACATCATTTACTTATTGATTCTAATTTAGATTTTTTGTGTATATCTGAGACTTGGTTAAATCGAAATGTTCCTACTGACTTGATTAATATACCAGAATATACTTGTTATAGGAGAGATAGGGTCAAAGGAAGGGGAGGGGGTGTTTTAATTTATATTAGGGAGCATTTTAAAACTTTGGAACTTGATTTGAAAGTAAACATGGAGTGTTTGGGATTAAATGTAATTCTTTCTCCAAACATGAAATTTAATATAGTTGTGCTTTATAATCCTCCATGTTATGATGTGAATTTCTATAACGATTTGAAAAATCTTCTTGTTCTCGTTGACAATCGCTGTGAATGTATGATATTTGGGGATTTTAATATTAACTGGATGGTTAAAAGTGCCAAATTACAACTAAAGGCATCCATGGACAAATTTAAATTCAAGCAGCTGATTGATAGACCCACTCGAATTACTAGAAAGAGTGAAACTCTTATAGACCTGATTTTCACCAACAGGCCAGAGAGAGTAACAAAAACATATAATCTCATTACTGGCCTTTCAGATCATAACATGACACTGATAGTGAGAAAGCTAACCAAAAAACGTCTAATTCACCATAATAAATCAGAAAATCCAATTATAACAACAGGAATTCCCAAATCTAGAGAAATAAATTTTGAACATGATTTAAAGGAAGTTAATTGGGAAAAGGTATTTAAAGAAACAGACTTAAACAACAGTATAAGCAATTTTAACTCTGTGTTACATGATCTAATAAGTAATCATACAAAAACCTGGAAAAAATCACCTAAGAAATACTCTTTACCATGGTTTAATAATGACATCCTTCAGATCACTAAAAAGAGAGATATTGCTCTTAAAAAGTCTCTGTCAACAAAAACTATTACTGACCACCTTATTTATACAGGCTTGAGGAATAAAGTAGTAGCAGAGTTGCGAAAGGCCAAGACTAATTATTTTTCTAAACTAATTGAAGAAGCCAGTGGAAATAGTTCTAAATTGTGGCGACATATAAATAGACTATCCAATTCAAGCAGAAAAAAATACTCACAAATAAGTGGTCTTAAAGTTTGTCATAACTTGATTCATGGTAATGAGGCTATTGCAAATGCTTTTAATACTTTTTTTATCAAATCTGTACAAGATTTAGCTAGTAATTGTAAGTGTATCGAGCCATCTCTTGAAAAGCCTGACAATGTCCATACAGGCTTATTCTGTATTAAAGAGGTATCTTGTGATAAAGTTAAAAAGGTGATTGTAAATATGAGTAACTCCAGGTCTAAAGACATTTACAACATAAATGCTGCATTAATCAAGAGATATGAAAGTTGTCTGTTAGAGCCAATTACTTATTTAGTAAATTTATCAATACGAACAAAAATTTTCCCAGAAAGCTGGAAAACAGCAATAATTGTACCAGTCTATAAATCAGGTGATAAGGAAGTAGCAAGCAATTATAGGCCTATTGCTATCCTTCCGGTAGTTTCTAAAATTCTGGAAAAAATTGTTGCAGAGCAACTATCGGAACATTTAGAGTCTAACCAGCTGCTTTATCCATTGCAGTTTGGATTTAGAGACAAACATTCAACAGAAACAGCTAACTGTTATCTGCTTGATAAAATTAACGAAACACTGGATAAAGGAAATGTTGTCGGGGCAGTGTTCCTGGACCTAAAAAAGGCATTCGACACTGTAAATCATAGTATTTTATTACATAAATTAAATCAATTTAAAATATCCTCTGAAGCTTTACAGTGGTTTAGGTCTTATTTGGGTGGGAGACAGCAATGTGTTAGGGTCAATGGGGTTAAGTCATCTCTACATGCTAACAACATGGGAGTACCGCAAGGGTCTGTACTTGGCCCATTGCTGTTTACAATGTATATAAACGACCTACCAAAATGCTGTCCGGGGGTAAATTGTCAGATGTATGCGGATGACACAGTGGTTCATGTTACTGCTAAAACACCAAGTCTGGCAGGTGAGCACCTGACAAAGGCATTACAGAATATCTCTAAATGGCTGGAGTTATCTCATTTATCTCTTAATGTTAAAAAAACCGTTTCCATGTGTTTCTCTATACGAAATAGGCCTATAAGTAATATATTTGAGGTACAGATAAAAAATGAGGTAATAGAAGCAGTAAATGAAGTCAAGTATCTGGGAATTATTCTGGACAAAAATTTAAATTTTGCTAATCATGTTAAGCACATATGCAAGAAGGTCAAACCAACTATACATTGTTTTCGTTTTATCAGAAGGGATTTGTCTTGTCACACTGCTAAACTATATATGCATTCAATGATATTTTCACATCTATCATACTGTATTACATCATGGTCACAAGCATCTCCATCTAAATTAAAACCAATTTTCTCAATTTACAAACAGGCAATAAAAATTATGGACAAGAAACCCATGAGATGGCATCATTGTGATGTTTTGAGAAAGCATAAGCTTTTGGGCTTTGAAAGTTTTATTGATTTTAATTATATTACATTGGTTTATAAATGTCTAAATAATCATGTCTCACCATCATTTTCTAAACTAGTAAGTAGGCGTCAAAGCCATCATCGGGCGAATACACGAGCCACTGTCAGAGGTGACTGTCTAGTCCCGAAGTGTAAGACCTCGTTCGGTCAGTCTGCTTTCTCAGTAAAGGGGCCAAATCTCTGGAATGCTTTACCCACTGATTTAAAACTAGAGACCGATGGAAATGCTTTTAAAAGCGGACTTAAACAATGGCTAAAAACAAAACAACAGTGCTCACATGAATTGCCTACTATTAATAGTCTTTGATTCTGATGTTTTGTTGTTTACTCTTCTTGTTTTTTTTTTTGTTTTTTTTTAAGCTATATGGTATACTGTAGTTATTTTTTGTTAATATCGTTATTATTATTGTGATATTAGTCTTGATATTGTATTTCCTTGCTAAAAGCCTCCCGTGGACAGGTGTTGAAAATTAGCATGTGTGCTATAACACTCATACTAATACATATGGTTCGTCCTATGTCATTGTATGTCCATGTCAAATAAAATCAATTCAATTCAATTCAATTCAACTCATTTAAATAATACCCAACCACAAAATACGCAAAAAAGTTCATACTTCTCCAGCCATCGTGGCCAAGCCAAGAGTCAAGCCCACGGAGGCCAGTCCTACATGACTCCTCAAACTGCATCGCCATGGCCCCCTTAGTTACCTGCTACCTATTGGTGCCAAGTAATCAGTAAAACCAATATAATGGTCGACCTCTACTTTTAAATGAGGTAAAATGGTCTTATGCATATTAATTTTTTTTTTTTTTTTCAGGATCTAGGACATGGAGTCCTGATACCCACAGGAAAGTGGGACATCGTGAGGAGATTAGAGGGGGACTCAAAATTCTGCAAGAGCTTAGCTGTAGTCATATGGGGTACCACAGTCCTCAAACAGAGGAGTGTTACGGGGATGAAATGTAACGCAAAACCTGAGGCTGAGGCAAAACCACCTCTGAGTCCAGAAAAGATCTCCGCTATCAAAGGTAAAACTGTCAAATTTAGCTATAATTAAATCTCAACACAAGACACTAGGGCTGTAATCTCCCAGTTGACTAGTCGATTAATTGGTAGGTTCTTGATTTTTCTAACGTCATTTTTAGTCGATTTTTAGTCAAAGACAGCTTGATCATGCCGGTTTGCACTGCACAACATCAGGAAGATCAGGCCTTACCTAACTGAGCATGCAACACAACTTCTCGTCCAGACTCTGGTCATATCTAGGCTTGACTCTTCTGGCTGGACTTCCATCATGTGCAACTAAACCTCTACAGATGATTCAGAACGCTACCCCAGAACGCTAAAAAAAGACTAAATGTAAATGTATGCCTATTAACAACTGGCCGGGGACTACAGCTGGAAATTAGCCGTAGAGGCTAAAGCTGCTCTTTTATCAAAAGAGAAAGACACTGTCCACGTTATTATAAACTAATAAACTAAACTAATAAGGAACACAGCAGTCATTTTGATGTTCCTAAATCCGAACCGCTGAAGACGCAGTGGCAGAGTTTTGTTTTCGAAGGGAATATTCCCCACGATCATCGTCAATGCTTTCATGTTTGCGCGAATCATTTCTCACCAGACTGCTTTATAAACGAGGGTCAGTATATAGCCGGTTTTGCTAAGAAGCTGCTCCTGAAAAAATAATCGGTAAATCATTAGTCATGATCAGTACTTGAATTAAAAAAACACAACCGAGTGTATGTCCAGCTGGAGCAACCGGCCCCTGGAGCTTTGTGGTTCTGTGTGCTCTACCTCCTTAAGTTGTCACTGTATAACTTCAGATTTCAGTTGTCAAGCATCATATTCTATTTAATTTTCCTGTGTGGTCAGATTTAAAATGTTTTAAAGCATCCTGGTGCTACTTTTTTTCCAGTACATCCTCAAATTATTGTCATTCCATTATCACATTGTACACAAAACACTTTGCAGGGTTTTTCCTGGCTCAAAATGAGGCGGAGGTGGTAAAATCCTAGTAATATATTTTAATAATAAGGTAATTAAATTAGTATTTTTCATAGATCATCATATAGGCTAATGTGTTTCCCACATAATTTTTTTGGGTGGAGCTCGGTACCTCTAGGGGGGTCCGGGGGCATGCCCCCCCTGGAAGAAAATTTTGTACATTTTAAAGATAAATTCATTAATCTGGTGCACTTTGAGTCCCCCGAATCCACTGTTAAAAATAAATAATCCACCCGCAAACCACCTGTATTCTCTGATTTAGATATCTGCATCTGATCATCACATTACAATTATTCAAATTAGTGTTAAGCATGATAATATGGTAACATATCACACTGAAGTAGGCTGATTTAAAATTAACATTTATTTAAAATATAAGTTCTTCTTTTGGCAAAATTACATTTCCTTAATAGCCTAAACAGAGACTTTACTCCCCTCAAGCTTAAATTGTCAATGTTTCATTACATCACTGTTTGAAAACACTCGGAATCATTTTTTGTACCTTTATAAAAGGCATTTTTTTCCCTAAATGTATGCTCCATCTTTCATTTCAAAGTCCTAAATTTGATCAATAATTAAATTAAAATAATAAGACACTAGGCTGTTACCAATCAAATTAAATAATTTACATTGAAAAATTATAACTGTATTAAATGAGATTATTTTAAATATTTTTGAATATACAAACAAGGAATGTTGAAAAGAATGATACTTTATGAAACTAAACCGCCAGTAGGAGGCAGCAGGCGACCGTCTTAATAAACGAGTCACTGAGTCATTCATTCAAACGATTCGTTCAATCGGCTGATTTATTCAGAATGAAGAAGTTTATGAATAGTTAATTGAATCTTTGACTCAACCGATTCGTTCAAAACGCTGAATCATTCAGTAATGCTGCTGCAGCAAGTGTTGCTGTGAGATGCGCGATGGTTCTGCTGTGATCTTTGTTTGGAACTATTTTCGCTGCTGAAACAGAACAAAAACAGTCATTGGGTCTAAATGTAAGTGACTTAATTTTAACTATTTGTTTATTGAACTGTTATGAAATCAGTCTCTGTTTCAGTCTTGATGGCATTCAGGAAAACAGCTCTCTGGTCGTGTCCTAGGCTATATATTGTTTCTTTACTATAATGTTATAAATAACTGCGCGAGCCTCAACAGCGCAACATTGTTACCGTCAGTACATTAGGTAGGACTATATTATTATTAACTATATAGGCTATCAATCGCCACTTACATTAAATGAAATAAAACATAATCATCCTCACGTTTTCGGTGATTCCCTAGTTATTTTTTATTTTATATTAAAAATTGTTTTAATCAGGGGATTTGTCCGGATTGGCTACAATTCTCTCTCACTTTTCCCTTCAAAAAAACAACAACAAAAACACACGTGTCCTGGACACAGTCTATGTTATTGTTAACAAGCGTTATTGTCGAGCCCTGATATGTTTCCCTTGATTTGTTTTCCCTGAAGAGAATTACGTTGTTGAAAACGAAAGTAAAAGAGTCACGCACGTTCATTGCGTTTTACCGTGATGAGAGTTCCGTGTCTTTATTAAACTCAACACATTATAATGATTTATCTGTCATCCACCCTCGATTAATTGGAATGGAATGTTTTTATTACTTGGCCCGCCCGACCCGCGGATTATCCCCGTAGCACTAAGTTATACGGTTTGAGAATGGACACAAGCGGTAACCGCACAAATCCGTCACGCTGGAAAAAGTGTATCTGACCATGACTGTCTGTCCGAGTTTTGTCGAGAGCCGGAGGCGGTACGAAATTTAACGGAGGCGGCCGCCTCATAATTCTCTATGCAGGAAAAACCCTGCTTTGTATTTACAAATTATTTGGTAAATCATTAGTCATGATCAGTACTTGAAGTAAAAAATGTATTTATTTATTTGTGTGTGTGTGCGTGTTTGTGTGTGCATGCGTGCGTGTGTGTGTGTGTGTTCTAAACAGAGTGTCTGTCTCAGAGGCTGGAGGAAAGGGGTCACACCTCAGAGGAAATAAATAAGCGCCTCCTAAGTGTACGGAAATACCTGGCTGAGAAGATCAGTGATATAAACAGGACAAAAACTATCACTGGTAAGTATTTAAATACCCATTTCTTAAGTAAGGGATAATGTATAGCGAGGCGATTGTTATAGCAAATACAACCCCGTCTTGAATCAGCCTGAAGGGGTTGTATTGCAATTATTACCTATTATCCAACTGCGCGAGACTTTTGTGTGCATGTGCTTGTCAAATAATGTCAAACATTTTGTTAAAGATTATGACATCTTTGAAAAAAAAAAAACACTGTCAGTTCTGTTTTTGAATAAAGGGTTGAAATAATATCTTTGTAGATTTATATGTTCATCATTTCATTGGGTAACTGTTGAGCAGTTTTTTTTTTTGTTGAAAGCTTGACCACTTTCTTTGACACATCAGTTCCTACACTTCTTGAGTGCTCGAGTAGTGTTGTAAAATGGATGGTTCCGGTCCTCATGATTGGCTGAATTGCTTTCTAAGCCACTGTAAAACTCTAAAACATAACAAACACCTGGGACCTCATTACATCATTAGCCCCTTTCACACATAGTCCTCACTGGTGAATTACTGTTAAGAGATCGTGTGTGAACAGGACTTTTTAAAAAATACTGGTAAATCAGTTTAGCCAAATAGCAAATTTACCCATTTATTTATTTATTTATTTATTTATTTATTTATTTATCACACAATTGATTTCGGTGCATCCTAGTTGAACTATCTGTTTTATAATTTAAAACCTACACCTGGAGAAGATTAAATAAAAGATGACTGTAATGCTGTAAAGTTTACAAAAATCTTGAATCTGCTCAAAGTACGCCCAAAGATGTTGGATGAATATATATAAATATATAATGTATGAATAATCTTATATACTGGTAATGTGGTTTAAGAGGTACATTGTCCTAATGAATTCTCCTTCTTGTTGCAGGTCTCAGTCAGCCCAAGTGAAGACACACAATGTGTTAATGTAAAAAAACTGAATTAAGTAATAAAAATGTAATATTCATATTTTGTGTCAGATGTTTATTTCCAGCTGGGTTGAGTAAAAAAAGCAGGTCTTAATACTGTATATAATTTGTATTTCGGGTGCATGTTCTTTTTGCAAAACCTGAGCTGTAAGCTATTGAAAAGTTGGTGTGAAGTTTATATCAATTGTGTATAATAGTAGTTATAATTCAAATTAATTTATTAAAAACTATAGTTAATGTCCTAATTATTAACAGCTAAAAGCATTAAACCTACAAATCTTAACCAATACACAACTGTATTGGAAACCATTAAATATGTGCAATTCAAGACCAATACAAATTTGTAATGAAACCATCAGAACCAATACAAAAACTAATGGAAACCATTAAATATGTGCAATTCAAGACCAATACAAATTTGTAATGAAACCATCAGAACCAATACAAAAACTGTAATGGAAACCATAAAATATGTGCAATTCAAGACCAATACAAATTTGTAATGAAACCATCAGAACCAATACAAAACTGTAATGGAAACCATTAAAATACATGACCAATACAAATTTGTAATGGAAACCCTTAAAACCAATAAATCCTAATGGAATATGGCCCAAAACACACTACGTAATGGACTCCACTTGGTAATGGTTTTAATGGTTAACGGCTGATGGTTTGTAATGGTTTTGTAGTGGAAACCATTAGCAATTCTGTAATGGTTTCTATTGTTTTTTTCAGCAGGGTCTTTAAGTAGGTTTTCCATTTACCCTAAAAGACCTGGCAAACTACTGAACAAACCTGTCTCAGATTTAGACCAGTTATCTAAAAAGATATGAGAAATGAAACAAACAAACACTTCAATTTGTATACAGAAATCCTATTGATAATGTCACTTGCATAATAATTTGGAACACACATGTCCACACTGGGTGAACTGCCGTGATATCGCTGGATCGAAGGCTAGCAAAAAATGTCAGTCCAGTGTAAGTATTAGATCAAATTTCGTTCAAAGTCAGTCTCCACGTGGCAGTAATATTTAAGGTTTGAAATTTATTTTGCGAAAGACATTCTAGTGTGGACTGTTTTCTCCTGAAGCCAAAATCTAAAACCAACAGGCCAACAGACGAAATCATAATGCGCTATTGATGGAGTTAATTAACAGGGACTCGTGTAGCCAATACACCGGAGGCTGAAAGCAGAATGCTGCATATCTAATTTAGGACACCTTTTGCAAGTAGTGGAACTTTTAAAGGATTTTTCAATTCTTTAAAAAAATCTAGGTTACATCTAGTAAGGCCTATCCGTTGATAATTTACAAACATTTCAAATAAATCTTGACTGAATATATGAGCATGAATATGTTCATAAATTCAGTAAAGATTGATTTAAAATGTTGGTTTGAGGACTCCGACAGAACCAGGCCTGGTAATAATTATCTCCTGCCATGTTAATTGTCCCCAAACGCAATGAGAGCACAATCAATAAACCAGAAAATAGAGAACATACCATTACATTTACGTTTTAGTATTTTAATTAACATCCATGATTTAACTACAAAACTTTTCATTTGATAAATGGTCCTTATCTTTGATAACCTAATTTTTCAGGTAGGGGTGACCCCGAATAGTCGAAGATTCGATGCTTCGATTGGAGGAGCCTGATTCGACTACCGATCTCACGATCAAATCTTCGCAGAGGTGTTATGAAACGATGATCATGCCACTTTGGCTATATGAGGGCGCTCAATGTCTGATTTCACATAGAACTACCGGTTTTCTGTCAATACGTTATTATTCAGCCTATTGTGATAATGCTGTATATAAAAATGTGCAAAGAAAGAAGCTTTTAATAAATATTTTTTAACGTGCGTGAATAAATCCAAACACCCCGTGACAGATTTAAGTTTCACTTTCAATCCGTGACCGACAGAGGAGCGTCTTGGCGGCAAGGATTTATAAATCTTTAACAATGTCTGGGATAAGAAAATCTAAAGTGTGGATCAGAAAGGATATTCTCCAAGGCTGGATTTAGCATCAGGAAAACCATGATCGCACTTCTGCCGGCCAACGTTAACACGTTTCACGCATAGACTGGGTTTCACGTTAGAATGTATTTTATCCGCGCGCACAATTTGAAAAGACTCCAACGGACACAGACAGAGTGAAAGACTGGATTTGTTCTCTCGATCAGGTAGGGTACAAGTGATTTCAAAACTTTTCAGCCGGTTCTAATTCGATTTTTGGATGCTGTGAACATTTTTAGCTAAAAAGATTGCCTCTCCAGTTTAGCATTTATTGTTGTTTCTGCAGTTAAAAAGACAAAGTTGAAAATTCTGGCTACTATCGTTATTTTAATAATTTCTTTATTTTAATTTTATTTACTAATCTGTCAGGGTTATCTAATCTAACTATTTGTGGCTTGTGTTTTGAATATATTTTCCCCTGCACTTTAGGCATTTTGCACACATTTGCTCCTCATCTTGTGACTTGATTCTGATTTATTTCGTTTTGTATTTTTATTTATTAGAAAGGTATATTCTGTTCTAATTTAATTTAGTAAATTAATTGTTTATTTTTTCGGTGCACCGATGTAGTGCTGTACTTAGAGCCTGCTCGCACTGGTAATTTAGCCGACTTAATTTGATTTGCATGTGAAATGCAAATCCTGTCTGCAGTGTGGCCTTTCTGGAGTTATTTATGTTATTTCTTAGTTTTATTGATCCAAAATGTTTTTATACATTTTCTTCTATATCTTTGTGTGATTTTCTGTACATGAGGCTTTGAAATGTTAAAGCCCCGCCCCCAGCCCAGCCCAGCCCAGCCCCACCCCCAGCCCCACCCCCAGCCCCACACCCAGCCCCACACCCAGCCCCACACATGATTTGACTATTAGTCGACTATAGGCAAGTCGGGGACACCCCTATTTTCAGGTCACCTTGATTATGTCTGCACAGGTTTATTGCCTGACTAACGTTACTTCAGTAGGCTGTTAACCGTAAGTTTTTTTTTTTTTTTTTTACTTTGTCTTACAATGTAGCCTACTACTTTTTATTAATTTTTTTTTACGTCAGTTCACATTTCAATCAATTTTAAGATAAGCATAGGTACACAAATCAATTAAGAAAAACAGACTTACCAATACCAAAAAAAAAAAAAAAATATATATATATATATATATATAGACAAATAAACAGTTCCTTCTCAGTTCCATATAAACTCATCAATAAATAAACACTATTAAGTTTTCGAAAAATTTGAGTCAGTGTAGCACACGACGACACTGACCCAAGAGAGCAAATGAGTGAAGAAATAGGTAAGTACTTTATGCATACGTTTTAAGCTGCACTGTAAAAGATATTAAGCTTAAAAAAAAATAAAAAATCTTAGGACTTATTTCCCCTAGCTTTTTCTTGTTGACTCAACTTTTGTAAATAACAGTTCAGTACGAACTGAAAATAAGTTGTCTGTCATACAAAAAAAGGTTTAGTTGAGTCAACTTGGCATAATTTGTTTTCTGGAGAGGTGCAACTATTCTGTAACAAATCTTTTGTAGTGAGCCAATTCAACATTTTTTGTCTATTGGAAATAATTTGGTCATCACCATTTTGGTTATGAGTGTTTCCTTTGGTTGGGCAGTTTTACTCTTGGATAATTGAGTGAGTTTGTGGTCTTTGTAACAGTGTTTACCAGAACACATAAATTGTTGCTAAGAAAAAGAAACCAAGATGATCAAGATTTCATCCTCATAAACTCGAATAAATCATTAATCTTATTTCTGACCAAAATTAATTTTTTTTATTTAATAATATTTTACCAGCAAAACTTTCTTGCAGCAGATTAGACATTTTGAATTCTGATTTTAAAATACATTATAAGGGAAATTTTATTTTGACACACACACAGACATCAAGAATCAGCATATGAATCTCAACAATGGTGACATGCTTCATGCCGCAATGCATGCTGGGAGCCACCATAGTATTAAAAATCAGGGCTCCCAGCATGCATTGCGGCATGAAGCATGTCACCATTGTAAATTAGTAAAGTTTTTTTGTTGTTGTTGTACGAGATTTTTACAATGTGGATTTTTGCTGAACCAATACAACAAAATCAGTCATTTCAATTTAACAGGCCTAAAAACAAGCATTAAAATAAAATAAGCACAAAATAAAATAAAACCATTACAATCATGATATTTCTTATTTTAATACACCATCAATGTTTTTCTCTTTGAATAAGAGGCTTACCTTACAATATATATAGTAACACAACCCGATCTCACGGGAAAACATACAAATTCTACGAGGTGGCTAATTCGTACGAATTCATACGACCTCACTCGTACGAATTAGTAAGATTTTTGCAAAATCGTACATATTTTACGAATTGCCCAATTCGTATGAATTCATACGAATGACCTACCCCTGACCCCGCCCCTAAACCTACCCATCACATGGGTTTAGACAAATCGTACAAATTCGTATGAGTGAGGTCGTACGAATTAGCCATCTTTTTATCATTCGTATGAATTCGTACGAATTGGTCGTGAGATAGCATTGGGTAACATTATACATTTGATGTAGTTATTATTTTACATCATCTATATTATCTACATTAAAATTAATTAAATAATTTCAGGATTTAAAAAAAAATATCCTTATGCTTAATCCTTGTCCAGTAAATCATGAACAAATGGAAAAGGCATGGGCCGTTAGATGAACATGATTGGAAAACGTCAAGATGAGGATGATTTTTTTGCTTAAAGAGACTAAATATATTTTATATTTTTTTAAAGGTAGTGTCTTTTGTGATTTAGATTTTATAACTGTATTTTTAGGGATGCACTGATATCAATAAACAGCCAACACTGATAAGCGGATGAACCGATATTAGTGAATTGCCAATAAATGCAATACTCTTTTTTTTAAATAAATAAAAAATAAATAAATTTTAAATAAGGCAAAATACAAATGCTTTAGTTTCATTATTTTATTTAGGTTATAGTTATTATAAGATCATAGTAATAACATAAAGCCTAGTCAATAATAACAATAATAATATAATAATTGTATCATTATTATTTAATCTGCCAGTGAGCGTTATGTGTTAGTACGATTCAAAGTTGCTCTCACAAAAAAAAAACCATTAATAATTTTTGATGGGGAACCATTGACAGTTTTCATACTTTCCCACAGCTGAGAGACATTTTCATTCAATACTTTATGTACTGCATTATACAGCGTCTGTTTGAACAAGAATAAAGTTCAACATTTAGCGACTATCAATGAAGTGGCGTCTATGTTTTTTAATCAGTTTTAATTTGATAAACATGACACAATATAACATCGCAACGACATGAAAAGAGTGTTTGCTGTTATACAAAACTGATTTGTGAGCTTTAGAGGAACTAAAGGTGTTCGAATAACATGAAACACACGTGATCGTTGTCATGCGGTGAATCCGGCCAATCGTGGAACAGCTGTGTCGTCATCAGCCCTCGTGCTGCCGCTCTTGAGAAGCTGCGCTGGCTGAGTTCTCCGGCTACTCTCGAATCACTCTCGCGGTGCTTTGATGGCATACGTCACAGTCACGTGGCGTCGGCGCTATATCAAGTTGGACAAAATTTCAAACCGGCATGCACTGCTTCAAGTCAGCCGCCGATCAGTCTGCGCTGTGCTGCATGAAGTCGAACAAGCCTAATCTCTTTTGCACGGGGGCGTGGTCAAATTAAAACTAATAAGCAAGGGTTTGAGAAACTGGACATCTTGTTGGTTTTATACAAATTACTTAAACAGAGAATATTTGATTTCAGTTTAAATCCAATCATTTAAAAGTCCATCCATCCATCCATCTTCTTCCGCTTATCCGGGTCATTTAAAGCCACAGTCTTCCTGCTTAACTCCTCTTTGATGACCCTGAGCAGCTTGGCACTCACTAAGCCTGTATTGCAAAGGGTTATATCAGACATGTGGATCCAGATGCTGAAAGTTAGAAAACAGATTGCTTTGCTGGGAGACATACAGAAGAGTGGGGGCTGGGACTTGTCTAACAGCTCTAAATGTCTAAAGACCTCTCTCCTTTCCCTCTGTTCGATACAAATTTGAAATACAGCAGATGTATTACTTTATAAACAATATCTAAGACCTTTTCATTGGATTACATCAATCACTGAGGCAATTGCTGAATGAACATGGTGAGGAAAACAAAGCAATAGCGTTCCCTAATCCAACTACATTGATTTGTTGGACAGCTGCTACATAACAGCATGTTTTTTTCCCCCCCTTATTGAATCTGCCGATCTCAACTGTGACATATAACCAACAACTCTAGCAAAATGTCCGTGAGCTACTTGGAAGCCAATGGGAAAGTACTGCAATTATTATAGGAAATTAATGCAAAGAATACTGAATACTAAATCAGTTACCATAAGATATGAGGCACATAGGAATAGGATTATACTGCTTGTTTACATGATTCAGACCTTGACAGTAATATTTCAATGCTTAAAATACTCTACTTATTTCCTATACATAAAGGAATATTTATAAAAAAATATATATATTAAATTGCAGTTTTACAAATAGAAAGGACACTGAGGTAAATAACATGTCTGTGAGATGTTGCACAATTGATTTGAAATGTTTGGTTGATACATAAACTTTTATAAAACCATATACATTAAGGTAAGAAAGCATTTGCAAAGGATGTAGTTGTAAAAAATAAATAAAAAAATATTTATTATAAACACACCTTGATTGCCGAATTCTTCATTTAAGAAGAGGAACAATTTCTATTTATCTTGAGATATAACCTGGGAGAAAGAGGGCTTGAAGTAAAAGTTGGTAAAAAAAAAAAAAAAAAAAAACATTTTCCAAAGGCAGTGTGCGAGTAAACTCTCGTTTACACCACTTTCTTTTGGTTTAATCATGTGAGCTCCCCTTGAGTGCTTGTGTTCTTCCCCATTTACCCAGACCAACATTGATTTGCTCTTTCTTACAGAGCCAGGAGCTCATCAATGCCACACCCCCAAGAGAGAAGAGTCCAACTTCTGACTGAAAAACTCTTTTCTTCTCACAATTAAAAGACTGGTGATGTAACCTTTAGGGAAGAGAGGGAGCATTGATCAATGAGGACACATGGGGAGCAGTGGCGTGAAAAAGCTTTGATGAAAAGAAAATGCCACTCTTGCTGGTACTGATGATGTATCTCCAAGACAATTAATATCAAAGGAGCAAATGTGAGGCAAGGCTGTGAATCGGCTGCAGGTGAAATGGAAGTTTGGCAGGGATGCAACTCTGGCCTGCCCTGGAAAGTCGGAGGACCAAAACAGTGTTAGACGATGATCAGTAATTTGTAGGCATCACATTTTGATGAAAAACTAGCATTCCAAATGTTACAAATTTTATTTCCATTACATCATATTGTTATCATTTGTCATGAGTTGAATAAATATGGAAGACTTAGATAAGTTGATAATCTAAAGTTGATAACTTAGATAATCATCATGAAATCAAATTTGACAATTATTATTATTATTATTATTTTTATGGAATATTGCAGTAGTGATTATGATTTATCGGTGCGCATCATTATTATTATTATTATTATTTTAAATTCATGTGTCTTTAATCAAAATACCTTCCCCTTCCTCTTGCAATGACATCTCATCTATTCTCTTATAACTTGGTTTTGCAGTGGGGTCTCAAGGAAGAGGATTATGTTGAACTGAATTTTGAGCAGAAATACAACCTAGAGTTCATTAAACCTTAGCGTTGAAGTAATGTGGCTAGTCTTGCAAAACAACTCTAGTTTTGGCAAGCTGCTCAAAAAAGAGAGAGAGAGAGAGAGGGAGAGAGAGAGAGAGAGAGAGAGAGAGAGAGAGAGAGAGAGAGAGAGAGAGAGAGAATTGCAAAATATGAAAGGCAAAAATATCAAAATATCAAATATGAAGGCAAAAATAAGCTGTAATTATAATAAATTAAAGTCTTAAAATAATAATAACTTTTTAAAAAATCTCTAAAATTGAAACATGTTATCACCCACCATGTTTGCTGGGGATTAAATGTCCTTGAGGATAGCAAAACCTGACAAAATCAACAAAAAAACTGTAGAGTATAATGATAAGAGAAAGTAAGTGTTTAAACCAATGAATTAGATGAAGATGTACTGTCAAGGTAAAAACTCAACAAACAAAAAAAGGTGGATACCATGGTCTAACCTAGTCTACATGTAAAATAACATGGTACTGATTTGATGCATTTACACTGTGGTACATGTCCAAAAAAAAAACAACAACAAAAAAAACAAACAAACATTTGTTTCTATTCCATGGTAATTTCAGGTACTATAGTCCTGCTTCGTGTAGTGTTTTGATTATGCCTTTATCTGAGTCGTTCTTGCTGTACATGCAGGTGTTGATCTCAATAGGCCTACCTCTTTCATCGCAAACGAGGATGCGTTTCAGAATGTTTTCCAGAGACTGTATATTTAATCTTTATCTTTATCTTGCATCTTTTATACTTTGTGTTTTTATCGCATTATAGTTTTACAGCACCTAATGATTCAGTGTGTGCATGAACTGTCTTGATTTAGGCTGAATCATGAAGCGATTTAGACCATTTTACTAACGGGGGCTGTATCTAAAATCGCCCTCTATACCCTTAAATAGAGAACTATTTGAAGGGACTGTAGTGCATTTGTAGTGATGTCCGAAACTATAGTGGAGTATACTCCAAAGCATAATATCATACAGGCATAAATTCCTTTTTAATTGATTATTAAATTGTTTAATTTATACATGCTAGTTTTCATTACTACCGGAGCTGACAGCTTGCTAAGTTTCAAATGATTATTAAACAGAAAGCACAAACTATGCAAAAGTGGCAGCTCTTCTGGCACACTAAGTGTCCAGATTCACTCACTCGTTTTCATTCGTTCCTTCAAGTGGACTATATTAGTTGAGAAATGTAGGGTATAGTGAATGAGGGTATAAGGGGCAATTACGAACACACCCAGAACCGACTCGAGTCATCCACCAGTCGGGCATTGCTATAATTTTTAAGGGTGCGCCCTCTGAAGTTTGCATACCACGTCACTGAGATCTCTAAAGAAAAGTAAAGATTGTAAAACTGATATTTCCTCACAGTGTGTAAAATATTCTAATTATAGTAAATTATTATTATTGTAATTATTGTATTCTTACCCCTATGGTTCGAAAAGTCTATTCAGGATAAACATGTATACAGTCGACAATGTGTAATATGAGGATCATGATCGGGAAAGGTCCATGAGCTGGGACTCGAACTCGGGTCTTCCAAACCACAACAGAGCTACATGTTGGCACACTTGCCCACAAGGCTATCGGTGCCAACCCAAAAGTAATTTTTAATAGTATTTTCATACCGTGACCATGGGGGCAGGGACATGTGTGATGTAGCCATGCGCATTTGAAAAATGCCCACCTGACAGACAAACAGATTTTTTTTTAATGATTAAAGTGTAATTGATTGTTTTAGGAAACTAAAGTTCAACACAAACTATAATTTGCAGACCCAATGTAAACCCGAATAAGTTGGCAAAACTCAATACATTTAAGGCAATCAGTTGCCTCAAAATATTTAAGTTAAGAAATTCAAAGTTTAAGTAAGCAGAACTTTCAGATTTTTATATACTCATACATTTTACTCGTTAAATGTTTGAGTACATTAATCCATACATTTAACTTAAAATTTTCATGGAACCTCAATGTGAACATTTTTGTTTTATAACCTTAACTGGTTATAAAAAAAACTAATTCAATAAATGCTAACATTCTAACAATAGCATGGTTTAGCACTTGCTGTATGAATGCAGCAATATAAAGCATTAACATACTTGCTCTTGCACCACTTGTCATGACGGTAACTCTCCTAAAATCAATATTAACAAAAATTATTCTAAATTAGCATAACAAAAAAATAATCACTACTAAATCTCACACTTAACATTAATATTGCACAAAAAAA
Source organism: Squalius cephalus (assembly GCA_022829025.1). Taxonomy (NCBI): domain Eukaryota; kingdom Metazoa; phylum Chordata; class Actinopteri; order Cypriniformes; family Leuciscidae; genus Squalius; species Squalius cephalus. The sequence continues at coordinate 4,857,690 of CM040794.1, read as the reverse complement.
AAACCATTATATTACACTTAATTTCAGCATTTACTTAAGTTTGTCTAAATTAAAATAAATAATTTCAGAAAAATCAAAACAATGAAACAGTTTAGTTGTCAGGATACAGACCAGGAGACAGAGGTAAGTGAATCAAACACAGCTTTATTTACAGATGATCAGAGTGCAAGGTGAGTATTCACTCAGTTAAGTGCAGAAGTCACGAAGGAAACTCGATGTGGGGTGAAAAGCAGGTAAGCACTTTCACTTTGGATAAGTTGACGTCAAGCAATCTCAGTTCAGTAATCTTTGTCTCTTCTCTTTCAGATGCAGATCGGCAATCAAACAAGCTCAGTTGAAACACTGGAAACTCAAAGGAACACAGGATCTCAGGCAGCATGGACTCAGACAGGATTTCTGAAGACAGCTCAACAATGACATAAAGATGAGTGTTTCAGGTAAGTATACATTACAGCTTGAAATCTTGATGTATCAGAGGAAACAGAGACAACGGATTATGGTCTGTTCCTGTTGGAGACTTGACAATGAACTGGGGCAATGGTGAGTGTTTTATAGAGCTTGAGAAGTTACTGATTGGGAACAGGTGCGGGTGATTAATGATCCTGAGAGTGAGTGCAGGTGTGCTAGAGGGAATCTTGGGTAATGTAGTGCAGAAACCAACGGTAACCGTGACATTAGTGTACTTAAAATATATCAGTTCTGTGAACTTGAAAGAAAAAGAAAGTGCTAAATGCTCATAAAAGTTCATTTGACTGAACTAATTAGTTTAATTTAAGTTTGTCCTACTCAAACCAATTAATTATTTTGTTAAATTGTTTAACATAAAACAAGGTAATAGAAAAGTGAAAAACTTTTTTTGTCCAAATAAATTATCAAAAAAAAAAAAAAAAAATGAAAACCAGTTTACAGTGGTTTACCGTTCAAAATCATCTGCTAAACAAAACACACATATATTGTTCTTCTCCCCATAAGCTCTTTAAGTTTTATAATCTGATTTAAGACACGCTTATCCACACTTGTCTTCATAATCTGATATCTGTGACCTGCTCCCCACACACACAACTGTGCAATAAATCCACAATGAAAGGCCTTCACAATTGGTGTGAGTAGATCTCTTGCTGTGGCTGGGTTGATATAGCGTAGACCACCTTGTCGCCAACTGCGAGGTCGATGGAATTAACCTCACAAGGCATCAACAAGCCAGTCTTCTTCCCATTATTGATGTCTGTATTTGGAAAGGCAGTACTTATTGAAAAAGGGAGAAGACTGAACATGAATATCGATTGTGGGGGAGAGTGGAACCGAGGATGCGTTAAAAAGCTTCCTGTGGAGAAGAGATTGGGCAGAATTTTTGTTTAGCCGCTCTAAGACAGTCCAAGCATCACTGAGTAAAGATCCACTTTTGGATGCGGTTTCCTAGCCAAAGGAAGACCAGGAAACCTTGCCTGTTTTTTTTGTTTTTTTTGAGCCCGGGGTGTTGACAAGAAGGTTTTGCCTGTTTGATCTATATTGGCTTGAAACTATATATTATGTGCATTGATTTTGTACAATTATGTTTTTAAATGGCTTGGAGGTCTATAAAACCTGGAGAAACATGTTAGAGTTTCCATTTATCTTAAGACTTTCAGAACCAATCATTGGCAATCTACTTTAATAATGATTTATAGTGCTTATATAAAAAAAAAAAAAAAAAAAAAAAAAAAAACTGAAGATGGACCATTTCTGAACGACAGTCAATGGAGAAATGTTTTTCCTCCACAGATAGTTACAGCATATGTACTGGGAGGAACTGTAAATGGTGGCTGCTGTTTGATTTTGGCACTCCGTGACTGTCTGTCTTCAACTCTGCATAGCCTTGTGGAATGTGATGTGTCATGTCTGCACAAGCGGAGTACACGGAGGTATGGAAATACAGGTTGAGAGGCAGTTAGGACATCCTATCATTCGGACTGAATGAAAGAGAAGGTCAAAACAGGATAGAAACTTAATACTTCTAAATTAGGATGTTTTTTTTGTTTGTTTTTTTTAATGTAAAAATATTGATAACATTATAAGTTGACCTCAGTTCATGACTCCTTTATGGATAGCAATAGTGTCAAGGAACAGGAATAATTGAGAAGAACTAAAAACTCTTTCCATTCATATTGATAATGGACTTTTCTACATCATCTGGCTTTAGGAATTATTGTAAGCAATTTCAAGAGAAATCCTTATTTATTGAGCTTAAATATGCACAATGCATAGTTTGCAACCTGTAAATGCAATATAACGAGTTTACTGAACCTGAAATCATATCACACCTACTAATTATTGCAAGCAAAATTAAATTGCTTGGTTTTCAGAATATATTAATGCAAATTAATTAATTTGGTAGACAACTGCATGCTGTGGGAGGACTGTTGGCATCTAATAATGTGGTGCTAAATATTAAAACCAACCTCATATTTTGATGCAATTTATCATTTTTACTCTCTTTATCTCTCTCGCTTCGCCTTGAAGAGGAAATACTCAATGAAATTTCCAATCAGCTTTTCATGCAATCACAAACATAACACTTTCACGTTTCCAGATAAGAAAGTTTAATTTGCTTTTTGATTATAATGCTGCATTGAAACTTATAACAAATGAATGTTAAACGCTATCAATGTTAATTTGTTAAACCTCTCACATAATGATCCGAGAACTGTCATTGTGAATATATCTGCAAGTATTATAAAATGTACTGTTAGAGCCTCAAAATAATGCTTCTATTTATATACGAATATCATCAGGGGAAACTTGAGAAATAAAGAGAGACTCGCACGGAAACACACCTGACATGACCTAACCAAGAAGAGTTAGCAGCTGTATAATCTGATCTGAAGATTTTAATCATACACACAAAGGCAGTCTTAATAATTAATTAATCCCACTCCATAACTCTGAGGGGGATTCTTTTTTTAGGGACTGGCAACAAAAAACAGCTGGCAAAGACCCGCCTCCCTCTGTAGCTGAGCAGATTGTGTGAGATTTTTACTGTTTATTACACTCCTTGTGCTCTTCTCTGTCACAGCCAGAACAACATGAGAAGGAGTAACATGTCCAGGAGCTATTTAGATAAAACCTGTTAGAGCTTTTAGCTCCACCAAACACACTGTGCTACCAACTCATTTGAGGATCATAGTGTGCTTATTTACAGGGTTTAAATGCATTTATGTATCAGTCTGACAATGAAACATTTGATGCATTTATTACAGAATAGAATGCATTATACACTATTAGAAGAAAAGGTTCTGGATAGAACTTTAAAGACTTCTGTCAGGTGCTTCATCTTTAGGGGTTCCCATCATATATATATATATATATATATATATATATATATATATATATATATATATATTTTTTTTTTTTTTTTTAAATTAATTTTCCATTTAAATTACATTTTATGAATTAAAAAACTTTATCATACTAGCATTCTGAAATCATTCAAAAAACCTCAAACCTTAAAATGGAATCAAGAACCCCACTGAATCTTTTCTAGGTTGAAAAAGACTTTTGTAGGTTAAAATTAAATGTTTTGCACTCTCATTTCTTATTTATTTCTTATCCAAAATACCGTTCTTGACTCCGTTGTAAAAAAATCTACCCATTCCAGATTGAATGTGTTTAGTGGTGCTTCCAATTACATTTGTGTTTTCAGCATATTTTAGAAAATAATTATGATACTTGGATTATAATTACTAATTGACTTGGTATAGCAGGAGTCTTAAAGGGTTAGTTCACCCAAAAATGAAAATTCTGTCAGTAATTACTCACCCTCATGTTGTTCCAACCGCGCAAGACCTTCGTTCATCTTCAGAACACAAATTAAGATATTTTTGATTAAATCTGAGAGCTGGCTCTCTTCTCCATTGGCTTCTAAAGACGTTATAACTTGCTGGCCCAGAAAATGCATTAAAGACATCGTTAATATAGTCCAAGTGACTACAGTGGCTCAATCTTAAGTTTATAAAGTGACGAGAATACTTTTTGTGCGCAAAAAAAAAAAAAAAAAAAAAAAAAAAAAACTTTATTCCACTATTCATTTCGTTCTCTCTGGGCCTCGAGTTTTTTCACGTAGTATAACTGCGCAGCGCATCTGTGTTGTACGTCACACGTAGGCTCACTACTGGCCGACGCTGGTCATGTGTGTGATGCGTGTGACGTACAACACAGAAGCGCTGCGCTATTACACTACGTGAAAAAACTCGAGGCCCAGAGAGAACGAAATGAATAGTGGAATAATAGAATAGTGGTTTTTTTTGCGCACAAAAAGTATTCTCGTCGCTTTATAAACTTAAGATTGAGCCACTGTAGTCACTTGGACTATATTAACGATGTCTGTAATGCATTTTCTGGGCCAGCAAGTTATAACGTCTTTAGAAGCCTATGGAGGAGTTAGCCAGCTCTCAGATTTAATCAAAAATATCTTAATTTGTGTTCCGAAGATGAACGAAGGTCTTACGGGGTTGGAACAACATGAGGGTGAGTAATTACTGACAGAATTTTCATTTTTGGGTGAACTAACCCTTTAAACTAAAACTACCTGGGTGTAAGACTAAAATACAGCTTTGAATGTTTAAAATGAAAAAAAAATCAGTCGTATACAGGCAAAATATAAAGTAGCTGTAACTGTACAGTAATATAAATAGAAAATGTTATTTCCAGCAACTGAATTACAAGCGCATCACAAAGTGTTTATAGATCCGTTGATTATAATGGGAGCAATCTAATTTTGTCGTGTCTGGTGAGATGCATGTAACTTTTTAGACGGGTGCAAGCATGCATTGTTTAAATCCTTGCTATAGGGACAAAATACCAAAATGCAAATGAAATTAAAAATGAAAAGTAAAAGAACAAAACAAAACAATAATAATATTAATTAACCACACTCTTAAAAATAGAGATTATTTATTGTCATCACTGTTTCCAGAAGTAGAGGAACCTTTAATATCCACAGAACCTTTCCATTGCACTATATTTTCTTTATAGTGAAAGAAATACTTTAGAATTATTATTATTATTATTATTATTATTATTTAAATGTTCTTTACACTAAGAACTATTCACTGAAATATTCTATGGAGAACCAAAAATGGTTATTATATGGCATCACTGAAAACACCCTTTTGGAAACTTTATTGTTAAGAGTGCAAATATAGTGAAAAGGTAGACATCCCTGAAATGGAATTTGATTAGCAAAGTGCTTTGAGAGAAGGGTTAATTCAAAGTAGGTTGTATCAGAATAACAGAGCTCATAGATAGCAACATGTAGACATAAACACCTGCTCAGGCGGAGGAGTGTGAGAGTTCAACACAACACCTGCTCTGTTGGAATATGAATCATCAGATGGCAGTGTGGAAAGCTCAAGATGCAAAGACTCTTCAGTGTTGATAGGGTTGAATATCACACCACTCACAGATATTAATACATATGAAGAGTTCAGATGCAAAAGCCTCTAAGTGCCATCTGAAATATTCTTCTAGAATGATAATTTTTATCAAGCTTGTATATTTAAGTTCAGTAATTTCACTTACATTTTTATATTTATATTTTTATATTGATAGAAATAATTTTTACACAATAGTAAGGGGTTTATGTTTAGTTCACTCTTTGTTTAGCTTATAGTTCGAAAGGCAATAATATATATTTTTTTATAATGGTTGGGATTAGGGTAAAACAATAAATTATATACAAAAATAGCAGGTGAATGATGAAGAGATGGTAAAAACGCGAATATATTGAAATATTAAAACATAAAAGTGCCCATAGTTGAGGAACAACTATGAATAATATTCAGAATAATGTAAAAATCAAATGCAAGTCCAAGGGTGCACGCAGACATGTTTGTTTTCCTTTTTTCAGTAAGTTTATATTGGTAATCCTTGGCAGCAGGAACTAATCCTTTCCTGCAATCTCATCCAATCTGGTGATCTCAGCAGCTTTATCTTCCCTTCTTATTGTGTTGATAATAATAACCAGTCACTGTCCTTTCATCTTTCTCTCCATTACTATTGTATCCTCTGCCTTTTGCAGGATCAGAAAAGCAGATGGCCTTTTTGGCTTTGCTTAATGTAATCCCACTGAAAAATCACTTTAAATACGAGCTCAAAATCTTTAAGTAGGTGGTCTTAGGTCCAGTGCCGCATGTTTTCAATAAAACCTCAGTCTTTTTTTCTCTCCATTTACTGATAGTTAATGTCAAAATGCTGCATAAACAGATAAAGAAATTCTATAATACCTGCAGTAAGCTATCTGCTTCATTCCAGTTCATGATGCTCGTCTGGCACAGAATCCAACTGAACTATACAATTCCATATATGCAGTTTTCGCTTATTGGCGGTCGGTTCCACAGTTTTTTTTCCCCCAAAATGTTACGTAAGAGCCCTCAAAAAAATGGCCACTAATAAAACACCTAATAAGTCATATTTGCAATTTAGTTGCTATATAAGAAAAGAAAAGAAAAGAAAAGAAAAGAAAAGAAAATAATAGAAAAGAAAAGAAAAGAAATAAATGCATGCATACACACATAAAAACTGCATCACAATATACAGCAATGTCTTAATAGGTGTCAATGGAGAATTTTTTTTTATTTTTTTTTATTAATTTATATTTTTTTTACAGCAGATGATGTAGTTATGAAATCCACCAGCAGGGGCTAACTAAACCAGATAACAGATACTTTTTTTTATACTAAACCCTCTTAAAGAAATGGCCTAAAGATGCAATTAAGAAGAGTATTATTTTGTAATTAATACTCTTATTAATAGAGTATTAATAATACTCTATTATTAAGAGTATAATTATTTAACTATTTGTTTTAGGGAAGCTTGTCTTGTTTTCATATTAAAAATTCGGAATATTTTGCTTCATGTGAGCATGAATTAATACATTAGATCTGGCTCAGTGATTATTTGCAAGCTTCATGCTCATTCTGTTGTTAATTGACTTTCCTTCTTTTTCCAAGCTCTGGGAATGATTTCTCTTTTCCAAAGTCACTTCTGTCTAGGTTGTAATGTCACACATCAAATTCCATAGAACATTAAGCCCTTTTTTCTTCAGTAAGAAGACAAACTCAGATATCAGTTTCATCAAGGATGTATTACATAAATGTATAAAAGATCTTTGGAGTTGTATCCTCTCCTTATCTCTCTCTCTACCCAGAAGCCCCCTTGCTTTCCCCTATAAGTGAGCCCTCTTTGCTGGTGGAAAGGTCAGGCCTCAGCTAGGCGATGACCCGCAGGAAGCGCTTTCATTAGAAATCAATTGCTGAGACCTTTTCATGGGGAGCAGTTTAGCGCGCGAGAGAGAGAGAGAGAGAGAGAGAGAGAGAGAGAGAGAGAGAGAGAGAGAGAGAGAGAGAGAGAGAGTTGGCCCGAGGGTATCTCAAACATGAGGCTGAAATATGAGCAAATATGTTTAATGTTCATCCCACTACTTCTGAAGTGCTAAAACACACCCACATGTACACCGTCACACACTACAGTACTTCTGTTGAAGCTAGGTGGCTTTATAGGTTTCCATTTTTTTTCTGTTCTGTTCTTTTTTTTTTGTCACATTCAGGGGTGTATTTAACACCTTTTGGGATGTGTTACATTTTTTATACATGTGGATGGATGTAAAACAGATTTTCAGAGAAAATAATAGCAGCATTTTAATCACATTCAACAGGATTCTTGAAATTCTATGTGAATCTGCCACTATGGTGAAGCCTCTGCATTGTATATTTCAAATGTGCCAGATTTACATTTCAGTAAAACAGTGCTGCCATAATTATCATGTGTGTTTCTTGAAGGAAAGAGGATCATTTGTTCCAGAAGCTTTTCTAAATGGCTCATTTTTTAGGTCATAATGGCATTTGATAGAAACTAAATTAATAATGATAAATATATTAAAATTTGATTTATGATGAAGAAGGTGATTATTATTATTATTTCTAAATCATGATGTTATAGGTGTTGGTAAGTCAGTTATTTTGGAAAAAAACATAAAAGTATTATTTTATCATTATTAATAGTTATATTGTTATTGACTATAATATAATGATGACATTATGGCCATTATAATCATCATTATGATAATGATGATGATGATTATTAAGCATTATTATTTCAATCATTATCATAATACTACATTAAAATAAAACAAAATATTATTATATTAATATATTATAATTATATCAATATAATAATAATAATAATAATAATAATAGGGTCACACTTTATTTTAAGGTGTCATTGTTACAGTGCAATTATATATTTAAAAAGTACACACTTAAATGTTTATAAAGATATATGGCTCATAAATGTGTGACAAGTATTAGCTGAGTTTTGTTTTAGTTTATAGACGTGCTCAAGAAAAAAAAGTTCACAGAGACGGAGAGGCAGAACGCACACCCTGTTTATTTTCTTTATTTTACAAAAGCACAATGTTTTGATTTGATTGTAAGTGGACACATACAAAAGCAGACATCTCACAGATTCTTTTTTCATATTTCTTTTTTCTGTATGACCATAAATGACAGAGTAATTTAAGTTTATTGTGCTACTATGTGAAGAAAATCCAGCAAAACGCGTCTGCGCGTTTGCCGACCTCAGAGGGTTAATGAACTCTTAGTTAAATGTTCAAGTTGTTCAACTTTAACTTAACTATGCACAGTCAAAGGTCATTTCCAGTACCCCTTTTCCTGTTACAATATTGTGAATTCTAGCATCCACAAGTTTATGCACTCATACAGGCTCCATTCCACCGTGGGTTACACACACCTTCAAATATCTTGCAGACAATGCCCGATGAAGTGTGATTTTTTTTGTAGTTCCAGGCCATAGCATGGATTGTAAGCATATCCACACGTGCTGTTGAGAGTAAATGTTGAGTGAATGTCATGCAATAAGCAATAAAAAAAAAAAGACTTTAGAAGAGAAAAACTACAAATACTACAATCACCTCCTTTCGACATGTATTTAGTCATTAAGGCACAGCGGGAGAGGTAGCTGTTCACCTGTTCAACTTCCTCCCCCGCAGTTGACCCTAGAGGTCGACCGATTAATCGGCCGATTTTTTGCATTTTTAACATAATCGGCATCGGCCAATATCCAAGTGTATCAAGCCGATTATTAGGCAGGCGCATCTGTGGGCAGCCTAGTGTTGTTGTTGTGGAACACGCGTTCGACGCACGCTGCGCCTAAAAGTAATTCTCCAGCAGAGTGAGCAGACCTCATCCAGTGCTTAAGGAAGGAGCTAAGTTCCTTGGAGAACACTCTTTTATATTTAATTAAAAACTTTTGATATGTTACTGCCAACTTAGAGAAAAAACATGAATAGGCGACATGACGTTCGGCTACTTTGAAATTGATAGCGTAGTTGAGGTTGCATTAGCACAGCAGAAGGGTTGCTATCATGTGACAATAAGTAAGCAAGAATTTACAGACAGTGAATCTGAGACTTTTATTTGTTCTGTTTGTGTGTCTTATATTTGAGAGGGTTGTCACTCAATGCAGAGAAATAAGTAATAAAAAAAGAGACCAACTATATGCTAGTGAAGGACTGGCTTTGCTTTGCTAGCGTCATTGTCGCTAGGGTTGGGTAGCTACAGATAGACCCGGAGCTAATACGCCACTGGTGCCTTAACGACCGTTATTTACCGGACCGAATATCAACGCGCATTTCTGTGCTTCATTTCAGTGCTACTGTTATGTCTGTGCTTCTCTTGGATGCTCTGAAAACGGACGTTAGAATAACAGAAACATCGCTTCGCTGCACTTGACACTAGTCAGCAGTTAACTTTAGCATTCCGTTAGCTAGTAGCTGGATTAAACACGGTTAAAATGCTGGCCAAACAGTAGTGTAATGTGTGACTGTATTTCACTGTAGACTAGGGGTGGAACGGTACATGTATTCGTATTGAACCGAAACGGTACAGGCGTCACGGTTCGGTGTATAAATTTCCACGGAGAATACACGCTATAAAAATAAATAAAAGTCGCGTGCAAAGTAATGCGGAACTACTGTTAGATACGCGAGTTCTTTAGGGACACCTAATCTGTAGCTCCGCTTTAGCTCCGGCTGCGATGTAAAGATTGCAATGCTGGAATATGTTGTGTGTGTGTGTGTGAGAGAGAGGCGCGGGCGTGATCGAGATCGAAAAGTCGCATGTGTTTAAAGTCGCAAAGTGTTTACTTATATTTGTGTGCGCGCGCGCGCGTGTGTGTGTGTGTGTGTGTGTGTGAGGTGCGGGAGCGATCGAACAGTGGAAACATAAAAACATACTCCGTCATTTTGTTTATCAGGACATCATTCAAACTGCAAAGTGTTTAAGTTACTGTTAATTAAAATGTTAAGGAAACCAAATATATTAATCTGAAATTAGTAGCAAATAAATTTTCAATTCATTCAGGTACAATTACCAAACATATCTCAAGTTCTTTTTGTCTTTTGTACAAGTGCAGATTGGTAAAGTGTTCAATAAATGTTTTTGTTGAGAAATTTTGTCTATCTTAAGTAATTATTTGTGTTACATTTTATCTTTCAAATAGAGGTTAAAAACAAGCACATAATCGTCCAAAATAAATCGGCAGCATTTATCGGCCATCGGCCGACCCGGATTTCAAAAGATCGGCATCGGCCTGAAAAAAACCATATCGGTCGACCTCTAGTTGACCCTGCTCCTTCTTGGTTTTTGCCTCTCCATGTAATCTAGAAGTAAGAAGACATGTAAGGGATAATGTAATGTCCGCCGGTCATTATCGGATAACAGGTAACGACAGGGTGAACCGGACCCTGACGCGCAGCGGAGGGACTTATTTTCCAACGATACAATTAAACATAATAAATACTGAACATACTTCACACTTAGTGGAATGTGCTGTAAGCGCATGACGATGTTAGACTCTGGAGATCAGGAAGGATGTTTTTGCACTGATTTGTGTAAATATGGCCAGTATTTACATATTACATCCATGGCGATAAATCTTGGCTTTGAACTCATCAACTCATTGTGCAGATACATGGGGTAGGCAAAGATTTCACCTAGGGATATACAAATTGTATTAGACATGCAAATATCCTATTATTATACATTCTAAAGAGCGCATCATAATGGGAAACTCAACCAAGCAGTGGTATAAGCTGAACTAATACTGATAATTGAGATGCTTCTCGATACGATTATGGTAGCTTTTGTCCAAAGCAACATACAAATAACAACAATACAAAGTTACATTTAACAGCAAAAATGTATTATAATCTCACCTCTTAACATAATAAGCGCTTTAAGGAGGAAACCATGCCGACACACCGCAACCTCCATGCCCTTTTTGTCCAACGAAGTAGAAGTCTAGAAGTCTCCTTCGCTGCTGTCCACAAGGAGCTCCCACATCTGCCTTGTCCAGGTATCTGTAATGTAAATGAAACACACTATAAACATACTGTATATACACCTTGTATTTTGAATTTGAGGGCAGTTTTTTACCAATGCAAATAAAATCTGGGCTGTAAAAGCATAGTAATTTAATTAACAAATACTTTGAAACCTGCCTGTTTCACAGCTTTATGCAAGACATCAACAAATGCAGACACAGATGTGTCTTCTGTGATAAATGCCCTTTCAAAAAATGACAGAGTCAGAGCTGAGGAAGAAACGAAACAGAACATTTATCCATACTGAATATTGAATATAAAAAAATCCAGATCAATCTAAACTGGAAGAAAAAATTTCACCTTCTGTTTTGGAGAAACCGGTACAGCTTCCTGTTGCCATCCACAGAGATTGCCAGCATGTCTGGTGTGCAAGCGGGGCAGGTGAAAGGTGCACCGCAGGACAAGTTATCTTCCTCAAAAGCACAATAGTCTAGGAAGCTGCGCTGCAGGGTGTCCCCGCACACTGGTCCTGACTGAAAGATGCATTATATTAATTGTTACTTCGGAGATGTCTGCATATGTTAAACAATTCTATAATATGGTGAACTCCTACCCGCCCACCACACTTTGTACGATGCTCTAGCAAGCTTTAACCCCCTGAGGTCGGCTATCGCGCCGGCGCGATAGGCTCGTTTTTTTCCGTATGAGTGCAAAAAAATAATAAAATAAAAATATAAATTTTTATCTTATATGCTTGTGTTATACATCAATCTATCCTGTTTAGTGTGTATTATTTTTGTGTACACTCACAATAAAAACAAAGTGTTGTGCTTTTCGCCAAATAAAGAAAAATAAACACGAAGCAAGTTCTGCCTTCTCTCTGTCCGTTTAGTCCATTCTGAAACACGTCCGAAAATGAATCATAACTCAGCGAATACTTCTCACACAGGCATGCGAGTTATGTCTTTATGAAGCTTGAAATCTCCTCTTTTAAATGAAGTAATTTATATAAAAAACAAATGTTTTCAACTCATGTAATCCGTTTGAAAGCAAGGAGAGGTACCGTTTTTCCTTCTGCCTCATTATCTCTATAATCAGCAGCGGCCGCCCCGCCCCCGGCGCGATTCACATGTAAATAGTTAGGTGATCTAGTATGCATCGCATACGCCCCCCGATCAATGCCATAAAAAGTTTCTTCATCAGACTTACTGATAGTTCATCGCGTTTTGAGTATGACACGCTTCTCCGGTAATAAAGACGCCCTTCAGATGATTCTGGACAGCGAGGAAGAATGCATGATACCGGTTGTTTCCTCAGAGGAAGATTGTAACTCAGACGACGAACGGCAGCATATTGAAGAGCGAATTCCGCCGAGAACACAATTTCGGAGTAAGTTTTACTCAAAAGTCTTTTGTCTTTTATTTTTCGTGTTTGCATTTATGAGGAAAAAACAATATTACGTGACAGTTCTCCATTATGGACGCAAGCGCTATAAAAAAAGCACTAAAAGACTTTCAAACTTTCACAGAGACCTCAAAACTGAAAGTACAAATCCTTTCTTTAAAACGAATTTCGTTTTGTATCAATTGTATCTTACTTTTAATATTTTTTTCATTAACAAATTTCCTGGATTTAAACTGCAAATTAACATTTATATTTCTTATATGAAAGACAACATTTCGTTGATTAGTTTTGGATAGATTATACATTTTTAATGTAAAATATCTGCCACCTCAAATAAGCTTTTGTTTGCCAATATTTGCTTATGTTAAATATAATATGTTTTGTCAAAAATAAAGTTATCAAATAATCAATCAAATCCTTAACTTTGAAATATGTATGATGTATACTTGTATATACTTGTATACAAGTATATACAAGTATACTTTATAAATGTATACTTTAGTTTTTACAAAGAAAGATTACACTTGAATTGTTGTTGTAATTGTAACCTTTTTAATAAAAAATATATATTTACAAGGTAGATCTAAACAAACTATTAAAAGGTAAATATAAGCCTTTTCTTTAAATAACTTTTATTGTGTTTTATTATTGACAAATTTGGGGAGAGGATAAATATTCCAAAACTGAAAATACAGTATGAGAATTAACTGCACAATTACTAGACATGTTTTCCTTGGATATTATAGGCCAAATTGCAAGCACAATATGTGGAAAAATAAAAAAGAATAGAGATGCTTCCAACTGTTGCTCTTGCATTCTTGTGGCTCAGTGACTCACCTGAATGAATGGCTCATTAAGTATGCGGGCCCCACTGTCTCCTAAGGTGTGAACCACTACATATACATGACCGTTGACGCCCACTCCGCATATTGGCTTTCCAAACAGAAAGTGCTTTGCAAAATTCAAATCAATGTATTGTGTTATGTGAATGATTAGGCAGGGTGATTTTCACTTCATTTTGAAGAAAAAACACTAGGCGATGACATCTTTTAGACAAAAGTCTTATTGGCATATATTTAGAATGTGTTTTATGGCCTTATTTCAGAAACTTTAGTTTTTAGTTTTTTCAATAACCATGCATAAACATTATTCTCTCAAAAATGCAGACACGTACATTCTTGTTGCTCACATTTCATGGTAGCCCTGTTTGTGCTAAATAGTGTGTAAATTTTTTTTGCCATTAATATGTTTATATTATATGCAACTGAAAAAAGCAAAAATGTCAGGGCATGTCAGAACATCTCAAGGACCCCAAAAACACCCTAGACCCCAGAGGGTTAAAGCCCCATTATGTAGGATTTCCGTTTTGGTCAAACAACGACCCCTAGAGTCGCTGTGGACTACTTGTATTTAACGTTACTGTCGTAAATACCACTCACGCAGCAGTCTCTTCACTCACTGATCCTGAGCCTGATGCCCCTGTATACCAGTCCCTGTTCAGTCGGATAGAAGCTGTAACGAGTGGCTGCACGCGCCCTGTTTAACTGACTCGGCACAGTCTGTATTGTATGTGCGCCTCGAACACACCGTAAGCGGATTGTTTCTGTTTGATGCTCATTCTTGTCCTATTTTTGTCTATCAAGTAATGCTGTGGACGGTAGAACGTGGTGTGACAGACAGTTACACGAGTTCGATTGGGGAATAAACACAACGCAAATCGTCGGACATCGAACAAGCACAGCTAGCCTCCGAAGATGTCTCCTAATCCATCAACAAGAACGCCAGGTGCTTTTTAGCTCACACCAACGAGTAAAAAGCTTGTCCGAGTGATATACAGTATAAGCAATGTACTTACAAGTCCAACAGCATGCAAGGACGTGTTGGGGGAAGTGAGGTAGCCTATGCCGTAAAGCAGTCGAATTTTGTAGTTCTTTTTGTGCGCGGGTGTTACTACCCGAACCCCGAAGTTTAAAAGTACGATTAAAAACTATACAAACCCCATCAGGCTATGGCAGACGCGTCATTCAATCTATTTTAAGTCGATGTACCATCACAAGCGTTTTGGAAATATATTATGAAGGTTGAAAAGTTACTTAGTGTTACTTTAAGATCAGAGTGTAGAAATATTACCATTGAAATAATGGAAACCCCTTACCTGTCAGGGATCACTGGTGATCCCAGATTATTTTAGTTCAAAATATGTTTGAGCTTATATATCTCAATATTAATAACAGTCTGGTTAATTTTGAGTTAGGGTTAGCTCTCTATAAACTCTCAAGTGTTGGCTTTCTAAATGTATGTGTGTTATGTTTCTATTCAGAATTACTTATGAGCAGTAACCTTTTTATTTTGGGCATTTCATGTATGCAGCACTTGCCAAAATTGGGGGTGATGGGGAAGGGGTTAAAATGACCGCTTTGCCAGGTGACACAGTTATGCTAGGGACTTCACAGGGGCATTTTGGAGTCACTCTCACCATTGGCAAAATACAAGCTAGCAAAGGAAAGATAAACACAAAATTAGCCTACTAGATTTATTAGACAAGAGTACAAAAGAGTTCTACAATTACCTACCTTGGTTGTGTGAGCTGTATTCTCCCTCCAGTCTCTTACAAAATATGTGGATGGGGGAATAGCTTTAAAAAGCCCTTAAGGACCCAATCGTGGAGTGGCCATCTCCTGTAATTCTTGGTATCGCAGGTTTCACAGAACCACTGATCCTGGTAGACACTCTCTGCATCTAGGAATGAAATCAACGAACCAATTTGGTTATTGAATCAACTCTTTTAAACAGCCCTGATTCCACCAAACATGCAGTTTATCCGAAACATGAGGACATCAATTAGTGATGCACTCTAAAAAAAGAACATTAATGAGATCTCACCTAACAACCGCAGGCTTGCTCCAATGGCTACAAAATGGTTGGCCAACATCTTGAGTTTGGATGAGGCATTAAAGATGGAATGGCCTTGCCTCCTTCCATCTTTGTGAGGCTTGCTGCTGCCTGAAAGTCCATGATGATGACGCCCTCTGGATTTCAGGGGAGTCAGACATCATAGCAGAGAGGCTCTCCATGTTTTTTTCTGTAAAGACAAATATTAATTTAATTGACAAAGAACCATTTCTATGCAGACCATCAATATCTCAACATGATTTCATAATAAAGGCTAAATATCGATGCTTTCATTAAAAATTTTTCAGAACTTTCCCAAATCAACATTCCCACAGTCTAGGGCCAAATTCAGCATACTTTGAAACATGGATCAGGGTAAATTGTATCAATGTGAAAATTGAGATGGAATTCCATGGGGACAAAATTGAAACTATTACAAAAAAAAGTGGTTCAATAATAGGACTTAGGACCAATTGTGGACACAATTCGTGGCTTTGCTGATTTTATAAGCAGTTGATGCGGGTACAATTGACCCTTCGCTAAGCCATGCCCGAAAACCGCCACAGGCCAATCGTTGTTTAGCAGCCCATAAGCACGGGAGGTCTGGCAAGATTTCCAGTTTTGCCATTTTTTAAAAGGAGTTTACATGAATGGCAATCTAGTCTCCAATGATACAGGTGTTCCAGGATTTGTGTGAACCCTGCTTTCAGATCTGCCTCAAAAAACTACCTAATAATAAATCAAATGAATTTGATAAAATTTTACCAAATTCCACTTGAGGATCAAGACTGGCTGTAGGAAGCTCTTCAGTGAGCAGGTAGTTCTCAATCTGGTTGTGTGAAACTACAACAGCACAAAGAGCAATAAAACCAAGTTAGACCACCAATGCATACTTTTTTGGTTGAATCCACATTTCTATACATTTCAAATACAGGGGAAATTTCATGTAAAAAATAAATAACAACAGTACTTAGGTTAAATAAATGGAAATAATAGTACAGTTAATCTGTGGATGCAATACAATATAGTTATCAAATCAAACACCGCATAAACATATTTCACATGGTTCAACCTCATTATAATGGGCTCTGACTGGACACAAGTTCATGTTACTTAAGTCTACCAGCAACACAACTTGATTTCTTGACAATGATGTGCAACCAATTACTATTATACCAATTATTATTATTATTATTATTATTATTATTATTATTATTACCAGTAGCTGAGGCTTTGGGCCACCCTCCACGCCCTCCCTTTTTGGGATTGGCGGAGGGGCAACTTGCCTCTGCTCCTCGGATTCTTTCAGGGGTTGAAGTGAAAATCATGATTAGGCTGTTCATTTTTTTATTTTAACAAAAGATGCAATGGATATGAAAGAAAACTCTTATCATACACTTTATACCCTATATATTTTGCGGAAAAAACACCAACTCAACACCCATTTCATGAAAATGTTTGACAATTGAGAGCAGGTAGATGCAATCACAGACCGAATGAGTCTAAGGTACCTAAGCTTATATAATACTGTTTTCTGCTAAACAACAACGTGAATTTTTATAGCCAAAATATTTCTTCAACCATTAAGGTACAATGGATAGCTGTTGTTTTTTTATACGTGGCAATACGTAGAATAGGACCCGTCAGAACAGGCTTTAGTCAGAACATGTTCTAAGCTCATTTCAAGAGCCATACATCTCCCCTCCATGTAATTGCCATCTTGATGGCCGATGACAAGCGTAGTAGTCATCACAGAGATGGAGAGAGGGACAGACAGTGATAAAGAGAGACAGACACTGAGATGGACAGAGGGGCAGACAGAGATAAGAGACACAGACAGAAATGAGAGACAGACCGAAAGACAAACAGTGCACAAATACAGATAGGTTGTCACTGAAAAGGGCCGTTGGTTGTGGTGATCTACTAGGTAGGTTGGTAGAATCTAAAAAACAACAACATTCGTTTAGGGGAAGATAGTTAATGGGATGGAGACAATGAATTTACTTAACAATGGATAAAATATAACATTTTAAAAAATGTTTTGTGACTGGTGCAGCTAAAAATAACTTTAATGAGCAATGAAGATCTCAAAAACTAAAGCCTGAATTTCAGACTTATTAGTGCTAAAAGCCTGAATTTCAGACTTATTAGTGCTAGTTGCGTAGACAGAGTTTGACGGGTGCGATTTTTTTCTCAAAATCGCATGTTATTTTCCTATAGACTAGTCAAGCAAATCACCTTGTATTAACAGTAACTACTATTAGTACTACCGATTTGCATCAAATGGAATTGCAAAAATATGGAACAAACTTCTTTATCAATTCAATACAAAACATTATTACATGGCTTGGTTGAATTCTAAGGCATTATGCGGTAACAGACCGTTGCTAACACCGTTGCCATGCATAGCAGAGCGTTGCCACGGACGCAGTTCTGTTCACTCTGAGTCCGGAGGACAGCTATCAATCCGCTGAAAGAAGTCCGGATAAGTTTACGTTGCAATGGACGCAGGATTCCAACCGTAGAGACGGAACAGACTATTTTCTTTAGCGGAAGCAATACAATCGTATTTAAATCAATAAACTCCTTTTTAAATCAATATTTTGTGTCAAATGATTGATTTATTTGGTAAGTAGCCATGTAAATTGTAATAAGCGGGATAATGTAGAGCGACGCGGTTGTTATAGTGAATACAACCCCAAGAGGGTGATATCAGACAAATGGAAACACCAAAGCAATATCACAAAAAGTTAAAAAAGGGCAAAAGGCAGTCATGACAATATCCCAGCAACATACTTGACTAATACACATTTGCATGCATTTCATCGAGTTACATAGGCTACTTGTTCATGAAGTTGCCAATAATTTTAGCCTACCTTACTCAACGACTCCAGAGGAAGTAATTGCCATAAGCGGCGGGAGCGCCGTCATCCGGATATTGTTGTGCAAAAAAAAAAAAAAAAATACAGAGAAAAATGAAACGAGACATAAATCTACGGAGCCCGGGAAGTCACCTGTGTGAGAAAAAAAATAAATCCGTGGCGACGGTTTTGAAATCCGTCCGCTCAGTTTATAAACCGTACTCACAAATTCTCAAACTGTTCCCTCGGTTTAACAAATCGTGCCCACGGATTAATAAACCGTACTCATGAGTTTCTAATCCGCGCTCTCAGATTTGTAAACCGTGCCTTCAGTTTTTGCAATCTGTACCCACAAATTCATAAACCGTGCCCACGCTTTCGCAATCCGTTCCCAAGGGTTTGTAAACTGTACTCACGGATTTGTGGCTCGCCATCATTTTAGAAGAACACGTTGTTAACGAATCTTATTGTATATTGTTAAATCAAATTGTCTTAACTGGGTCTGCATTCTTACAGTGATTGTAGCGGTATGGGGTGGAATATACGAATTAATATAAATGACGTGTATCAAAATCTTTTGTTTATTTGTGATAATCTTAGCACTTTATTATTATTGTCTAACTAACCTGTATTATGACTGATATTTGACGAATTGCCTTGCTCCTTTTTTGTAAGTTTTGGACAATAGTAAAATTTCTAATAAATGTTTTTACACACCATATAGAACATTTCATGTAATTGTATTACTTTTTAAAATGTCTGCATTATTTTAATTGTCTCATATGCCAACAAATACACAATTTGACAATAAGGGCCCAATAATTAACAATAAGGGCACACTAATTCATTACAGATCACCAAACTGGAAGCATCTGTCCACACAATGGACATTTCAAACACTACTGTCACAATACGTGAAAACGATTGTGAACTGAAGACCTGCTGCCTGGCGACTCGACTGGAACAATCACACTGTCCTTATAATGGGACTCACAAATTGACTTCGTTGATGTAGATAAAATCATACTGCTTCACAAATTTGTCTACCAGGAGGAGATTCAACCAAAAAACCACACTGACCACTACACGAACATCCACTATAACACCAATACACAAAAAAATTACAATACCTACTACTGATGACACCCAAACACCTCCTCCCACCCTACACACAGTTACCACAGAGATCACAGGTGCAGCAACCACCATTAAAAAACAATGCCCTAAATGCCATACCTCCCAACATACCTTATCTGAAAGCGAAAACTTCCACAGATGCAGTACCTGCAAAATACTGCATAAAGGTACCAGTTATCTAACAAGATGTAGTGGGTTTGTAACCATTGAACACGAACATCAAGAAATATCTCTATCAATCACAAATTCCATTCTTACAAACTTTGTAAACAAAGAAAAAGAAGTGAACACCATGGACAACCAAGACATTGAGGAATACTTCATGTCATACGGTCCACTCACATTCACTGACAATAATCAAATAATAGATATTCAAACACAAAAGCAAAACACACCAGTACTCTATAACAGTGATGAGGAACTGTCTGCTGTAATAATAGACGTCCCTGAAGAACACTCTCTAACACCTGACAATCAGTCACACATTCCAACCACTGAACAGGCATTACCCTGTCACCACTAAAGAAGTCTACACATGAGAACATGAGGAAAAAAAAAACACAAAGCAGTCTAACAGCATGCGCACACACACACTGACACGCACAATGCATTACATTACATGCTTGTAAACGATTTTGATCAAATTTGTAACATTCCAGTACCTTTTTTTTTTTTACATTTACATTTCAACTAACAAAACATGTAAAAAAAAAAAAAGCGGCCCTCGTGGTCCCGTGTCTGACCCTCGACAATCTCCACTCTCTCCGCAAATTCCCGTACCGATGTCTGTAGAGATCGAAAGTCTTCCTCAAACTAGTCGAATCTTTCATTTGTGGTTGCAAGAATCTTGTTTGATATATTTTCCCACATCAGTGGCATATCATCGGTAGAAGCATAACTATCGGCGAGATTTGCTCCGTCACAGCTAACGCTAGCCGAAGGCTAAGGGCCAGAACTTTGAGGCTTTTGCTGGGTTATAAAGGCATTTTCGTGTATCCAGGTGAGAGACACAAGCTAAGTAGAAGTTCACAATACACTTATATGAAATAAAATATTAAGACGGCACCTAATTCCACCAATTTAAAAACTTGGCGTGGAGGAGCTTGATGAAACGCGTCTACTCCATGAGCACCTCAGCAGTGCCCCAACAGTGCACATTTAAACAATTTTATGTAAACAATTCTGATACAATTTACATGATTATTCATGTACTTGAAATATTTAACTACATTTCTGTAATGCTCTTTGAAAACGTTACAGTACTACACCTTACAGACAAAAATGTTTGTTAAGCTTCCAATTTTTTGTTACATATTTGTTTTATGAATACATAAATGTTCAGATGTATTATGTTCACCTGTAAACTCTAATAACTCATAACAAAGAGTTATTACACTATGAATGTTGTTACTAAAGTAGTATGGTTGTTACTCTATATATAACAATGCTATATATAAAGAAGATTAATGTTTCTTACATAAAGATGTATGTAAACAACAGTGCACATTTAACCAGTTTTGTTTAAACATCTCATACAATTGACATGATTACTCATGTACTTGATATTTACCTACGTTTGTTTAATGCTCTTTGAAAACAAAACAGTTAAACAAACTGTTGAACTTAATTTGGACAGTTAAAACTGCACAACTTGAAACTACTTTGTATATTAAAGTGTCCAATGATAAATGGCAAAATTGTGTACTTCAAATTCTTTCAACTCCTAATCTATTATTCTACACCCAAGTATTATAATTGACAATTGTGCCGCATTGAGTAATGTGAACCTGAAGGACACTTGCAGTAAACATTTGTTACCCATCATACAGTATATTTCAAATGTCTGTATCTACAACAGAATATGTGTGTCTATAGTCCTAGGTTTCTTGATAGATTCTTAATAATAGTTTGCAAAGACTTACATGGAGATTACTGGGGAAAACCAAGACTTATAAAATGAAAATGAGCCTGTAAGAATTGATAAATTAGGAAATTCCAAACAGTCTGTTTTGGGGGTGACCAGGCCCTGAGAGGACAAAAGGACCTCTCTGGAGATTAGCATTTGAACTGGCCCTCGTGCACCATCGAGACGAAAGTCTCACCTCCGAGTCATCTAATCTACATCTCTTTCCCTCTCCCCTCACCCACCTCTCATGCTCAGACGATCACCTGATTTCACCCAAGAAAATGTATAGTTTAATGTGAATGATTATCACAGAGTATTTTCATGTTTGGTATCATTTAAAATGTCACAGTGCGACTGGTACAAATGTCCTATTTCCAGAATAAGTAAAACACAAGGTAATAAGGTTTTTGAAGGTTTATGGATAACTAGCATACAAGGAGGGGTTGGTCTCTAAGCAAATGGTCCCACACCCCCATGAAGATGCGACCACTGCATGCAAATTTCTATTGTTACATGTTTCCAGGTAAAAGGCTTGTCTATTTAAGGAATTGCAGCAGGGAGATCGAGGCCTTTTCTGTACCTCAGATGGGTCCGTGAGGTTGAGAGTGAGAGCTCTCAGCCTCACGTATTTCTTAATGTTGGGTATGCATCTCTTTTCTTTATTCCAGAGAATTTGATGTTTTGTATAGATTATCTTTGAATTGATTATGAAATTGGCATGATACATTTACCTGACATAATAAATTGTTACATTGTTGATTATCCTAACTGACTTTGATATTATTTTCATTGAAGAGTTAAACGGAATAGTCAAACGTTCACTCACTTTTAGTGAGGCACAGATATTACTAAAACCTTTCATTTATGGAGTCAGATGAATTAACGAGAGAATACATAACTAAATGTATTGTAAATTTAACCAACCAATATTTTGCACGAGTAAGGACAGAACACGTGATACCTTCCCCGTGTATTGGCGGACCGGCAATTGGGCCAATTTCACGGGCCTTACAAGCCAATAAATGGTCTTCTGCTATAGCATTTATATTTAGCTATTTTTAAATCACTTGAATAACAATGACTATTATAACACAATCATATTTTGTCAGAATGTATCATTCATTTGTACTGAGCTCTCAGTTTTGACAATTCTGCTACATAATGATTAATATGAAACTGTATATGCCACTAGTTGGCGCTAACGAGTTTCACGGCTCTATAATCACGAGATGCATATCTTTTGATAGATCTCATCATACTGAACAACTTTGCCTCAAACCCAGTGATCTCAAACTCAATTCCTGGAGGGCTAGAGCCCTGCACGGGCCTCAAATCATAATTCATATTTAGACTTTATAAAATCACTATTTTAACATTTACAATCACATTTAGTCAAAATTCATCTATTGAAGTATTACTATTGGCAATTGTCACATTGAGAAATGTGAATCCTGAAGGAGACTTGCAGTAAACATTTTGTTTCCCATCATATAGGTCAGATGTCTGTATTAACAGACACTGTAACAGATTGTGTGTGTGTAGTCCTAGGTTTCTGAATAAATTCTGAATAATCTGATTAATAGTTTACAAAGACATTATGGGAAATGCTTATAGACCATTAAAAGATATTTTCATAATGACATCCTAATAGCTTAAAAAAAAAAAAAAAAACATTTGTCTTTTTGTGTGTGTGTGTGTGTGTGTGTGTGTGTGTGTGTGTGTGTGTGTAAGCATGCATTATGGAGTTAACATGGAAAAACTGGTTTGCTTTAGTGCAGAAAACTGGTGGAAACGCCTAGGTTACGACTGTAACCGACTGAGTGTAAAGATTTAGTGGATCCCAGAGTGATAATCTGTTTTGAATAATCTTCTTTAAGTGAATATGTGATGCAATCTCGTTTTGGTGAGTGAATTGTTTTTATCATATGTTATCATATGAAAGCTATGTCAATTTCAGAAATTATTTGATATGTGCTGAGTTGAGTAGGCCACACTCACAGCGCGAGCTGAACTAGTTAGCTGTGGGCTAAATCTCTGCGTGGCAGGGGGAGCTGCCACTTGACCTGTCACTCAACCCGTCACCGCTAGGAGCAGCTGCCACTAGGCTTGGGCGATATGCTCCATTTTCATATCGTCTTATCATCAGCCTGTGAGATCGGCGATACACGATATTATCGTGAGGGGGGCGGGGCTTACTTATTTGATTATTAACTTGCTTATTTACTCATCAATTTGCTTGTTTTATTACTTCGTTTTAAATATGAGAATTTTTTTCTATTTTGCTAGCAAAGGTGGAGTGTTTATCAATAGGCTAAATCAGGTTATTTCCCGGTATAGTGAGGTAAAAAAAGATCCTAATCATTCTTGTATCTGACTCAGAGTATTTCAACATGTTAGAGGGAAATTTACACACATTATCCTCTCATGCCGTTACAGATGCAGCATTTTGCCTGTAGGCTACTTCTGCACGAGATGAGAACACGTTTTAATTTCTTGGGTCAAAAAAAAGTGTTGGAGTCTGCGATATATGTCCTCCTACCAGTGCTCTCTCTGTCTGGATGCACTTCACTTATGCGCACCGCACTTCAATAAGCCCAAATAACGCGGGTTTTAAATGCCGGGAGAAATCAGAGGCAAAAATCTAAAAGTCAATCGGTTATACTTAAACCTATGACTTGACTCTGATAAAGGAAAACGGGTGAATGCGTTTACATGACCACACACATTGTCTGTTTATTCAGCATAATCGAGTTAATAACGTGCATGTAAACGCGCTCATTCCCTGAAAGTGAAAGCAGAAACGGACTGAGCTTTCACTGCATTAACGGCGCATTCTCTCAGAGACGACGGTGGATATAACGGTACAGCAACTATCAATTTACTGGCTTAATATTTCTCTTGTGGACTTACATTATTGACAGTGAAAAAATTTGAAGAATATTTCTTGTTAAACAAGTTTGAAGTTGCTTGTGATTTTCACAGATGGCAGAGTTTCACAGATATGCTTCGTGAACTAAAGACTTTTATTAGGCCTAGGCGGCCTATATAATTTTATTGATATTATTAGGGCCCAAGCCCTGAAAGGGCGAAGGCCCTATTGTTTCCGGTAGGATTATTTATTATTATTATTATTATTATTTTGTCAACCTTTCGGGCACTTTTGGGGCCCTTAACATGCTCGAAAACTCTTGAAATTTTGCACACACGTCAGAACCCGCGGCCATCAGGGCCGGACTGAAGCTGGTACCCGGGCGTGGCAGGGGGGCTCGACAGCGCCCCCTGGAACGGGATCCAAACACATGTCCATAAATCAAACACGCTTGCATGTAATAATATGAAACTCGGTACACATATAGATCTCATCGGGCCGAACAACTTTCGTGCTCTAAGTTTTACGCCAGCCAAACAGGAAGTTGGCTATTTAGCGTTGTTTGGAAACGCATGCTGTGGAATTTAATGTACTCCTCCTAGGGAATTCATCGATTCGCCTCCAAACTCGGTGTGCATGAAGTCAAGACATTGAGGATGCTAAATTGCGGACGGATTTTTGATATCTCGAACGGTTTGGCCGTGGCGAGGAAACAAATTTATGGCGAAAAAATGAAACAGGAAGTGTGTTATAACTTCTGCATACATTAACTGATCTTGATGAAACTTCAGCAGTGTGTTCGTTGTAAGAGGCCGATCACATGGATGTGACTATTGTGAGTCAAAGTTATAGCGCCACCAACAGGCAGCAGGAAGTACATCACTTTCAAAATGCTTTGAAATCAGTGTCTTATTTTTACCCGATTTGCTTCAAACTTTATGTGTACAATGTAGACACACGGCAGATGTAAACCTGTGAAAGGATTATTGATATCTTAGATACTGTTGCCGTGGCAACGCATCAAACTTTAATATTATTTTTTGATGCTTTTGAGACTCTTAACATACTTGAAATTGCATGAAACTCAACAGACACATCACATTTATTAGCCCGTAGACATGTGCAAAGTTTCAGAAACGGGCGTGGTGGAATGGCTCAGTAGCGCCACCTTTAGTCAAAAATGGGGGCTTACTTTTTCCTAGAATCACAAAACTTGGTATGTGTATTGTTCTCATCAAGACGGACAACTTTCTAATTTACATGAACCATCTCCGACCAACAGGAAGAGAGATATTTTGGTTTGAATGTGGATTTTCTGAAGAATTTTCTCTCCCTCTCTCTGTGTCTGTGTGTGTGTGAGGGGAGGGGGGGATTTGACTATTGCTTTTATATTGTTAATCAAGGTTTCAGGGGCTTTTGGGGTCCTTAACGTGCTCAAAAACTCTTGAAACTTTGCACACAGGTCAGAACCCACGGCCATCAGGGCCGGGCTGAAGCTGGTACCCGGGCGTGGCTGGGGGGCTCAACAGCGCCCCCTTGAACGGGGTTCTAAAACTTGATCCATATATCAAACACGCTCGCATGAATTAATATGAAACTCGGTACACATATAGATCTCATCGGGCCGAACAACTTTACCCCGGTCAAGTTTTACGCCAGCCCAACAGGAAGTCGGCTATTATGGGTTGTTTGGAAAACGCTTGCTGTGGAATGTGAAATACTCCTCCTAGAAAATTCACCGTGTCCCCTTCAAACTCGGTGTGCATGTAGTCAAGACTTTGAGGATGCTAAATTGCGGACGGATTTTTGATATCTCGAACGGTTTGGCTGTGGCGAGGAATCGAATTTATGGCGAGAAAAGAGAAACACGGAAGTGGAATAACTTCTGCATACATTAACTGATCTTGATGAAACTTCAGCAGTGTGTTCGTGGTAAGAGGCCGATCAGATGGATGTAGCTATTGTGAGTCAAAGTTATAGCGCCACCAACTGGCAGCAGGAAGTGTGTCACTTTCAACATGCTTTTGACAAAAGTGGGGGGGTTAGTTTTAACTACAGTAAAGAAAAAACAGTTTGTATATTGTTCTCATCAAGCCGGACAACTTTCTAATTTACATTCAATAGCTCTGGCCATCAGGAAGTCAGATATTTTGGTCTGAATGTGAATTTTTTTTGCAAAATCAGCCTCTGAATTTTTAGCCACTCCTCTTAAACTATTTATTTTATTTGTACCAAACTTTTTCAACATGATGAAACTACATTAAATATGCTAAATTGTGAATGGATAATAAATATCTCAAACGGTTTTGCTATGGCTTGGGATTAAAGTAATGTCCAAAAAGGAAACACTAAAAATCTTCTAAAAATGTAATTATATACCATTTATTTCTATATAAAAGAATACAAATATCACAACTAAACCCATTTTATTCTGTTTTTGCAATTCAAGAAGAATGAAAAAGTTAAAACAGGCTATTTAGTGCTATTTGGTTCAACAAAAAAGCAAACATAGGGCTATACTGCCCTCTTGTGTCCAAAAGGACATCAAAATAGTATATAAAACTTTTTACCAGGTAGGCCAATATTGTATTTAAATATACATTTATTAGGTATGTGTCTGAGGATATTTTCCCACCGGTTAATCGACGTGTGACACGAGTGGGTGCTTTTAAATCGCTAATATAATAGTGAAAGAAAAATAATGATAATGTTGCACACACAAATCACACACATGTGGGAAAGAATGATGCTTTTAAACAACACTAAACCGCCATTAGGTGTCGCCAGGCATCCATCTTAATAAGCGAGTCATTGATTCATTCGTTCAAACGATTCGTTCGAATGAGTCGATCATGATTAAGACAGATGTTTATGGATTGATCATTCAATCTTTGAGTCAACCGATTCGTTAAAAATGCTGAATCGTTCAGTTATGAGAAAACACGTGATGCGTGATGGTTCTGCCGTGATCTTTGTTTAACTATTTTCGCTGCTGAAACAGAACAAAAACAGTCAACATTGCATCTAAAATGTAAGTGACTTAATTGTAACTGTTTATTAACCTGTTGTATGAAATCTAGGGGTGGGAGAAAAAATTTATTCTTAGATGCATCGCGATGCGGACGATTCTGAATCGATTCACAAATGTCAAAAAATCGATTCTCTAAAAAAATATTTTTCTAATAACGTAATATTGACGGAAGGCAAAAGGCGGAACTCTAAGCGGACGTGCGTGCAGTCTGTGGCGCGCACATAACAGAGAAGTTTCTTCTGCTCACCAAGGCTGCATTTATTTGATTAAAAATACAAACAAAAACAGTAATATTGTAAAATATTATTCCAATTTAAAACAGCTGCTTTCTATTTTAATATATTTTAAACTGTTATTTATTCCTGTGATCAAAGCTGAGTTTTCAGCATCATTACTCCAGTCGTCACTGTCACATGATCCTTCAGAAATTATTCTAATATGATGATTGATACTCAAGAAACATTCATTATTATTTTAAATGTCGAAAACAGTTGTGTACAGTCTTTGATGAATAGAAAGTTCAAAAGAACAGCATTTATCTGAAATCTAAAGCTTTTGTAACGTTAAACACTACCGCTCAAAAGTTTTGGGTTAGTAATAATTAAATTTTTATTTTTGGGGGAAATAAATAAAATAAATCAGTACTTTTATTTATGAAGGATGAGTTAAACTGATCAACAGTTACAGTAAAGACATTTATAATGTTAAAAATATATATATTTGAAATATATGCTGTTCTTTTGAACTTTACATTCATCAAAGCATTTTGAAAAAAAAAATCTGTACACAACTGTTTTCAACATTGAAAATAATAATGAATATTTATTGAGCATCAATCATCATATTAGTATGATTTCTGAAGGATCATGTGACACTGAAGACTGGAGTAATGATGCTGAAAACTCAACTTTGATCACAGAAATGAATTACTATGTAAAATATTTAAAAATTGAAAACAGCTGTTTTAAATTGGAATAATATTTCACAATATTACTGTTTTTGTTTGTATTTTTAATCAATAAATGCAGCCTTGGTGAGCAGAAGAGAATTCTCCTAAAAACATTAAAAATCTTACTGACCCCAAACTTTTGAACAATAATATATATATATATATGTGTATGTATGTATGTATGTATATATATATATATATATATATATATATATATATATATATATATATAAATATAGCTGCGAGCAGCGATGGAGGGCCCAAGCCGGCGGTACCGCCACCCCGGTGCCTTTAGGTAACTAAAGGCACCGGGGTTGCGGTGCCACCGGCTTGGGCCCGTAATCGCTGCTCGCAGCTATATTTATAATTAATATTTTGTAATTGTATTGTTTTTAGTGTTATTAGTGTCATTAAATATTTTGTTAATGTGCTATGGAAACAAAATACTGACGAACAACGATGCCGCGTCTTCATCTTGGCTCTGTATAAGAATGATGCGTCTGTTAAAACAAGCACTCTTGACAATTTCACCTTGACACTTGACAATAGATCACCTTGCAATTCAATTTCGTTGTGGGATGTAGTTTTTTTAGTCTGTTTTAAAAACATTTTCTTTGAGGGAGTCCTCATATACGCGCGCGTCGGTGATGTCGTTATAAATTTAGGCAAGGCAAATATAATTGTAGTTCCTAATTAATTTAATAACTATACTAGCTTCATAATAATAATAATAATAATAATAATAATGATTTAATACATTAATGGGAAAACAAGCCAATTATCGTATTGATATCGTCAAAGGCATCTGCCATCGGCGATATCTCTGTCTATCGTCGATACACGATACTATCGTCTATCGGCACAACCCTAGCTGCCACTCGACCCGTAACCGTTATATGCGCCTGCCTCGGGACCCGTCATGGATATATGCGCCTGCCTCGGGACCTTTTTAAACAAAATGCAGCGTGTATCCCCTGTAGCTAGCGGGCAAGAACAGTACACACGATAGGTCAGTATTCACCATTAACTAAACGCTTCACCTGCCTTACAGCTATTACAGGCACTCCGACTGATGCGATCAAATAGACAGTTAGACATGCATCCCACGTTTACTTTTACTTTTATTTAGCATACCCATTTGCCACCTTACTTTATATTTTTTCCGCCATTTTAATCCGGAGCGTGAGTCTTGATACCTACTAAGCATCGTGCCAGCCACAACCTAGCGTCGCGCCTGCCTCAAGATCTCTCACTGTTTCAATTTACCAGACACTCCAATTGATGCACATGTGCAAACAGACAGTGCAAACCTGTTTTTATTTATCTATTTGTCATCTTATCTTATAATTTATATGCTCTTTTTGTCCATAATGGAGCACGCATTACATCACCTAAGCGTCAGACACAATTTAGCGTCGCACCTGCCTCAAGATCTCTCCCCAGACACTCCGATTGATGCACAAACACACAGTAAAATACTGATCTTATTTGCCATTTTATCTTATATTTATTCCTCTTTTTGTTCATAATGGAGCACGCGTCACGCCACTTCTGTCGCGCCAGCCACATCTTAGGCCTCGATTACACTGTCAGTGAAATGTGACCCAATTCCAATTTTTTTTGCTCATATGTGACACAGATCGGATGTGTTCTATGACAGTGTAAACAGGAACAAAATGGATATTTTGGGATCGGTTTCAGGCCTCATTCATATGTGGAAATTAATCCGATATGTGCCAATGCGACTGTCATGTAAACAGGCAGATCGGATTTTCTGAAGCATTGCATTCTGTACGTCATTAAAATGATGACATGTTATTCTCACGTGTGTGGAGGAGGTAAATGATAACAACTCAGGAAACATGGAGGAGGAAAATGCAGGGCAGTGGTCGAAGTTACCTGCCTTCTCACCCTGTGGAGAGAAGAGTCAGTTAAAAATAAAATTAAAGGCTCATACAGAAACAAATCTGTTTTCAAGAATATTTCGGCTGCAGTGACGGAGCAGGGCCACAGACGTTCCTGGCTCCAGTGTCAGCGAAAAATCAAGTCCCTTTAATATAAGTAAAAGGTGCAATGTAAAAGTTTTCATATTTGAGTGAAAAGCAGCTGCTAACATGAACTTAGTTCCCCAAAATGTATATTCTGTCATAATTTTCTCGCATTCATGTTGTTCTAAACCTGTGTGAATGTTTTTTCTCGATATAAGATATTTTGAGAAATGTTGGTAACAAAAGAGTTTTGGTTGCCATTAACTTCCATATGGACTAAAAACAACAACAGCAACACTGAGACATTTCTCAAAATATATTCTTTTGTATTTCACAGAAAAAAGAAATTCATACAGATTTTGAATAAAATGAGGATGGGTAAATGAAAACAATTTTTTTAATTTATCTTGCATTTTTAATAAATACACATATATTTAGCCTTTAAAGCAGACAAGAATAGACACTAATTTCCATGCTGATTCAGTGTGCATCCTCCACCCAGTCTGGTTGTGTAAGATATAGGCTGTCAGATATGAAAGGACACAGCTTACTGTGCTGTTTCTTGGTCCTTCCTACTGTTGTAAAAAAAATTATAATGTTTTTCTGTTTGAAAAATAGTCTGGCAATTGAGGAAAAACTCAAGGGGCCCTATCATACACGTGACGTGAGTGTTTTCTTGACAAGCTGGCTAAGAACATCACCCAGTTCAACCTGAACTCCACTGAGGGCCACAACATCCAGGCCTACCTCAGAGATTTCGACTTCCACCTAGAGGTGAGACCTCATGTGACTGACAAAGACAGGGTATACCTCCTCAGATCCACATCCAGTTGATAGGTACGAAGCTTCCTGGACTGACAGCCTGTTCATGTAAAGTCAAACTACCAGCTACTATGTGAGACACTGATTAAAGAATTTACAGGCTTAGAGTCTGAACGTGGACTGTTAATCGCCTTGGAAACCAAACAAGGTAAACAAGAGACACCCCAAGCTTACTACAACCGTTTTCGCTTTGGTGCACATAACGAACCTGAACTTGAAGAGGATGTGAACTTCAAAACCCTCTTCCTGAGAAACCTGCACCCTGGATTGAGTCATCATCTTGGCATCATGGCCTGCCCTATCACGATGACAATCTAACAGCTACGTGACCTGACACACAAGGCCTACATCATACAAAAGATGACCTCAAAGAAAGGTTTGAAAACATCCACCAGCCCAGACACAAGCCTTGCACTGGAAGACACCCAGTGGCTTGACAACACCACAGTCCTCGGCAACAATCAGTTAAGCACAGCACAGAGGACGCCCAGGAACAAGACAGTTTACGCTCAGAAGACATGTTAAAACTTATGAGGCAACTGAAAGTGTTCATCGAAAATAAGGTAAACATGGATGACCAACAAGATGAGGCCGCCCAAGACATTAATCCAGACATGACTAGACCGCCAGTCAATCAACGCCACAATAACCTCACTTCCACCAAATGATACATGCACACATTTATTTGCTAATGCTGACAACAACTCAAGATGGGAAATTGCTAAATTATTCATGTCATAAAAATCTTAACTAATTTCCTTGGCACTTTTTCCTTTGGCTACTTATGTTTTACATTATATTCTGTTCTTTCTATTTTCTTCTCTGTGTTCTGTAAAGCTGTACAACAGTGACCATTGTACAATGTATGATGTACAAATACATTGAAATTGAATTGTAATATAAAATGCTTTGGATTAAAGCATCTGCCAAGTCAATACATTTTAAATTGGTTGCACTCTGACAGAACCTATGAGTAAGTAATTATTGACAAAGATAAAAACACAGATCACTTTATGGTACCATGAAACAAGTTCATGTAAACTTTATAATGTGCACAAGTTCACTTTCCGAAAATCTAGGGCATTCTTTTACATGACAAGTTGTAAATCAGGTTAATAATTACATTTGAAGTTTTTATACATGTCATTACATTTAAGTTGACAAGTTTTGTGCATTTATTCAGTGTTACATCTGTTGACAAAGGATGTTGTTGCATGTGGTGGAAAAATAAATTTTGTGGATTCATCACAAGTTGAAATCTATCAGCAACATTTGTGGCATGATATCAATAACTGTCAACTCGTTCTTAAGTTAAAAAAAATCTGTCAGGCACAATGAAAAATAAATGGGCCAAGCTAGCCTGGCTAACGTCAGACCTCTTTCTTTTTGAGACGTGGTCTGGGAACCACATGTGCATTTTCTCGTATTTGAGGCGTGGTTTACGAATGCCCAGAGCCGTTTATTGGGCGCTACAAATGTCTATCAAATGCGCCTGTACGTAGCTCATAGCCAATCCTTTCAATTATACCAGATGACGTATGTAGAGCGACAGATATTCAACGAAGAAGACGATGGGTCAGAGATTTATGTGTACACCAGAGTCCTGCACGGGTCCGATTTTGTAAATCCGCACCCGCCTGTACCCGCAGTGCTTAAAACCGCACCCGACCCGTTTCCGTCAACAGCACTAATTCAAATCTGCAGCCGACCCGCTTAAAATAGTACCGACACCCAACCCGCACCCGAAATAAAATCAGTTTAGACTATCACATTATAGACACACTTACAAAAATGTTTATTGCCAGGTCATACAGAAGTTATTACACGACAATTAACACAGCCGAAGCTGTCAAAAGGCCGGTACATGAAGAACATGGCTAACGTTACCACAAAACTGAGTAGCCTTATCACATTTTACCAGTCGAACAGACGCGGCTACAACACTATATGCCACGCAATTTCGTCTAGCCTACATCTGACCATTTTGGGTTCAAACACGCCCTGCACACCACACATACTTAACAGTGTTAAATCTGAAAAATACCGTTCGATAGAACTTTCCCAGATAGCAAACTGACATTGAACCAACATGGAAACGACGTCTCTCCTGACATTGAAACAACATCACTTTGCTCATCGAATTAACGTTGAATCAACGTCAGACACGCCATTCAACCGCATTTCAACATTGAATCAATGTTTTATTTTCAACGTAATAAATAGTAAAGATTGATCCAACGTTGAAATTTGATTGATGATTGATACTAACCTTTACAACTAAGAATCAACGTTGAATCGACGTCTGCCTCTGCGTGCTTCCTTGGGGATGAAGTTCCACATTTGGACTAAACACGATCCAACACGAAAATGTTTGCAGCAAAGCCTTTCACAATATTTTCTTCAGATAACTCCAAATTTCTCCCACACACTGGACTTTTTGATGACGTATTGTCGACAACTTTACAATCTCCACTAGCTATTCTTTTCTTCAACTCCTCAGCATCTATCTGACGACTGCAAGCAGATCGCGCGCGCGAGGTTATGAGGAATAAAAAAAAAAAAAAGAAAGTACGTTAGCCTAGGTAATGTTATAGATCCTGGGAGGGCGTGGCGCGTGGGCACAAATAAACTGATGTTGATTTTAAATTATTTTATCAACTTGAAATACAGGCATATTTTTGTAGATGTGTTCCTAAAAATATGCATATATTTTTACGTCTCATGTTAGATCCATATATAAACAAACTGCTTCGGTGTGTGCATAGATGTCGTCATCGTCTTGCTGCTCCCTCCCCGTTCTGTGATTGGTTCCATAGTTGAGGCGAAAATCTGGTCCATGGTATCCAGACTGCCTAGCAGCGTGAATAAAATCGCGCTGCGCTCAAGGCAGCATGGGGAAACCCAGGCTAGGGCCAAGCAGTAAATGTTAAAATACATGCTCTCTTAATAGTACAGACACTAATATATGTAAACATCACTTACTAATTTTGTCTGTGTAAATTTATATCCAATTTTTCCTCTTTTTATGTCATTACATAAAGCTGCTAAACCTGGTAACTGCTGTAAGATATGCACAAGGATACCAGAGAGTCATGTGACTATATCAGAGGTCAGAAAAATATCAGAGGTCGGGATAATCACTGGCACGTGACAATAGCTAATGTATTTAATTTAAATAAAGTCACTCAAGCTTGCATCTGGACGTACATTTTGAGGTAATCATTCCTCACAGTCAAACAGTCTGTTTTATTAAGCCTGTCCAATAAATACTATTAAAGTGTGAGATCTGACAATCCATTCACGTGACCGGAGGTTTCTGTGATTTTCCCTTTGTGTGCTATAATGATCCCTACCTCTGATCTATATAATTGTGTTCTTTTTTTAAAGGGAGAGAGATGAATTAGAGTTATTTTCTGTTGTGATCAACATAGTGCCGCAAATGTTGTGAACCCGGAACATCCGGATTATGATTAACAATTAACTTGACCTACTTATTTATCTGAAGTGATATAGATAAAGTACAAAAGACTGTAAACCAGGAGACTATAAAAGGAACACGTGAGGCTGTGAGGATGACAGAGCAAGAGCTGGAAACAAACATCAGTGAAGAATGAAGGGTTTAGTATGTTTACTGCTGCTGTTTGTGTGTGTCGTACAGCATCAGGTAGATGGAGGACTCAATGAGAATGAGACCAGTCAACAGCTCAGATCTGAGGACGGAAGACAGAATCCACCTCAAACAGACACTTTGAGAGATGAAGCTTCAACTGACAGCCAACAAAACTACCATCTGTTCTTCACTGACATCCATGCAGCGCTGAGAGAACTGACCACCACCGTTACAGAGCAGAAAGTGAACATCAGAGAACTGACCGCCACCGTTACAGAGCAGAAAGTGAACATCAGAGAACTGACCGCCACAGTTACAGAGCAGAAAACCAACATCAGAGAACTGACCGCAACAATGAACAAGAAAAATGATGGTACCTCACCAAAACATTCACTCTTTTTTCATTAACCCTCAAAGTAAAACACCAATGAAATACATTGCATAGTGTAAATGTTAGTGTAAAGTTGAGTATATACTGTATCAACTGTGTTATCTATTACAATAATCAGTCATTGTAAATGTAATTTAACAGAATCATTATTTCTTCACAGAAATCTCAAATCTTACTCTGAGTCAAGTAGAGGAGTTGAGAAAGGAAAATAGAGGTGAAACTGCTTGAATGGTGTTAAATTCAGTCTATACATTCTCAGTGTAATAGAGTAATATATCACAATATTGCTTATGTTTTTCAATAACAGACAGAGAAATAGCTTTTTCAGCTGGTCTGATACAATCTGGCGGTGGATATATTGGCCCTTTTACTACTGAAATCACACTAACCTACAAGAAAGTCTTGACAAACATAGGGAACGCCTACAACCCAATTACAGGTAATCATCAGTGACTACGTTTACATGCAGCCAATAACCCGTTCAAAACCGGGATATTAGCAATAACCCGGTCGCGCACGGCCATGTAAACACCGGCAAAAACCTGGATATGCTCATTTCCCGGTTTTTAAAAACCCGGATATTATCCCTGGGGTACCCCTTTTCTAACCCGAATATTTGGTCATGTAAACGCATGTCGGCATATCCCTGTCAAAAGGAACATTGATTTGTGTTCTGCGCATGTTCTATTTGCAAGGAATCTTGGTCTTTTGAGTAGAGACGGCGCATACAGAAACCCGCGTGCAGTATACCGGAAGTAAACAAGAAATTAGAGGTTAACATGGCGAGACGCAGCACAGAACCACACTTTTGGAGCGAGAAGGAAAGCGCAAACAAAGGCGATCGCTATCTGCCCCGAACTATTCATTATCCGCGTGCTGCTGCTGTTGTTGTCGTCTTTGGATACAGGAAGAAGAATCGGAAATGACGCATATTGCGTCTTAAGGTTGTCCGTACGTCCTGACACTAACCGTGCGTCGCCGTTTACATTAGGATACATAACCCGGATATTGGCTGCATGTAAACGTAGTCAATGACATGAGTCATTAAACTCAGTTTATAATAATGAAAACCCTTCTGTGCTCCATTCAGATCTCTCTGCAGTTGTGTAATGTGTATAAGAGAATTAAATGATCTGCTGTCTTTTAAATCTGCTGTCTCTGCTGTCTTTGACAATTAAGCGATCATACAGGAAACATCTGATTCTGTATCTCTTGTTATTTGATTTAGGTATTTTCACAGCCCCACTGAAAGGAGCGTACATGTTCAGAGTCTCTGTTTATGGTCATGCCGGAACTCCATCAAGTGTATCCATTGTTAAGAATGGAGAGCATGTGGTTGCAGCACATGATGTTCAGCCTCAGGGTCAGGATCGGTTAAACTCCTCTAATGGAGTTGTGTTGATCCTGGAGGTTGGAGATGTTGTCTATGTGAGACTTTGGTCTGGTGCGAGGAATTATGATGACCATGCTAACCACAGCACTTTCAGTGGTTTCCTACTGTTTCCCTTAAGATAACAGGAGCGTTGCAGAATGTGATTCCTCTAATACTGAACTTTTAGTGTATGATTTAATTGAAATCATGAAGTATCTTTGACATATGAATCTGTATTAATGAGAACTAATCTGTGCTTGAAATTTGCAATAGATTAATGTATAAAAGTCTGAAATGTCTATAAATATAACTTTGTATAAAGAGTTTCAGCACTGAGACAGACAGGACCCATGAATATCACGTGACTCAAAAGTGTTTTGATAAAGTATTAAAGCTAGAATGTTAAATAATATCTTTTTAAGTGTAGTTTGTAAGTGATCCTTGATCTGCATCTCTTAATCCTACATAAATAAACAAGAGAATAAAGAGACATTGTGGCATTTTCTTTTCCTCATATTTGTGTGGCAAAGGAGGTGGTGTTATAAAGGGTTAAAGAGATTTGGTACTCTATTATACTGATTCCACCAGGCCATCCGAGATTAACTACCCGGGAAAAGACCTAAGGCCCCACAGCTTTGATTTTTCCCAAAATGAAATTAGATATGAAAAGATGAATGAGATATGAAAAATGGCTATTTTGGTCAATAACTTTTGAACAGTTTGTCAGAAAATCATAAATGTGTAATCTATGGATTCCTTGCGTCATGCATTTTGCCAGGATTGGATGCACCACGTGTCCGCCATTTAGAATTTTGTAATAATTTGCAATATTTTTTTAACTATTTGACATATCTTTACAAAATTTAGTATGGATCATCATTAGCATGGCCTGAAGGTCCCTAAGAAGTTTGAACACAGTGCCACCTAGTGTTCCAAAGGTATAATATTTTTTTGCAGAAATGCTTATAACTTTTGCAAACATAGTTGAAAATTGTATTTATTTATGTCATTATATGTGACCCGTCACGGAAACCAGGGACACAAGTCGGCAGCACAACTTTCGAGGAAAATGAGAAAGAAGCTTTTTTTTTTTAAATTTGTGATTTTCGTTTTTTTGCAGAATCTGTTAGTTGAGATCACGAAGAAGCCTCTGCATGTTTGAGATAGCAGTATTGGTATATTTAAAAGCGTACATTTTGAGATTTAAATCGGCTTGTTTTTCGGAGATTCTAGCACACGGAAGGGGCGTGTCATTGTCGGTGTGTATTTCCATACTGAATAAGCCGGCGTGGCTACTTATTATGCAGCGCTCTGGCCGGCTCTATCTGATTTCAAAATTCAATGAAGATGGACGCCAATAACATTACGATGTCCAGCAATCGATTTAAATAGTAGTAGGTTACATGGGGTTTAATTTGTCGTTTAATGCGATGTAGCCTAATACATGTTGTCAGTGCCAATATATAGATCCGCCAACTTATCTAACATGTATCTTAATGGTCCAGTGGTAGAGCTTTCGCCAGCCGTATTAGAGGGTCTGAATTCGAATCCGCCCTTGTATAGGTTTTTTTTTTTTTTTCGTATAGTTTTTTTCTCTCATCAAAACGATTATGTTCAGCAGTGGTTGTATATCAAGCAGGGACACACAAACGTTTGCATTATGCTTTGTGATATTAAACAGAACGAATAGAGAGTATCCGCAACGGATTGAAGCGCGCGTCGAGTGAAGACAATTGTGTGCGCGAGCCACACGAGAAAACACTGCATCTGCGCCACTGATCACCGCGGCAACGAGCACTTTGATCACTTGATTTAAAAAAACACATTTCAGCTAGTATCTTATTTAAAAAATGAACGAAATGAATGCTATAGCCTACTAATAGCCTACTCATACTATATATATATATATATATATATATATATATATATATATATTTATACATATCACATAGCACATCCTGTTTTTGATTTGAACATTGAATAAAAAATAAGATAAACTCTAGACAGTGTACACAAGAGTTGCCTATACAGTTTTATCGGTAGATGCTAAGAGACATTTATTTATATATGTAACCCCTAGGGGGCGCTCACACCAAAATTTGTAAAGGTAGACTAGAAACCCCAAAAACCCACGCTCCCTTCTTAGATATTGAGGCAGGTGGTATCCAATGAAGGAAAGGACATGGGACTGATGTACTCAATTATAAATTTATTAAACAATCAATATAATAATTGGCAGTAAAAATAGACAAATATTCCCTCCAGGTAACAGTAAGCAACTTTACAATAAATAGATCACAGTGAGTTAAAGCATCATAGTGCATGGATACAAGATATAAAGTCTAACAATATCAAATCTACAGTGCATAAAGTCTACTAAATAAGTACTGCTCACAAAACACTCAAACACTGCAAGAAATACTCCAAACCAATACTACCATACAGACACACACACACAACACAGCATTTCACACTTCACTAGTGAACATTACATTACAAAATGGATACTGTTTCCAAGTGGAATATTGCACAATGCCCATAGGCCGAATGTTAGAATGGCTTAAGCCCAACTAGATCCAAGTCATCACTGGTAGTAGCCGCTCCTCAGGACGCACACATGCACACACAAAAATAAAAAATAAAACAATGATTAAGCTCAGGAAAAACAGTGGCTAGTGACCAACGTGGGCAATCCTCCTATAAATCACAAGTAAAGATGGTTTATGATGCTATAACAATTTAAAATAACTGATTAGAAAATTAAGGCAAAAAGCTGGATAAAACTTACATTTTTCTTTGCATCAAAGTCGTATGCCCCATAGCAATTTAATTAAACGATGTGGATGACTGAAAGCTGTGCACACTCTATTGTTGCTTCTATTCATACATATTAACAAAACAGGAAACAATCAGCACTAACAATTATACATTTTATCTAAAAGGAAAAAAAAAAGGTCAGCGTTACTTACGTTGCT
Organism: Squalius cephalus; assembly: GCA_022829025.1. NCBI lineage: Eukaryota > Metazoa > Chordata > Actinopteri > Cypriniformes > Leuciscidae > Squalius > Squalius cephalus. Next base: position 4,818,106 of record CM040794.1, on the reverse strand, counting down.
GCAACACCTGCGTAAGATCACTACGCTAGTTCTGTAAGCTCTTTACTGCTGGTGCCATTTACTGGACATCATAAACACAGACCCCAGACCGAGCTACAAAACAAACAAACAATGAGCTGTGGTAAGCGGCTCAATGACTTTAATATCACGCAACGAACTGGCGTGAACTTCCACAAAGACTTGCGCCACTTACGTTGAGCGCAACACCTGTGTAAGATCACTCCTTACTATGATGACAGCAAGTTTCTGTACGTGCTCTACTGCTGGTACCATTTACTGGACACCATAAATGCAGACACCAGCCCGAGCTACAAAACAAACAAAGAGCTGTGTTAAGCGGCTCAATGAATTAAATATCAACAACAAACCGGCATGAACTTCCAGCAAGACTTGCGTTACTTACATTGCTGCAACACCTGCGTCCAATCACTTGCTATTGTGAAAGCAAGTCTCTATAAGATAGTCACTGCTGGTTCCATTTACTGAACACCATAAAAGCAGCTGTCAGACCGAGCTCCTCCCGTTTGCACAACTGATACACAATAAGACTCACCCTTCAACTCACACCGCATGTTTTTCCTGTTCATATCTCCCCACATTTAAAGGGACACGTCACTTACGCCACCTGATCCCAATAATCAGCAAACCTTAAAGGTACACTTCCCAAACTCACCACCTGACCCACTACATATATTACCTGCAAACTTTATTTTTTATTTCTTATTTGATGGCACATTTTCCTGGCCTTTCTGCTCCCCCCGTGCTTACAGCTTTACAGGGGGGTATGGCTTATCTAAATGAGATGTAAATGAGCCCTATTGTCACTCCCAGCAGGAGAGAGGTGAGAATCTTTAGACGCAGTTTTCTCCCCTTTGTGCGTTTTTGAGTGCCTACCTTTAAATGGCCATAACTTCTCCAAATATTATCAGATTTCCATGTGTTACACATCGAACTACACTTTCAGAATCTGTGAATAACTCAAAATGCCCCAGAACCGACTTGTGTCCCTACTTTCCGTGACTGGTCACATATTCCGCAGCTTATATGTGTCAGTTTGTCATTTTGCAACAATGTGACTGTCCGCGATATTGGAGCAAATGAAAAAAAAATTTTTCGCTACACCTCCTTAAAATTTTGCTCAATTTTGTCCAAAATTTGATCAGAAGATCTTTGGACCGAGCCGCACAGAAATGACTGAACAGATTTTTTATATTCGCTACCGTTTCCGAGATATTCGTCTCCAAAGTTGACCTAGCCTGTTTTTGTTGCCTTATGCTAGTTAGCTTAGCATTCTAAGTAGTTAGCAAGCTAAACAGATGCCATTCTTTCTAATGTGGCATGCTAACCATAAGATACATTAGCATTAAAGGTCCCTATTATGCAAAATTCACTTTTGCATGCTGTTTGGACATAAATGTGTGTTGGCAGTGTGTGTACACAACCAGCCAATAGTGATAAAAATCCACTCCTTTTTTATTATGACCGCCGCTAGCGTAGCTAGCGAAAGCGGTCATATAGGGATTGTCAAAGTTTTTTTTTTTCCCGTCACCTTACTGAATTTTCCGTCAACGATACCAGGGACACCGAAACACCGGGGAACATGAAATTTGGTGGGCATGTAGCCCCACTAGACTTGTACGGAAAAATTTCGTTTGGTCCCCGGGGGCCACTCCCCCCCCGCGCTGGGCCCCCCCAAACCCAAAAAAATGCAGTTTTTCCTAAATAACTACCTGAACCGTGGCACCGAGGATGAAGAATTTTTTATGGTATGTTGGTCTACTAGACTTTTACGGAAAAATTTCGTTTGGTCCCCGGGGGCCACTCCCCCCCCGCACTGGGCCCCCCCAAACCCAAAAAATGCAGTTTTTCCTAAATAACTACCTGAACCGTGGCACCGAGGATGAAGAAATTTTTATGGTATGTTGCTCTTAAGGGCCCACATCAACCTAGCCCATAATCACTCATTTGTGATTTGCGCCCCTCCCATAAAAAATGAAAATGCAATATTATTCTGCTTTAATCGCCCCTATCTTCAGTTGAGATGTTCAGAACTGCACCATATTTCATGTGTATGATTAACTTGACATCCTCTGGGGGTATGCTAAGTTTCGTAGAATTTCATCCATGGGGGGGTATAAAATAAATTAATTTATGTGCACATTTAGTGACTGTACACTCATCGGCCTGTAGATGGTGGTGTTGAGCGAAGGGTTGCTGGTTTAGGATGATACTGTCACTAAGGTTGCCAACTGTCCCGAATTAGGCGGGACGTCCCGCATTTTGGGCCTAATTTATTTGTCCCTTGCGTGACCTCCCGTGTCCCGTTTTTTGACAAGCTGATAAACCACTGACTGATACAACAGCAACAGCAGCAGTGCTGACCACGACACTTGAGAATGATCGGTCATCATCCAATCACAGCTTTTTTTAATCACTGTTTTGAGACAAATCATTGTTTGATTTGCGAACATCCTCTGCCGTCTGGTCGCTTCCGCTTCAAGCCGGACTCGTCTCGCGCTAACGGTAATTTCTTTCACTGTCCACGTTTTGATTTCGGCTAATCAATTTTGGCGAATGCAAACAACGTGATTATTGTTCATGAGTCTAACATCCAGCCACGCAAGAAAACATGTAATCTACCTGAGGGAATAATATGCTCAAAAAACATTTCTGATTATTATGAATGTTTTAAAGCTTTTAGAAAGTACATAGAAAGCTTTTGTAAAATTATCTTAACTGTCACTTTTGATTAATGTAATGCATCCTTGCTGAATGAAAGTAGGCAATTACTTTATTTTTTTTCCCAAAAAATAATCTTACTAACCCCAAACTTTTGAACTGTAAGCCTAGTGTATAATGTTAAAAAAGCTTTCTATTTTAGATAAATGCTGTTATTTTGAACTATGGTTTGTTTGTAATGTGACTTTTTTCATGTATGACATTAAAATTATTTTTAGAATTAAATACATAAATAGGTTAAGCAATACAAATGTGTTTATGTCTGATAACCTTTTAAACACAAACTTAACTGCAGACACTGAAATGACGTACACTGTGTGATACAGAACAAATATTTTGAGTGTCCCTCATTTTCCTATAAATAACCACGATTGTCCCGCATTTTCCTTTTCTGAAGTTGGCAACCCTAACTGTCACACACACACATGCAGGAATACAAACAAACGCAAGCATGCACACACACTGACATCCACATGCACAGACACACACCCATACACACACACATACAAATCCACATGCACAGACACACACACAAACACACACGCGCACACACATGTACGCACGCATACATACACGCACAGACACACACACACACAGACACACACATACACAAACACATACACACACACACAGACAGACATGCACATACTACTACTTTTTTTAGGTATATACATAAACACGCAATACAGCCAAATTGCTCCACGTCATTTCTTTTTGTGGAAAGCCAGTGCAGGCCTGAGCGGCGGTCATATTTTGTACCGCCATGCGGTACATCTAGTTAATCCCCATAAATCATCAGCAGTGTCACCCAACGACCTGTTTTCAGAATGCTGTTTTAGTGACATCACTAAGCACAGGCCCCGCCCACGAGTGTTGACAGACACTGGCGTTTTAATATAGACCCGCCTTGATCGAGTTCACAGCAAGTTGTACTGATGAGAATGTCTCCCAAGCGTTGTTGGTGTTGTGTGGCTGGATGTATTAATCCACATAGCTCTCTCTCTCTACTTACTCCCGAAATCTGAGGCAGCCGCTGAAGAGGAGGTGGAATTATTTTGTTTTTAAAGAAAATGCTCCCTCAACTCTACCGAAATTCGTTTATGTACTTGCGCACTTCTTATAACTTACTGTGTTTACTCAGCTCTTACAGTGATTTTCTGAAGTAAAACTGACGCTTCATCTTTTGTGTGATGTACATTAAACTTTATTAAACTCATCAGTATATGTTTGATCATCATTCGGACCTGGTCCGAAACAGCAGACATGTAGGCTATTAATAATGGATACATACAAACAAATGACAAATACATTATAACCGTAATTAAACTACTAAACTATACCTGTTCCATCTCAATACAGCACTCTGACTCTGTAGGCATTATTGTCCGACTCCGGGTCGAAATGAACACCGTTACTGAGAGTTTCTGATATTATCTATGGAAGCCCGTTTCCGCCACGTTGAGTAAAAAAAAAGATTCTTTTAAAAAACTTTCTCATAATAATGACTTAACATCTCATAATAATGAGAAACTTTCTCATAATAATGACTTAACATCTCATAATAATGAGAAACTTTCTCGTAATAATGACTTAACATCTCAAAATAATGAGAAACATTCTCATAATAATGAGAAACTTTCTCGTAATTATGACTTAAACATCTCGTAGTAATGAGAAACTTTCTCGAAATAATGACTTAATATCTCATAATAATGAGAAACTTTCTCGAAATAATGACTTAACATCTCGTAATAATGAGAAACTTTCTCATAATTATGACTTAACATCTCATAATAATGAGAAACTTTCTCGTAATAATGACTTAACATCTCAAAATAATGAGAAACATTCTCATAATAATGAGAAACTTTCTCGTAATTATGACTTAAACATCTCGTAATAATGAGAAACTTTCTCGAAATAATGACTTAACATCTCATAATAATGAGAAACTTTCTCGTAATAATGACTTAACATCTCGTAATAATGAGAAACTTTCTCATAATAATGACTTAACATCTCGTAATAATGAGAAACTTTCTCGTAATAATGACTTAACATCTCGTAATTATGGAAGCCCATTCCCGCCACATAAGAAAAAAAAAACGAGCATAAAAACTCGAAATTATGACATTCTTAAGTCATTATTATGACATAAAATGTCGAATTTATGATTTACTAAATCGAAATTATGACTTTAAAAGTCATAATTATGTGATAAAAAGTCAAACTTTTGACATACCAAGTCGAAATTTTGACATATTAAGTCGAAATTATGACTTTAAAAGTCATAATTATGAGATAAAAAGTCAAAATTTTGACATACCAAATCGAAATTATGAGATAAAAAAATCGAAATTATGACTTTAAAAGTCAAAATTATGACATAACTAAATCGAAATTATGACTTGCCGACTGGCACGCTCATTGATCTGACGCACGCGACCCGACACATGATGAATTATGAACAGATTAAGGAGTATTTCGACCGTGGTTTTACAAATGATGAAATTCCATGGAATAGCTCTGAGCAAACGCACTCTTGAGAGGATTTTAAGCAAGAACAAAATTATTACGAGAAAGTTTCTCATTATTATGAGATGTTAAGTCATTATTATGAGAAAGTTTCTCATTATTACGAGAAGTTAAGTCATTATTACGAGAAAGTTAAGTCATTATTACGAGAAAGTTTCTCATTATTACGAGATGTTAAGTCATTATTACGAGAAAGTTTCTCATTATTACGAGATGTTAAGTCATTATTACGAGAAAGTTTCTCATTATTACGAGATGTTAAGTCATTATTACGAGAAAGTTTCTCATTATTACGAGATGTTAAGTCATTATTATGAGAAAGTTTCTCATTATTACGAGATGTTAAGTCATTATTACAAGAAAGTTTCTCATTATTATGAGATGTTAAGTCATTATTATGAGAAAGTTTCTCATTATTATGAGATACTAAGTCATTATTACGAGAAAGTTTCTCTTTATTATGAGATGTTAAGTCATTATTATGAGAAAGTTTCTCATTATTACGAGATGTTAAGTCATTATTACGAGAAAGTTTCTCATTATTACGAGATGTTAAGTCATTATTACGAGAAAGTTTCTCATTATTACGAGATGTTAAGTCATTATTATGAGAAAGTTTCTCATTATTACGAGATGTTAAGTCATTATTACAAGAAAGTTTCTCATTATTATGAGATACTAAGTCATTATTACGAGAAAGTTTCTCTTTATTATGAGATGTTAAGTCATTATTATGAGAAAGTTTCTCATTATTACGAGATGTTAAGTCATTATTACAAAAAAGTTTCTCATTATTATGAGATGTTAAGTCATTATTATGAGAAAGTTTCTCATTATTATGAGATACTAAGTCATTATTACGAGAAAGTTTCTCTTTATTATGAGATGTTAAGTCATTATTACAAGAAAGTTTCTCATTATTATGAGATGTTAAGTCATTATTATGAGAAAGTTTCTCATTATTATGAGATACTAAGTCATTATTACGAGAAAGTTTCTCTTTATTATGAGATGTTAAGTCATTATTATGAGAAAGTTTCTCATTATTACGAGATGTTAAGTCATTATTACAAAAAAGTTTCTCATTATTATGAGATGTTAAGTCATTATTATGAGAAAGTTTCTCATTATTATGAGATACTAAGTCATTATTACGAGAAAGTTTCTCTTTATTATGAGATGTTAAGTCATTATTACAAGAAAGTTTCTCATTATTATGAGATGTTAAGTCATTATTACGAGAAAGTTTCTCATTATTATGAGATGTTTAGTCATTATTATGAGAAAGTTTCTCATTATTATGAGATACTAAGTCATTATTACGAGAAAGTTTCTCTTTATTATGAGATGTTAAGTCATTATTATGAGAAAGTTTCTCATTATTATGAAATGTTAAGTCATTATTATGAGAAAGTTTCTCATTATTACGAGATGTTAAGTCATTATTATGAGAAAGTTTCTCATTATTACGAGATGTTAAGTCATTATTACGAGAAAGTTTCTCATTATTACGAGATGTTAAGTCATAATTACGAGAACGTTTCTCATTATCATGAGATGTTAAGTCATTATTACGAGAAAGTTTCTCATTATTATGACTTAAATAATCTTTTTTTTTTACTCAACGTGGCGGAAACGGGCTTCCATAATTATCATCATTCCATGAGATGAAATTGTCCTGAGAGACTGAGCGCGAGCTCATGAAGCTCCGCCCCCTATGTCGTGCAGCAGCAGCTTATTTGCATTTAAAGGGAACACACTAAACAGCGTGTTTTTCTGAGCACCAAAAAGTGACAATTTAAACATGCTGTAAAAAATGATCTGTTGGGTATTTTGAGCTGAAACTTCACATACACACTCTGGGGATATCAGAGACTTATTTTACATCTTGTGAAAAGGGGCATAATAGGTCCCCTTTAAGAAAATAGGAACAACCCTTTTGGACTATGTGCCTGGCGCACCAAACATATTCCCCGTCGTTAATTAGCAAAAGTGGATTCGGATGCTCTAAGATCACTTGCGCCCATGTGCTTAGATCGTTAAAATAGGGCCCAAAGTCTGTGATGTCAAAAATTAAAGCCTTTATTATGTAAATTGAAAGGAGAATCCACAGTCAAGTCAAGTCAAGTATATTTGTACAGCGCTTTTCACAATACAAATTGTATCAAAGCAGCTTCACAGTATTAAATTAAAATAATACAACAAGGTTTGTTTCTAGTGGAATTTATTTATTGATAAAAATAAATTAATATTCCCAAAATATCCCCAACTGAGCAAGCCAAAGGCTACAGTGAACCAGAAGGGTTAGTATAATTCTTCATATCAGCTGTTGTCTGAAAAGAAGCTGACACGATTAATCGCATTTGCTATTACATATCTGTAACAATGACAGACAATTGACAGGAATTCCCAAAACACACGCTCCGCCATCTCAAACACCTCACAGAAGACACAAGTTACTCACCATTTTACAGAAGCATCTCAGACATACCACTACTCCCAGAAGCTCCGGGAGTCTCCAGCATTTCGATAACGTGTCCCGGATATGCCCAGAAATCGCAGGGTGGGATGTCTGGCATCTTAAAGAACATTAGCTGAGATTAAACCTACATCTAATACTGCAAGGATGACACTATATGACTTCATAAAATAAGTCAAATCTAGAGAAAAAGTGTCTCTTTAATATTTGTATGAATTAGGACTGTCAACTGATTAAAATACTTAATCATGATTAACTACAAACAGCAAGTGCGAATAATCACAATTAATAGTTTTGAAAGCCTAAGTTTATTTATTTGTTTGTGTTGGTTATTTTTTGTTCAGTGACCACAACGGATGGAATCATCCTCCACTACAAGAATGCCCTCAAGAGATTCAAGTTTGGATCCATGAAAAAGGCCTTCGCCAAAATTAATGTTGACCGCAACACAATTGCAAGAACTATAATTGCTGAGCTAGCAATCACATATCCAGACGCATTTAAGGATCTGCTCCCCACAGACGAAGTAATTGAAAAGATCTCCGAGTTTGCAGAGAGCTGCAAGAGGGCTATAACAAAAGAGATTGCTGAAATGATCACAGCAACAACAAAAAACTCCTCCCAATAATGTATAAGTACACCTTTTTTTTTTTCATAAACAAGTTATCCTGTTGGTTTCCCTCCAAAACACTAAATATACAACGCATTCTCATCCTAGGGCGTCATATACTGACGCTTTTGACATTTCGTCTACATCCAACGCACATGGCACCCTTTAGCGTCAATATGAGACGCAGATAGCTGTGTTCGGTTATGGGTAGGTTTAGGTCTGGGGTAGGGTTAGGGTTAGACCGCTAGGAGGCGCCTTCTGGCCCATATCTATCTGCGTCTCATATTGACGCTAAAGGGTGCCATGTGCGTTGGATGTAGACGAAATGTCAAAAGTGTCAGTATATGACGCCTTGGGATGAGAATGGGCTGAAATATATGTGTTGAGATTATTTTGTAACCCTCTGTTTGAGGAAGCACAGGTAATGATATGCTGTAAGTTCTTTTGTGTTTTTTTCCATTCTATGTCAGAAACCCTCTGAGTGAGGAAGAAAAAGTTCAGTTAGTTGTCAGTTTTTTAATGTATTGTGTACATACATTAAGTTAAGTATAATCTTTTGATGTGTCTGTTGCATTTTGTTAAGGTATTTAAAATTATTTGACAGTAATACCGCTTAACATTTAATGACAAGTTCAACTTGTACCAATGCAGAAAAGTATACATGACACTGTTATAAAATAATTTGACAGAGTATTAACACTGTACCACTGGGGAAAAAAATAGGCAGGTTATGATGTATTGGTTTATGTCAAGTTGACATAAAAAAGACATCTCAAACAATGTCATATTTGCATTAAAAATGTCACAATTGATCGAATGACACTTAATAATGACAGTTGTCATAAACAGTCCCAGGACCTAAAGGCTGGGGACATTCCTGTCTGTGAAGCATTTATAAGACACCGGAATAGCCAGCCTATCCTTGGGAGCCTGGAAATCTACTCCTTTCTGTAGCCGTGTACCTGAGTGGTGCATCTTTCAAACAAATCGAAAAGGTAAATGATGTGCAACTGTAGTTACTTTGACTGTGAATTACTTAAATTTAGATTAAATTACATGTATTATTTATCCCTCCACACCGACAGGTCTTCAAGGCAATGAGCTACAGTTGTTTCAGTTTGAAACATTTCGCCGCCATGCCAGAGCTTTCATTGAACTGGCAGTTATTCACCACTGGAAAGTCACACAGGATGTGAATCTGCAGTGGTTTATGCTGCGTTCACACCAAATGCGAATAGAGCGTCTGGCACAAGTGATTTCCATGTTAAGTCAATGTAAAGACCCGTTTACGTGCGTCTGGAGGTTCTGTGGCCCAAGTTGAAAGATCTGAACTTTGGCATCTGTTCGAGCCGCGTTAATCAATCAGGAGCCTGCTTGCTGCTGTCAAGTGTTGAAGTGATGTGACAAACTACCGCCCGGAGTCACTCATTCAAAATGGAGTCATCCAGAATTATACGACACTAGTTCGTATTTCTACAGAAACAGGAATAAAAAGGACCTCGCTTGGAAGAGGGTCAGTGAGAAGATTGGGCAACCTGATAAATTGTAAATACTACCTCTTGGTCTGGGAAGAGGTGGAAATACTCGCAGATCCTGGGTTTCCTCGATCCCTTCGTCGCCCCACAGGATTTTTTTTTTCTGGAGTACGTCTCTAAACGTACACAAAAGATAGAGATATCAGTCGTTGTCATGGCAACTCATCTGCGCCTACAGAGAGCGCATTGAAACGAGTCTCAGGTAGGGTTGGGTATCGTTTCATTTTTAGCGATTCCGATTCTGCTTATCAAATCCGGTTCTTATCGATTCTTGTTTCCGATTCCAATATTTTTTGGAGGAAGAAAAAAGGGCAAATACTTGAAGAATAAATATTTCTACCTTTTATTCTTGCCAATTTTAAGCAATAACCAATAAAATGGCTAAAGTGAAAGGAGTCTCTTCATATAAAGGTGTTGATTACATTATTACTCCAGCAGTAGGTGGCAAAAATCGACTGTTTTTTTCATTGAATTATTTATTGAAGAAGACTCGAGAGATTCGTTCAAAAACGGTGAATCATTCATTCATTAAACAAGTATCTATGAGACACTGACTTAATTAGTGTTTGAATTAATTATTCAAACTAGTTTTTTTTTTTTAAATAGACTATTAGACTAAACATGTTATTCTGAGTAGTTGTCTGATGTATGTAATCGTGATCTCCATTTTAAACAAAACAAAAATGATTTTAAACCACATAGATTCCTGAATTAGGGACCGTTCACATATCGCGTCTAAAAATGCATGGAAAAGCACGGCCGCGCTGCTTTCTCCTCCTTTCCACAAGCGCTTGCGCTCCCGTGGCGTCTGTCGTTGCTATGCAACCGACCCTAGGCTACTAGATATATTTATGGAGATGAGAAATAAAAACCCGCCCTGTTCAGCTATGATCAGCTGTTCAGCCGAGCTTTTGATGTTACAGAAAGGTCGGTTGTTTTTTGTCACTTGACCTGCGTACCTGCAAAAACGAGCGCTACGCACCGTATGCTCATTGCGCCCATTGCCCACGTCGCTTCTATTATGAACATGCTTGCCGCGCGCCTACATTTGAAATAACGGATAGTCAGGAATCGATAAGAGGAATCGTAATGCGTGCGTCTTATCGAATACCCGGTTTTTGGACATTTGTTACCGGTTCTAAAATGGAACCGGTTCTCGATACCCAACCCTAGTCTCAGGTGCACGCCCCCCCGCTCAGTCCCGCCCTCTGTTCGTCCCCTCTATCTCCGCTGGGCTCTTCCCACTCTTCCAGCATTTTTCAAATATTGCCAGTGGGTGGAGTCATGCTCTGACCAGGGGTTTAGTTACCGTTTAAACACGGATTTGATCATGCTGTAAAGCTTAAAAACAATCACCAGTCCGCTGGCACCCTCTGCAGGCATTTGTTATAATACATAATGTACATAAAGTTGATTGTTTATATCAGTGGTTCTTAATTCTGTTCCTGGAGACCCCACAAAGATAATTATTTAATAATTTATTGTGCTCTGCGCTTTGAGAGAGCTGTGGGACACGAGTAGGACAGAGCCTTTTGCCGCATATCTTCATGTTTTCTCACAGAATTCCTAAGCAACTGACACACTTTGTAAATTGTCAGAAAAGCAAACAATATATTCCCAATCCTCTACAATGCAAGTAAATCACTCAAATTATGGGACTAAATTTTCATGTTAGACGATAATGTGTCAGTAGCCAACCCAGATAGCAGGCAGACGTCGATTCAACGTTGATTCTTAGTTGTAAAGGTTAGTATCAATCATCAATCAAATTTCAACGTTGGATCAATCTTTACTATTTATTACGTTGAAAATAAAACATTGATTCAATGTTGAAATGCGGTTGAATGGCGTGTCTGACGTTGATTCAACGTTAATTCGATGAGCAAAGTGATGTTGTTTCAATGTCAGGAGAGACGTCGTTTCCATGTTGGTTCAATGTCAGTTTGCTATCTGGGAATGGCTCATACATGTAGGATTATCCGTGAACAGGCCATTTCATTAAATTAATCCAACACCGCATTCCACAGTTCGGAACGATTCCCCATCGAACCATTAGTAAGTGATAAAACACAGTCATGGTGCCGAGATGTCTAAAGGAGATGCCACCCCCCTTTCCCCTTTTGTGCCTGTCTAATCTCATACCAGCGATGCCAGGACAGCAGGAAAAGATTGCTCTTTGTTCCCCAAACTTAAGACCAAATGGCCAAGAAACCCTGTGGTGACCCCAATGCATAAATCCACAGCCTTATCAGGAAATGAAGGATGCTAAGGCATTCCGATGGCCCAGAATCACCACAAACCCAACCAGGGACACCTCCTTTCTGCAGCTGTAAATTCCAGAGACCTTTGTCTCCAAAACCAATAGACTGAAATTAACCCACTTGTGGTTTAATACAAACAACGGTCTCAAAATTGCTTCCAATAAGCTGAATTGATCACCAGTATTTACCTCACATATATCTTAAGTATCATGTATTTTTTAGATAACCTGTGGAGTTCTTTCTGTGTGTTTAACTTTTATTACAGCCTATTCGTAGGGTTTTCTACCTCAGTTATAGGAACTAATCACCAGAAGTTGCCTCATATGTGTGTATCCTCTGTATTATGTATGCTTTATATTACTCAAGTTAATTTTGTGTGTTCAACACTTATCACAGCTAAATCCTTATTTACTTCCACCTCAACTATGGGAAATATATGAAGTTTAGTACCTACTTGATGGGTAAATGATTTCTAGAATTTTGATATAAAGTAGATGTGTGTAGGATGCACCATATTTAAACTATTAAGTTGGCTTATTAAAGCGTTTAACTAAACTCTCAGGAGTTTGGGCACACGCGTTCACGTGGACATTACGCTAATGACATGCAAGAACCGGGGAACGGGGCGTAGGTCCCGCCCAATACGATATCTGATTGGCTGTCACACTCGGAAGGACGGGTCGGATGGACACACGTATAACCCAATGACAAGCAGCTATGCGTTGCTTTTTGCCTTGCTTTTGCAGTGACTTTTGCTCTTGCTTATGTTTGTGCTGACCTTTCCATCGTCCAGCGTGTATGCTTACATACTCTTCAAACCACCAAGAGCTCACTCAAAACTCATCAACTCTACCGTAAGATCCTTCGTTGAACTTCGTCAAAGAAAACCCTCTCAGAGTCGCTCCAGCAGTCGCTCCAGACTCAGAGGAAACTCCGTTGCATAGCAACCCGCAATCCAGGAAATCCCGCGAACGAAGCGCCACCAGGGCAGCATTCAGCCCCCACAAAACGTTGCACAACGTTTTTTAAACAGAAACGGTGATGCGTTGAACACACTGTTCTGATGACGCAAGAGTTGCAACTATGGCAGCTGAGAAAGGCCATTCTTTGTGTTCTTTGTGAAGAATTTTCGGAGCCTGATGAAGTCTGTATAAATATGTGTTTAATACTACAAAATATGCCCGATGTCACAGTTACTGCACTTGCCGCCCAGAACAAAAGAGAACATCCCAATCGAGTGAAGGGATTGCTGAAACTGAAATGGAAGCACACATCTTACCTAATTCAGACTAAAACACATCTATTTAGCCTCACATACTACACATACTTTATTTGTAGTTCATACTGTTTTAATACCCTGTATTTTCTTTCTCATTTTTAGGAAAAGCACTTAATTGTCATTGTTTATTTCTATACCAAATGTCATACACTTGCAATGAAGCTAAAAATATAAACAACTACATACAACTACCGAAGAGATTCCCTCTCCAGCAACTTCGTCACAGAAGGGAACGCACGCGCTCACAGGAGCATCCAAACACAAGTACACAATCTCCTAATTCTGGCTGAACTGGTGCAAATCTTATTAAGAAAACGAACTATGATTAAAGTGCTAGTAGATTGATTCTCACAGGTTGTGGTCAAGAAATAGTGTCTAACGCTAGACATTTGGGACTCCACTCACCCTCCGTTAATAACATCACTTTTCTCTGTCACTGTTTGAATAAATGTTTTTGTGTGTTTTCATTAGTTTAGTTTGTGTGTATTAGAGTAGTTCAATAAAGTCTTGGTTGATTTTACATACAAGCGGCTTGTGCTGTGTGCTTACAAGTTAACGTTACTGCCTTTAAACTGTAGATTTTGTTACCTTGCTCATAATCAGTTATCATAATTTTATGATATTAGTACCGTAGGCCACGGGATAATATTCTGTCCAGAATTGATAAAATACCCTAATCTCAATTTATCGGTGGACGAATAGTTGATAAAGTGTTAAATATTAATTCTGAATAATTTGCATATTAATTCTGTTCTTATTCACTGTAATTCAATCCCCTTTGAGTTATATTGATCTTAATTCCCTTATTAATCTTACATACATTATTAGATTTCACTCGCCAGTGTTACTGTAAATTCCATTAGAGTAAAGGTAGCTTAACTACTTTTTGGACTAAAACTAATCTATCTTTCTTTTGTTTTGTTTTTCCAGCCCTCCTGCATAATATATTAACTATACAATAAATGATAATGGACCAACTAAGAATCATCTTTAAGACCCTACAGTGTATGAGATCAACCGATGAGAACGAGACAGGCCTGGATCAAAATCTGCTGCCACTCAAAGATGTCTGTTCTATCCACAACATGAAGGAACTACTGCGTCGTAGTCCTTACTTCCAGAAAATGTTATCATCACATTTCCTAAAACTGAATTGGCTAGCTTTATCTTCCACAAATGCTCAAATATTATACCACTGCTTAAAAATGTTATTAAATTATTTCAGGTAAACACCCTGGCTTTCAAAGGTAATGAAAGTGTGGTGAGTGTGTTTAAAGGATTGTGGACGGTCTGATTACGTTGCAAAAAATGCTTTTCTTACTTTTTTGTCTTGTTTCTAGTCCATATAGCTAAAAATTATTAAATCAAGAAGTATTTATACTAGATAAGTAAAATGACATAGGAAATTCTGAGTCTTTGCTTAAAACAAGCTAAATGATCTGCCAATGGGGTAAGAAAAGAAATCAATTCCACCATTAAAAGATGGATTCATCTGGCCCCGGATAGGGATGTTGTCAGAAGGGAGAGGATGAAGAATAAAGTGCACAAGGAGAGTATGACTGGTTAACAGAGGAATGACTGGTCAAGAGTTGTATGCAGAATGTTCGTGGACAGTAGCATAGATGTTTCAGAGTTATTTTCAAAGTAAAAACTTGTTCATGGACAAAGACATGAATGTTCCAGAGTTATGTGCAGAGTTAACTTGTCCATGAACTGAAACATGACATTGACAATAGAAACCTGAGGAACCATCGAACTCTGATGACTTATTTGTTCTAGGAACCATTGGGCTTGACATGGGGTGACATGGGCTTTGGTTACAAAGACATTAAAGGCAGTAGAGAAAGTGGCCAGGGGTCTATAAAGTTACTTGGTTATGGTTTTGTTGAAGCTGACGTGCACAAGTGACTAGATGATGTGGAGGTTGAACAAGACGATTTGAGGATTTTTAGTTGATCTGAGAAATGCACCAAAGCAACTGAGGAAAAACTGTAATATGAGAAAGTTTCATATTTTCAATCAAATGGCGGAAAAGGGTTTCCATGTTTTGATGTCCACATATGTTATTGTCCGGGAAATTACAGTGGCTGTAGCATTCTATTGTAAACAAGTGTTCAAATATTAAATATAAGAGGATTTATTGCATAGGTTTTGTGATAAAGTAAACAGACTATATATGGACTGTATAATATTGTAAAAGCATTTTCACTTTTTGAATGGTTTGTGTTTGGGTATTTGTCTAAATGAACAAATGTTCCAGTTTTGAGCTGTTACTGGCCTCCATCTGAGCCATCAAAGAAGGCAAACAACAGAGAACTGCCAGATAAGAGGATGTGGAACCTCTAGAATTCTAGAAAAGTGCAGACGAAGGAAGAAAAATATATAAAGTGGTGTCAGGTTAAGGGAGAAGTTGACATCAGACCAGTCGAAATGTTCTCCAAGATTGAAGATGGATGTACAGAAGCACAAACTTTAGGTAGAAAAGTCTATGTTAGAATGTTCTTATCAGATATTTTATTTGGAGATTTATTATCAGATCTGCGTCTGCTATATGTGCAACATGATTAGTTAATTATATTAATGACAAATTTATATGTCAAAAATAAAGTATATTGAATTATCAACTAAGATGTTAATATAGTGTTTGATTTAATGTATATTCAAACTAATGAATCCTTAACTTTGAAATCAGTATGATTAACTTTTTGCCTTTTACAAAGAAAGATTGGATTCAAAATATAACAAATCTCATAAATGATATTAATAAATTTGTCAAAATTGTAATTGTTATGGATTTGCCTGTGAAAACTTTTATTAAATGTGGTTGTTCAACACAAAATCTGAAATGGCCTTTTACATTACCAATTTTGAAGTTACATGATAATTAAAAATATAGCTGCAAGCAGCAATTATCGGGGTCCAAGCACAAAGAAGAGTGTCAGACCAACTGCAACAATGAACAATTTAAGACATTTAAAGAGGATTTTAGGCGAAATGGCTAAAAAACCATTTAAACAGTAATTCAAAAAATGATTTAATGGTTTATCACTATCGACCAATAGGTGGTGCAGTTACGCAATTGATGTGGTGTAGTCAGAGTGAGGTGACAGTGTCAATATGTCAAGGCATTTCAGAGATACAGCATCAGATTCATTTTGGCATCATGCCTCAAATTTGTCGCTGCGGTATGGTTACGTCAATCAACACAATATCCATAGCTTTATGTAAGTACAGGCTGAAGATAAGATTGGATTTTGGTGAAAATCAGATAAACGGTCTTGGAGAAGTTTGAAAAAGGCAGATGGGAGTTTTACTTACTCAAACATGTTCTGAGGGCAGAAAGGAAAATGATTGGTTTACAGCTTCAACCAATGAAACTGAAGCAAGGGCGGGGTTTTTAGACGTTTGAATTTGAGATGCGCTGCGGAGGGATTCTTGAGGAATAGTCGGAATAAAAGACGTGGGAGAACGCATTTATTGCAAGGTAAGTGAATTTACAACTATATTTTGTTACAGTTCAACATCCTCTAACGTTTACTAAAATAATAAGCGAACATTTAAAAATGCACAGAACTAATCATCGTCTAAATATAGTATTGTATGCATTTTGATTTGACTGTTTCATCAGTCGACCAAAACAAAGCTGCTTATGGGGTAACTGGTGTAAAACATGCTTTTCCAATGCTACCTCGCTGTCTGTTAAATTGATATGCGAGAACAGAACTCGTTCAAATTTTCCGCGGTATTTTCAACAGTCAAAATGATACATCTCCCGCCTTAGCGCTGCTCTCAGGGCAGGAGTACTCAATAGATTCAAATCACTGTTATTTTTAGTGTATTACGCGCTGCTCTCAGGGCAGGAGTACTCGATAGATTCAGATTGCTGTTATTTTTAGTGTATTACGCGCTGCTCTCAGGGCAGGAGTACTCAATAGATTCAAATCGCTTTTATTTTAGTGTATTACGCGCTGCTCTCAGGGCAGGAGTACTCAATAGATTCAAATCGCTTTTATTTTAGTGTATTACGCGCTGCTCTCAGGGCAGGAGTACTCAATGGATTCAAATCACAGTTATTTTTAGTGTATTACGCGCTGCTCTCAGGGCAGGAGTACTCGATAGATTCAAATCGCTGTTATTTTAGTGTATTACGCGCTGCTCTCAGGGCAGGAGTACTCAATAGATTCAAATCGTTTTTATTTTAGTGTATTACGCGCTGCTCTCAGGGCAGGAGTACTCAATAGATTCAAATCACAGTTATTTTTAGTGTATTACGCGCTGCTCTCAGGGCAGGAGTACTCGATAGATTCAAATCGCTGTTATATTACGCGCTGCTCTCAGGGCAGGAGTACTCAATAGATTCAAATCGTTTTTATTTTAGTGTATTACGCGCTGCTCTCAGGGCAGGAGTACTCTAGATTTAAATCGCTGTTATTTTAGTGTATTACGCACTGCTCTCAGGGCAGGAGTACTCAATAAATTCAAATCGCTGTTATTTTTAGTGTATTACGCGCTGCTCTCAGGGCAGGAGTACTCAATAGATTCAAATCACAGTTATTTTTAGTGTATTATGCGGTGCTCTCAGGGCAGGAGTACTCAATAGATTCAAAACGCTTTTATTTTAGTGTATTACGCGCTGCTCTCAGGGCAGGAGTACATAATAGATTCAAATCGCTGTTATTTTAGTGTATTACGCGCTGCTCTCAGGGCAGGAGTACTCAATAGATTCAAATCACAGTTATTTTTAGTGTATTATGCGCTGCTCTCAGGGCAGGAGTACTCAATAGATTCAAAACGCTTTTATTTTAGTGTATTACGCGCTGCTCTCAGGACAGGAGTACTCAATAGATTCAAAACGCTTTTATTTTAGTGTATTACGCGCTGCTCTCAGGGCAGGAGTACTCAATAGATTCAAAACGCTTTTATTTTAGTGTATTACGCGCTGCTCTCAGGGCAGGAGTACTCTAGATTTAAATCGCTGTTATTTGTAGTGTATTACGCGCTGCTCTCAGGGCAGGATTACTCCGATTCAAATTGACTTCAACATGCACTAACTGTGATAAGCACAATATAACTGTGTCTTTAGTGCTGTTTTGAGGGCATTATAAATGTATTTTAGCTTAAAGATCTTAAGATTTTTACAAGTAATTTTATTTGTTTACATTGGTACCACGTTGCAATAAGGTCTCATTAATGTCCCTCGCACCAATGTTTAATCCACAAAAGAAATAGTCCAGGAAATATTTTAAAATGAGGATGTTCATTGTGCAATATCCAAAACTGAAGCTTTCAGGTGAAATACATTTTACGTTTTGTTTTTTTATGACTATTAGCTTACATTGAAACCAACATCTTTATGTAATTTATTTGCAGGAAGACCTACAGATCTGGAGAATTTAAGGAGGAACTGACAGACATTTGACCAGGCGACCCATAGCGTTGGGCCTGGTTTAACGGGAAGCCCATTCAAGTTCAATGACACCAGTCTAAAAAAATAATAATAAAGCAATTAAAAACCTCTAAGAATAATGATATGAGCTAGTTAAAAGTACAACAGTTTAATGATAGGCTACATCTTTTCTCTGCATTTTTTTGTGATATGTTTCTGTTTTATACATTTAATTCACTGGAAATGTTTTGTAATACTATAAAAAAGGAAAGTCATAATTATGCTTGAATTGGTTATTTTGCAAAATTGGACCAAAAGACAGTTCAATAAAAATATAATTAGTAAACTAGTTATTTACAATAAATTTTTGTTCAGTCATTAAATCAAAATTCCATACTTTTGTAAGGATGGATTTCCTACAGGGGTTCCGGCTGCTAGACTGCCGAATGACTAAAGAAATGTTATCAGTAAGATGGTGGAAAACTGTAGATTTCTTGTCTATTACCACCCACTGCTACTTATATCAACAACGGAAATAAGTGTAGTTACAATTTGTAACAACAGCTAAATATGTGGCAGATTGCTGCTATAGAGTGACGATATTGTTTTGCAATAGGTAGCACTTCAAAGTCAATACCTAATCAAAACTAGTTAGCACATTATATGTAATTGAAAGGGTCTAATGACACGGTTAATATATGGTTACACTTAAAGTTACAAAATAGATGTGATGATAAAAACTTATCCCATCCCAAAATACCATTAATTGTACCCCCCATATATGTAAAGTGTTACCTGAAAGATATAAAGAGAGGGTGTAGAAAGAGACAAAGAGCCAGAGAATAAAAGGGACAGAGAAACTTATAATCTTTGATGCCTTCCTTGACCATATGTCTGTAACCCAAATGTGAGACGTTCAAATCGACTAATCAGAGAATTACAATTTCCCCCATTGTAAAAGGTGTGACAATTCATAGACCCCCGAAGTACACACATTTTGACCTACAGGCCTTGAGCAGCACCTCTGCCTTTAGGAATTCCAAATGGTACCCTGGGGTAAGAAAGGGGAATTGAAACAGTAAAAGAAAATGTTTGTTAATTTTCAAATATCTTTAATTATTTTCAATCTTACACTTTTCCACACAGACTTAAAATTGCAATCCTCTCTCTAGATTTTTCTAACCATATTAAACATTAATGATTCATAAAACATTACATTTTTGTATACAGTACAATCAGTACAAAAGTTTTCTGGAAGTGATAAGCACTAACAGGAAAATGCTTTATAACCTGTGTGGTTTGATGTTGCATGAGTTAAATGGTAGTCTCCTCCTTTATCTGTTGCTGGTAGAGGGGTAAATGCACATTAATTTAGTGATATTCAAGAGAGACTCACTTATGATAAAGACAAACAATCTCTAAATGATCACTAAACTTTTGCCATGAATTCAATCTGCTTTTGATAAATGTATTTTTAGAAAATCTTAATTTTATATAACAGAATGGTGGTAAAAGTATGGAAACAAAAATATTTTTCCATACTTGGAAATTACTCAAATCAAATGCCAAACTTTTCCAAATTGCCTAGGAACCCTGAAATTAAGTGTCTTTGTTTCTCTGCAATACTCAGTGGGAAATTAAGTATTTGAACATAGATCCACATTTTGCAATCACATTTATGCATCACAAAGTCAACACTGAGATTGTGTGCTTGTATCCGGTGGAACCAAATGCTCTCCATCTTTGCATCCAGGCCTTAATCATAGACTGGGTAGCATCAGGCATCTTCAGTGTTGGCTCCTTTTATTCATCCAGTTTCTGCCAGCTCTTTCAGGTAACTGAAGAATGAGATAAAAGAACAAGTTAATAATAGACCAAAAAGAAATGGTCTACTTATGTAACAACAAAATGATTAAAAATAATCAAATATACCCTTAAAAACGTGTAGGGCTATAGATTTAGGCTACTAGACTATAAAACCAGCAAAAATATAAACAGAAAAAAAAAAGAGTATTTTGTACTGTATATTTTGGTATTGTGGGACAACTTGGCTTTAGTTTTACAAAAGTGATGCCCTGAAGAATGCCCTGGGAGCTGACAGCCATTTTACTGAATGTTTGTATAAGTGATGTTTTTTTTTTTTTTTTTTTTTTAAGAATGAACAATTATTAGTTAGAGAAAAATATAATTATTCTAGAACTGAGCTTAGTGTATCAAATTATTAGAGCACATAGTATCAATACTACTGTATATTCCTGCAATACAGGAATATTACAGGACTTCATTTCTAGGAAAATGCAAAGCAATTAGAATCTCTTAAGTACTCCTTCCCTGACAGCATTGAGTATTACACTAAAATAACAGCGATTTGAATCTATTGAGTACTCCTGCCCTGAGAGCAGCACGTAATACACTAAAAAATAACAGCGATTTGAATCTATCGAGTACTCCTGCCCTGAGAGCAGCGCGTAATATAACAGCGATTTGAATCTATTGAGTACTCCTGCCCTGAGAGCAGCGCGTAATACACTGAAAATAACTGCGATTTGAATCTACTGAGTACACCTGCCCTGAGAGCAGCGCGTAATACACTATAAATAACAGCGATTTGAATCTACCGAGTACTCCTGCCCTGAGAGCAGCGCGTAATACACTATAAATAACAGCGATTTGAATCTATTGAGTACTCCTGCCCTGAGAGCAGCGCGTAATACACTATAAATAACAGCGATTTGAATCTATTGAGTACTCCTGCCCTGAGAGCAGCGCGTAATACACTATAAATAACAGCGATTTGAATCTATTGAGTACTCCTGCCCTGAGAGCAGCACGTAATACACTATAAATAACAGCGATTTGAATCTACTGAGTACACCTGCCCTGAGAGCAGCGCGTAATACACTATAAATAACTGCGATTTGAATCTATTGAGTACTCCTGCCCTGAGAGCAGCGCGTAATACACTAAAAATAACAGCGATTTGAATCTATTGAGTACTCCTGCCCTGAGAGCAGCGCGTAATACACTAAAAATAACAGCAATTTGAATCTATTGAGTACTCCTGCCCTGAGAGCAGCGCGTAATACACTAAAAATAACAGCGATTTGAATCTATTGAGTGCTCCTGCCCTGAGAGCAGCGCGTAATACACTAAAATAACAGCAATTTGAATCTATTGAGTACTCCTGCCCTGAGAGCAGCGCGTAATACACTATAAATAACAGCGATTTGAATCTATTGAGTACTCCTGCCCTGAGAGCAGCGCGTAATACACTAAAATAACAGTGATTTGAATCTACCGAGTACTCCTGCCCTGAGAGCAGCGCGTAATACACTATAAATAACAGCGATTTGAATCTATTGAGTACTCCTGCCCTGAGAGCAGCGCGTAATACACTAAAATAACAGTGATTTGAATCTATTGAGTACTCCTGCCCTGAGAGCAGCGGGTAATACACTAAAAATAACAGCGATATGAATCTATTGAGTAGGCCTACTCCTGCCCTGAGAGCAGCGCGTAATACACTAAAAATAACAGCGATTTGAATCTACTCCTGCCCTGAGAGCAGCGCGTAATACACTATAAATAACTGCGATTTGAATCTATTGAGT
This sequence comes from Squalius cephalus, assembly GCA_022829025.1. Lineage (NCBI taxonomy): Eukaryota > Metazoa > Chordata > Actinopteri > Cypriniformes > Leuciscidae > Squalius > Squalius cephalus. Next base: position 4,795,671 of record CM040794.1, on the reverse strand, counting down.
ACTCCTGCCCTGAGAGCAGCGCGTAATACACTAAAAATAACAGCGATTTGAATCTATTGAGTACTCCTGCCCTGAGAGCAGCGCGTAATACACTAAAAATAACAGCAATTTGAATCTATTGAGTACTCCTGCCCTGAGAGCAGCGCGTAATACACTAAAAATAACAGCGATTTGAATCTATTGAGTGCTCCTGCCCTGAGAGCAGCGCGTAATACACTAAAAATAACAGCGATTTGAATCTATTGAGTACTCCTGCCCTGAGAGCAGCGCGTAATACACTAAAATAACAGTGATTTGAATCTACCGAGTACTCCTGCCCTGAGAGCAGCGCGTAATACACTATAAATAACAGCGATTTGAATCTATTGAGTACTCCTGCCCTGAGAGCAGCGCGTAATACACTAAAATAACAGTGATTTGAATCTATTGAGTACTCCTGCCCTGAGAGCAGCGGGTAATACACTAAAAATAACAGCGATATGAATCTATTGAGTAGGCCTACTCCTGCCCTGAGAGCAGCGCGTAATACACTAAAAATAACAGCGATTTGAATCTACTCCTGCCCTGAGAGCAGCGCGTAATACACTAAAATTAACAGCGATTTGAATCTATTGAGTACTCCTGCCCTGAGAGCAGCGCGTAATACACTAAAAATAACAGCGATTTGAATCTATTGAGTACTCCTGCCCTGAGAGCAGCGCGTAATACACTAAAAATAACAGTGATTTTAATCTATTGAGTACTCCTGCCCTGAGAGCAGCGCGTAAAACACTAAAAATAACAGCGATTTGAATCTATTGAGTACTCCTGCCCTGAGAGCAGCGCGTAATACACTAAAAATAACAGCGATTTGAATCTATTGAGTACTCCTGCCCTGAGAGCAGCGCGTAATACACTAAAATAACAGCAATCTGAATCTATCGAGTACTCCTGCCCTGAGAGCAGCGCGTAATACACTAAAAAATAACAGCAATTTGAATCTATCGAGTACTCCTGCCCTGAGAGCAGCGCATAATACACTAAAATAAAAGCGATTTGAATCTATCGAGTACTCCTGCCCTGAGAGCAGCGCATAATACACTAAAATAAAAGCGATTTGAATCTATCGAGTACTCCTGCCCTGAGAGCAGCGCGTAATACACTAAAAATAACAGTGATTTGAATCTATTGAGTACTCCTGCCCTGAGAGCAGCGCTAAGGCGGGAGATGTATCATTTTGACTGTTGAAAATACCGCGGAAAATTTGAACGAGTTCAGTTCTCGCATATCAATTTAACAGACAGCGAGGTAGCATTGGAAAAGCATGTTTTACACCAGTTACCCCATAAGCAGCTTTGTTACCCCATAAGCAGCTTTGTTTTGGTCGACTGATGAAACAGTCAAATCAAAATGCATACAATACGATATTTAGACGATGATTAGTATTAGTTCTGTGCATTTAAATATTCGCTTATTATCTTAGTAAACGTTAGAGGATGTTGAATTGTAACAAAATATAGTAGTAAATTCACTTACCTTGCAATAAATGCGTTCTCCCACGAACATCTGTCTTTTATTCCGACTATTCCTCAAAAATCCATCCGCAGCGCATCTCAAATTCAAACGTCTAAAAACCCCGCCCTTGCTTCAGTTTCATTGGTTGAAGCTGTAAACCAATCATTTTCCTTTCTGCCCTCAGAACATGTTTGAGTAAGTAAAACTCCCATCTGCGTTTTTTTTGCACAGGCCTATCTAAAGGGTTAATGGTGCCACCTGGTTATCAACAGTAAAAATTACAAATTTTACCTCTTCCCAACAGGGAAAACCACCAACAATCAAAAATGCATGATTATATGGTGTCATGGCTTTGCAATAAAAAAATGTGGTTATAATGGAAGTCAATGGGGCAAAAACAGCCACAAACAGTAAATGAGGGAGAAAAAGTTCAAATCTGATGCTGCACAAAAACTAACAATGCATCAAAACCAATGTTGTTTCTAATCTTTGACATGTCCAAGACTGTGATAAAAGGTAAAAAAAATCCAGTCCACAATCACATTTTATACTGAAAATAAGTCATTTTGTGTGTTTTTTTTTCCCAAATCAGTGACATCATTTATGAATTTGGCAATTAAAGAGTTAAAATCATGAATGTTTTTAAACATTTAGTAGTTTTGAGCAGGACTGAAGTTGATTAATAGATTTATGCAAAACAATTTGAAAAAATCTTTATCTGATACATTTTTACAGCAGTTTAAAGTAGTGGCTGTTTTCAGCCACGAACATAACGAAAGGGTAGTTTGGGGCAGAGTTTGGGGAACGATATGTGCTAGTTGCATGGCTAACGTTAGGTAAATTAGGTTTCTTGGTTTAGTCTGAAAATCATATGCAAAAACAAAATAGATCTTACATATACAGTATTGTACAAATTTCTTCAATTCTGAATTAATGTTAATGCTTGTTTTTGTGCTCATTATGGACAGGCACTTGGTTTGTAAAATAGCAAACTGAAGTTGGTTAAACAATATGCTGAGCTAACGTTAATCTCTTTTCTCTTTCACTTATCAGGAGAACCAGCCTGCCAGCAGTCTGTGAACTTGATCATTTTGCCAAAGTTAGGCCTTTTGCAGTACAGACATTTGATCTCTTCAGCCGGGTGGGGATCTTTGAAGTGACAGATGAGTTCTGGCTAGGTAGGACACCTGCCCTCAAAATGCAAAACTTTAAAACATAAAAGCCTTGTCGTAAACATTTAGCGTAGAAAGAGACCCGGGGCCTGTACCATGAAGCCGGTTTAGGTGACTAGCCAGGTGTGTTTCAGTTTGGTTTGCGCCAACCCTAGGTTTTAGGCACCATAAAAACTCACGCTCCACGGCTAACCTGGTCCGGGTCAGGTGAGAGGTTGCAAACCGAACTTGGACCAATCAGCTGTGAGCAAAGTGTCACATGTCTGATGCGAAAAAGTCACTCCTCCTGTTTTTACTCCAAATTAAAGGTCACTACACAGCAAATTATTTTTAAAGACAAAATTGTCTGGCTTTTAGTAATGCTTATTTAGAATAATAGATTTGTATGATTTAGATATTATTTATGTAATTACCCTTAATCGATCACGTTCATCAATTATTATTACGCAGAGTTTAAATTAATAAATATATAAAAGTAATATAAATACATTATAAAAAGACTACATTTGAGCTTAAATGTTCAATTCTCTCTATACCTTTATCAACTGTATAAACTAACTTCACAACTTTTACTTGAACTGATATACAGTAGAAGGACCTTTTCTTTTAATTGTCCTCTTTCATAGACAGCTATTTTCTTCTTGCTGTGTAAATTTGTTTAAATTCTTAATATTTTAATACTTTTATTTAATAAGTGAATTGCTCTGCTTCTCTCGGGAGAAATGAATCGCAGTTTCACTCTTTCTCAGCGTGTGATTGGCAGTTCGCTACTGATGTCACACCTAAACTCAGGATCAAAGCCTGAGTTGACAGAGAGAGTTGATGATCAGCATCATGGTACCAACAAAGCCTGGTTATGTCTGTTCGAAACTAACCCTGCAACCCTAAGTTTGTTCAACGACCATCATGGTACAGGCCCCTGATAACTAACTAAACGTTTTAACTTAGCCTACTAATCAACTTTTGTTAGCATAATGTTATATTAATATACAAATGAAACAAACAAACAGATCCAACTCTCAATAAACCCAAGTTTATTATTGAGTATTATCAGTAAGTAGCACATCTCGATGGGTAGCATGAATCGACAGAACACCTGACCAATTTGCTGGCCTAGGCTAGATTTTACCTGGTGCCCCATGCATCACAGCCCATTTCACCCCGTCACTGTGTTCATGATTATTTAGCATTATCTAGCTCTAGAAGACAATATTGTCATAGTCCAGCTTAAGTTCAGTGATGGTTTATTTTTGTTGTAAATAAGTTATTAATTTAGTTCATTTATATAGCACTCTGGATAAAACAGTCATATCATCGTCCAAATGTCATTCATGCACAAACTATTCATTGAGCACGATGGTAGCAATCTTCCACTAAACTATGGCACGTTTCATGTTTTCACCATGAATGAAACTGAGAAATGTCTTCTTTAATGTGAATTTTACATAAAACATTGCTATTTTAATAAACCTGTATATAAATATAATATATAATATATTACTAATAAAAAAAATAAAAAAGCCATATACCCCCCCCCCCCCCCCCCCCCAAAAAAAAACTGCACAAAGAGTAAAACATTAATTAAAAAAGTGATAGGCCTAAACGCGTCTAAAAAACTGACATGATTGTTATAAAATCACACTGTCCTCTGGAGAACTCAGAACAACTGCTAGCATAAAGTTTAAGGTAAAAATAACTGCAATTAAATTATAGTATCTTACTAATAGATAAACTGTTCATTCATTACATCACTTTACCTCCGTCTTTATCCCCTTTTATCCTCTTCTCCTCTTTTTGACACTGTATCTATTGCAGATAGGGTTGCCAACTTTGTCACTATGAAATGAGGGACAAAAGGTAGGCTGGTTTTGTGCGAAAATACAGTGTATGATTTTTAGCCATTTGTCATAATGATAGCTAACTTAATAAAATATAAATACATAACTCTCATGCCTTGGCAACATACAGTAGGTTTAATAATAGTTTGTTCATTTACAGCAGCGTTAACACAGACACATAGTAAAGGTAATAGGTAATGGTTCAATTAAAGGACTAAGACAAAACACTTGTGACTGTAGGTTAGAAAAATTCATGTTAATCATGAATGTGACAAACTAAAAATAACACAGCTTCTGTATGCTGTAGTTTTGCAGAGGAATCAAACAGCAGACTCAGAACATGCAACCTCTGCGCACACAAACAGTGGTGGGCAATAAATGCTTCACATTCTTATTCACTCAAGAAAACAAAACTTGACCAAATAAAACATTTAAATGCAAAAGAAGAAAAGAGGTGCATGCCTCTGCTCACCAAGTCTACTTTTTCCATGGATATTTTTGACCGATTCAAGCAGTCTTTTGTCCTTTTGTGCAGCCAGAGAAAAGTCCTTACATGACAGGTCACAGTTCACAGATATTCGAAGTTCATTTTTGATGAGCTCTGTGCTGCATCTGTTTCTTGAGTCTGACCTTTTAATGTTCATCAGAGAGAAAATCCTCTCTACAAAGGCATTTGAGCCTGGCACACTGAGGACAAATGAGACAATCCTGAACATGTTGATCAAGTTGGCTTTCCCTAGAATTTGGAAAACTGTGACCCACTTCTTCTCACTGGTGGATGTTGTGGGATCCTGTGTGGCTTTCTTTATTTATTCTTTACTAGCACAAAACTCTTCACAGAGTTGGTCCATACTCACGGTCTCTGTCATTTTGAGGGCAACCAGCTCCAGGTCAGTGAAGGAGAGCTCCTCATGTAGGCTGATTGGTTTCAGCTTCATCATTACATTTTCTGATGAGAAATCAAACCATTTGTCAATAAAACTTCAGAAAGTAATTTTTCTGCTTTGATCTCTGCTGCTGACTCATTTGTCCATCAGCTGCTTGGTCTGGTATCCAAAAAAGCTGTCTTCTTTCCGCTGAAGCATCTTCACTTTGAGCTTTCCCACCTCCTCGTCAACATCTGTGATGCAGAGATTTGTTTCCTCCAGCTTTCTAACGAGTGTGTCAAACACACACCTAGGGATGGGACGATTACCAGTTTCACTATAAACCACGATAAAATGTACTGACGGTTAGTATTATCGTTTAAAATTGAATTATCATTAAAACCGTGTTTGATAATCGCGATTTTAATAACTCACTGTGAATCCTGTCCAGCCAGTAACAGTCTGAGGGAGGCAATGTTGTTGTTTTTTATTCGAGAAGGAATGGCGGAAGGCAGTGACCGTTCTCGGGAGATTTTTCAGCCTTTTAAGAGGACCAAATCTGAGGTGTGGTCATATTTTGGCTTTTACGAAAGTCCTGAGTGAAACTTAATCGAGGATGGTCACTACAATAGGGGGGAAACACTTCAAATCTGCCGAGTCGTCTGACCATCACCCACTGTTTATAGCGAACGCAAGGCAAGTTAACTTTGACCTCAATACCAAAACTGCGTCTGGGAAATAATTGGGCACAAAATGTTGTTTTGAGTTGAAATATTTTATCTCACTCACTTGAAATAAACGTGAAGCTTCCGCGAAGAAAATTCGCAGCAAGTGGCTTTGAGCCAAAGACAAACGATCAAGCATAATAATGTAGGCCTATATCATTGTACACTTATTACTCCGATTTTTTTTTTTGACAACATAATTACAGGGACATATTGAATTGAGATTAATGTTTTAACCCTCTAATGCATGAATTATGTTTTTGCATAAAAAAAAAAATTAATCTTATTTTCTTGAAGAATTAAGATAACAGATTAACAAAAAAAAAAAAAACAATTTTTAAAAACCCACCCCCTTAGCAGATTTTATTTTGTTGCCTCAGGGCAACGCTATGCAGTATAGGTAGTAAACCACAGAGAAAAATGTAATATTGTCTCAACGTTTATTAGGAAAATCAAGAAGGAACTGGCACTCTTTTCAATTAATAATGGGTTTCAAATATTTAATTGTAGCATTTGGTCCATTTACACACATCAAACAGTGGTAATTTTCCTTTTAAAAACACTTCAAATATGTCTTAGCAAGTAAAAAGTATTTAATCTGACTAAAACTTATTTGTCAATCCATCAAACAGAGGTAGTTTTCTTTTTTCAAACACTGTAGAACCTGTTTGAACAGTTCACTTTCTCATTCTGTGTGAAACTTCAAGAAGCAGTTGGAAGTGCTTGTAAAGCAGAGGTGGGTGTTACACTTCCTGCATTTAGCTTTTGGAGTGCCTTTGCAGCCTGGAACTCTGCACCTCCCCTTCTTCTCATCCATGATGATCCAGTGGCCTGTAGCATCCATCCGCACATCTGGGACTGGGATTGGAGCAGTGAATCCCGGTCTCATCTTCTTTGCCTCATACTCATTTGAAATGCCACCACTGGGCCGGCCTCTTTTCTTCTCCAGACTTTTCCCAGATTTGCAGAGTCCCTGTGCAATGTAGGATTTAAATGCATACAACGGCATGACCTCAGCATTTGTCAGGTCATTGCATTTACAATCCCGTTTGTACAGCAACCAGCAAGTCACCACAATCATGTCTAGAAAGTGGAAAACCAGACGGTGATACCACTTCTTCGACCTGATTTTTGTCCGGTATAGAGCTATAAGAGAGTCTAGGAGGTCAACCCCTCCCATGTGCTGATTATAGTCTCTTACAACAGCCGGACAAGGGACATCAATGACTGCCTTACTACTTCTGTCCCATCGCTGGACATGAGTGACTGGGTGTGCTCCCACATAATCGCTCAGTAGGGTCACTGAGCGGTTGTCATACCACTTGACTGCATGCAAAGTGGTATTGCTGACAAGTGCTGTCTTTTCTTCAAAAGACCCTCGGCCAGACCTTTTCAGCTCAGCATCAGAAATCATGTTGCTGCCTGGTAACCTATTGGAGCGAACAGTGCCAAGACAGTGCACCCCTTGACGAGCTAGCTCAAGTTGTAGTGGGACACTGGTGAACCAGTTGTCAAAGTAAAGCTTGTAATTTTTGTGTTGGGGCACTGGTTGAGCGAGGCGGAGGACAACATTTCCACTGGAACCTATATCTACCAACTGTGGGGGCTGCACTACTTTCCCAGTGTACACTTCAAAGTTGTGTTGAATACCATCAGAGCCAGCCAAGACCATTAGTTTATACCCCCATTTTTTGGGCTTCTTGGGCAGACATTGCTTCAGGCGATTTCGTCCCTTAAATGGGACCATTTGCTCATCAACGCTCAGCTTCTCTGACATGGGTATTGCCTTGATTTTAGAGACAAGATGAGTAATCAAGGGCTGGATCTTGAACAGCTTATCAAAATTGTCATCAAAACAAGCTGGTTGATCAGCATTATTATTGAAATGCAGAAATCTCTTGATATCTTCCCATCTGTTTAGAGTCATTGTATCTGCTACTTGAGAAACTCGGCTTGCAGGGCGCCAAAACATGCGTGTTGCTGGCAGTCCAAACAAGGACATGTACAAGACAGTGCCAAAGAACTGCTCCAGTTCGGATGTGGTTAGGTTAAGTGGCTTGTTAGGATTAACCTGTACTGCATACAAAATTGACTGCTCCACAATAACGCAAAGTATATCATCAGTGTAGAATGTCTTAAAGTACTGATAAGGGGATAAGATGTCATCAGCTTTTGGAAGGCTGCCTTGCCATTCAGGGTATGAAGGGAAACTTGAACCATGGCTGGTTTTCCACTTTGGTTGCTGAGGGACATCCTCGCCATCATCATTCTCAGATTCATTTTCTTCTTCACTTCTCTCATTGTTTACTTCATCACCTTGAAAAAGAGAACATTTATTGTTGACTGAATTGCAAATTGTTTTATTGATAGAATTGCCTTCCTATCCTCCAATTTCTTTTCTTTCTGAAATCCTGTTTCCTTCTGCAGTTACTTTACATAAGATTTGAAAATGCCTTTTATTTAGAATTTACTAAATATAAGAAAAGGGCTTTAAACATGTATTTTTCTGCCTCTCAAACCTCTTTCTGGGGTCCATTCTTCATCACTGTCACTTTCCTCAAGCTCACTGTCCTCACTAATAAATCCATTGTTGGGTATGATTCTGACTGATAGCTCCTTTCTACCATAAAATGTCCCTGCATCCATTTTCCTGTAAACATCAGTGCAGAAAAAGCAAAAACACTGATTTTGGCCTTCAAGAAAGACACATCTACCATTAGCATTGCTATTGCACTGAACACTAGCCTGTAAAAGTACAATTTAATTATTATTATTATTATTTTACCATATTGTGCACAAATAACATGTAATGATGTGTGATAACATCCAAACACATTGTCAGCAAAGACCTCCATAAAAAGTACCCCTTATCGCATAACGTTGCCCTGAGGCAACAAGAAGAAAAATTGAATTTCTAAACATGCTAAATTAAAAAAAAGTTAATAAAACTTGACAAACGGGTTCTCTACACCTTCATGCACATACATATATTTTTTATTTACAGTTCATGTCATTGTAAATAAGATTACTGAAGCAAATAATCTTACCTTCTTCTCACACCATGTGCTCCTGTGACCACATGTCAGAAAAGGAAGTCCCGCCTTCAAATGATGCTTGATAGTGACTCCCACACCTTATTGGACCATTCTATAGCAATCATTTGACCATTTTGATTGGTTGCAATTATTTAAAGAAACATGTACTGGAAATTAAACTTAAAAACACTTTCCGTTGCCTGAGAGCAACGCTATGCAGTAGAGGGTTAAATCTTACCTTTTTAAAAATCCATTTTGTACAGCGTACAAAACAATCGTCCAAAAACGGAGACGCAAGACGGCAAGTTATATTTGAATGAAACGAGAGAGCGCGTCCACATGGATGTGCGCAGTGTTATAATGCGTTGCTATTGACGACGGTCATTATACACTCTAAAAACTCCTGGGTCAAAAATAACCCATAATGGGTTATTTTTGACCCAACTCCTGGGTTAAAAGGGACCAACTAATTTATGGGTTATTTCAACTCAGAAAATTGGGTTATGCTTTTTGACCCAAATTCTGGGTTAAATACCTGACCCAAATGATGGGTTTAAAAAACCCAACATCTGGGTAGAAATAACCCCAAAATTAGTTGATCCTTTTTTAACCCAGGAGTTGGGTCAAAAATAACCTAACTTGGGTCACTATCCCAGTATGCCTTATTTCAGAAAATAAAACTTTGTTTTACATTATATTATACACTTAAAGCACGTTTACATTTTTATTGCATTAAATTAAAATCTATATAAAAAAAACACACACTTGGACATGTTTATTTTCCTATTTATTTTAGGTCACACTGTAATAACAATATTAGAAATAAAAAATAGAAAAATAAACAACAATTCTCAGAAGAGCCTCAGGAATTTAAGCCTGGGGTCAACTTTGGGGACAAGATTTTTGATAGTGTCCTCATCAAAGAGAAGAAATGCCTCCTCATCTATGTCTTCATCTGAAAGACAGAAAACAAGACAACATGAGTATTGTTAATAAGTTGAGACAATTGTGAACCACACACCAGACACTCTTTCATTATCAAGCTAACAAATAATCACTTTTAAGGGAATGCAGTGGCTTTCACAAAATCTTGCACTGACAGATTTAAGTCTTATTAAAAAAATGTAGGTATAGAGAGATGATATAAGGGCAATAAGAGTAAAATGCTCACCTCTAAAATTCTCTGTCAGCTCAGACAGCTCAGCTCCCACTCAGTTAGCTTATCAGCGACAAAACTGTCCATTTCAAAATGACCTGGAGAAAACATAGCAATAAAGAGGTTAGCAACAATTTGAAGACTTGACCCACTTAAATTTAACCCTCACTAACGTTACTTCAGCCCAGTGGCGTGCACAGGGGGGCTCAAGCCCCTGCCCCTTTTGTCTCAAAATGTATTGTGCCCCTCTCTGATAAATGTAAATAATAATTATTATTAAAATAAATATTATAATAAATAACAATACACTTATACACCATTGCCACGGACAATAATAATACAAACAAATATTAAATATTATTTTTTTGGCGGAAGCATTTGGCGGAGGTGAAGTGGCAGTAGGCGGAGTTCTTTTTTTCAGCGCTATGTAAGCAGTTGCAGTTCGCCGCGAGTCTTCAAACTGCACGGGCAGCAGGTAATATTAAGCTAATACGGAAAAGTTACATTTATCCTACCATGCTACTGTAAAAGTTGCGGCAGCATGTGAGTTATGCTTAACAATCATAAAAGTATAACTCAATTTCAGCCGCATTCTGAGTCTGACAATGTCATTCGTTTTTGTCCAGGCCATAGCAAGTGTAATTAGCTTGGGGAAATACATCTAGTGAAAGGAAATTTCATGTCCAAGGAAAAGTCCATGTCCAGCTCTAAATTGTAAGGAATTTATATCTTTGATTTCATAGTACACATTACAATAAGGTTCATTTGTTTATTATTCATATTAACTAACATTAACTAATCATGCAAAACAACTAAAAACATTACAGATCATGTACAAAGTAAAAAATCATCAATTGCCAGAAAGTATCCAAGGGTTGTTCACAGAAAGAGAATGCCAACATGACTTAAGGGGAACTTGTACAGTTCAAAAAGAACATAGGACCAATGCAAAATACCATTGCATTTCAGTTAAAGGTGTAAATATATGGAATAGCTGTAATGATGAATTAAAAATATGTGGGGCACTTAATAAGTTAAAGAAACTATTTAAAAAATAATGCACTGAAACTATATGAAACCATTTAAAGAATGATAAATGAACAAGCTGCTTTTGTTGTATTTGGATTGTGCAATGGTATTGCACAGGAAATACTAATGTTTTTGTATTCTGTTTATATTTGTTTGTCAACATTATAATGATGTTAGACAATAATTATTTTTATTTTTTATTAAAATATGAGATGTTTTAAAAAGGTAGGCATTATAAGCAAGAGCTTCAGCCTACACCTGTTTCAGACTGTGCTGTTGTTTGTTAGCTCAACTGTGTCTGAAACTAAACTAAACATTTGTTAGGCTACGGTATAGGCCTATTTGTTAATCTTAGTTAATAATAATACAACTTTTAATTGTTTGTTCATGTTATGTCACAGTCAGTGCATTAACTAATGTTAACAAATACAACTTTTGATTTTAATAATGTTTTAGTAAATGCTGAAATTAATATTAACTAAGATTAATAAATTGTGTAAGTGTAGTTCATTATTAGTTCATGTTAGTAAATTTAACTAATGAAACCTTATTGTAAAGTGTTACTGATTTCATGATAGCTAACACTTTATTGAATACATAGGCCTACAATTTATAACATTAACATAACTAAACATGAATTCCTCATAATTACCGACTTGATTCTCTGTTTTGTTTGGTAATGTAAATAATAATTAGTTATATTATCATCATTTCCGAGAGAGGCTCTCTGACCTACTGCTGCTCTCCATCGAGTGAGATATTCCAAATAATTGTGAGGAAGTCATTAAAATAGATAAAACACAACAGACAGACGGATACTGCTTTAAATACAGGTGATTTATTTTAAAAATAAAATATTTTTTAAAAAAGTGCCCTTTTTGGTCCTTCCGCCCCTGCCCCGGAGGAGGTCTGTGCACGCCACTGCTTCAGCCAGTAGAGCACTGTATAATATGATAAGCACGGCGCAGTTGGTAAACATAACTCAACTATTGTGTTGCCTCGTCGCTCTGTAGCCGCTGCTATGGGGCTCGCACACCGGACGAGAAGCGGCGCGTCGCGTCTAGAACAACTCGAGGTAACTTATCGCTCACCGGACGTGCACTCTCTCAAGGGGCTCGCACACCGGACGAGAAGCGCAGCGCAGCGCCGCGTCTTTAAAATTCGAACACATAACTTTACACACCGGCGGCGCCATCCGGCGTCTGTCCACGACACCCAGCAACGGCTCAGGACCGTGTTCAAAATCGCGTCCGGTGTGCGATAACGTTACCTCGATTTGTCCTAGATGTTGTCGTGATAGCCGCGGCTACATGCCAACCACAGAATTACCACGGCTAACGCTAGTCTCAACGTAGCAACGTTTTTTTTTTTTTTTTTTTAGCAAATGGTGCTAAACTAGCAACAGGGACATGGACACAGAAAAGTTTACATTACATCAACACTGAAAATACTCTCTTACCTTGAATATAGGTGAAGTTGCACCGATGAAGCACAGGCCAAAACGGATCGAGGGCGAAGCAACGGTTATTTCAAACGACTGTTGTGAGAAAATTCCAGAACAACTGCGGGCGGGCAGGCGAGAGAGAGAGAGAGAAAGCCAACCCAGAACATGGGTTACTCTTTGAAAAATAACCCAGAAACCCAAACAACCCATGAATTGGGTCAAAATATTAGCCCTATAACCCAGAAAATGGTTACTCTCTGAAAAAATAACCCATAATTTTAACCCAACACAAATAACCCAGAAAATGGGTTGAAGAAATAACCCAGGAGTTTTTAGAGTGTAAGGATGGAAATGCCACAGAATATAATCTTGCTTAAAAAAGTGCATAGAGCTGCTTGTTTTATTTGTTGTTTGTTGATTTTCAAATATTAAACTGTTTTTAGTGTGAGCATGAGTTCTTTTTGAACTTTCATCTCGTTTTAACAAAACCATGATAATATTGATAATCACGATAATTTTGGTCACTATAATTGTGATATGAAATTTTCATACCGTCCCTACACACACCCCACGTTGTGGAAAAAGCACAGATAAATCTCAGCAGCTGCAGTTTTTTCTTCGTCCTCAAAAGTCCTCCTCAGTGCCACAGGACAGGTCTCCCCAAAGGACATGAAGTATGAGGTGAGAGATCAACAGTTGGATGAAGAGACAACCATTGTGTGCAAACATGATGCAGAATTTCACGCCACTCAGTGTCAACAAAGGCAAAAAACGCTCGCAGTTCCTCTCTTCTGGAAGCAGAAACTGAGAAGTGGCTGTAGATCTCTAAAGCCAGAGAATCAATACCAGAGATGCTCACAAGTCTCTGAGCTAGAGTCCAAGTCAAGTCTCAAGTCTCTGAGCTAGAGTCCAAGTCAAGTCTCTTTATTATATTAAGTCTCTGGTTATAATAAGTGTTGCATCACGTACAGAGACCCATCCAAGCTGCTTGGAACACTGCATAACTATAAGGAATTCAAAGCATGTAATATGTTATTATGACTCCTTTATCTATTAGCATACAGTATCAGCTTTGATTTTGGTATATAATCAGTGTAAACAGGCTATTGCAACATGACAAAAACACCAAGAACGCTTTACTTTTAAGTTAATATCTGTATTTTGCATTGTAGCATGAACACACAGTACAGTACAGACCAAAAATTAAGAAAGACCAAATATGGTCAAACATCACATTGTAGCTAAATGCAAAACGCTATTGCAACGAACCAAACAATGTGAAATATACGAAGAGTTCAGATGCAAAAGCTTCTAAGTGCCATCTGAAATTTTCTTCTAGAATGATAATTTTTATCAAGCTTGAATATTTAAGTTCAATAATTTCACTTAAATCGCAATGCAAATTTATTGTCATTTAAGTGAAATTACTGAACTTAAATATACAAGCTTTATAAAAATGATTATTCTAGAAGAAAATTTCAGATTGCACTTAGAGGCTTTTGCATCTGAACTCTTCATACTATCCACAAAAATTAACACACTACAGGGCTTGCAGAATTATTAGGCACGTTGATTTTCTGATAATTTTTTATTGTGCCTGGGAATAAAAAATGATCAGAAAATCAACGTGCCTAATAATTCTGCACGCACTGTACACTTCCTTATGATAGAGAATCCTCAATTATTTGTTATTTACTTAGTGGCTGGATAGCACAACATTCAAACGCTCAACATTTTTAGAGTGAATGTGAAGCAAATGTTTAGAAATAATACAATTAAAAAAAAATCCAAAGGATGAGATTAGACTGGTTAACCGGGCCACAAAAACATTTCTGGCTTCTAGGTGTCCTTCAGTGGCCTAAGAACTAGAAAAGTCTTAAGCAACAGAATGGTTACATTTCAAAAAGATTAAGCTTGACAGTGTCTTTGCACTAAGTCTGGCTTGGTGAGGGCGCATTATAAGGCCTCCATGACTAAATACACTTTCCACTGGTGCACTTGTGGCAGGAACTGCAAGCAGTTTCATAGACACAAGATAAAGCCTTGGGAAGACCTTTGCATGCTTTTTCCAGAAATCCATACAGTCAACTTCTTCTTCAGAGCACACCTGGATGTAGCGAATGACCTCATCTTTGCAGGATGTGTGATGGTCTGCATTTTTCTTGGTACTCTTCTTGCGGTAGCCAGAGAAAAGTTTTAGCGGGTACTGGTGGCTCCTCCTCATCTTCTCCACTGCTGCCCTCAGGTATGGTGACTTTCTGAGCCTCAACCAAGAGAAGGTCTGAAAATATTACACAAAAATGATGGTTCGTTACAATATTATGACGTTAAAACACTAAATACACAGTGGTGATGATTAAGTTATGAATCAATAAAAAGACAAGATTTTAATATGTTAGATGCATAATGTGATGATAATCTTTTAAATCTTTTAATGTGTATTCAGCTACCTATCATCATCTCCTTCACCTCACTCTTGACTTCATCTGGTGCGAGGACATCTTGTTCTAGCCAAAAGAGGCAGAATGATGGGTCTAGTAGTGCAGACAACATGTAGACCATATCTCCAAATGGAAGCTCTACCATGGATCTGTTTCATCCATTCTGACATTTGCAAACATCCCCTGGTAACGGCTTTGTAGTGACTTCTGCAGTGCTTTCACTAAGCCAACCAGTGACGAGATGCATTCAGCATATGGATGAGGTGGCTGTTGAGTGAGAGTACACAAGGGAGAGCCGCACTGACAGTCACCACCTTCTTTCCTTGTGTAAGGTCTGTTGCTTGCAGAAATGGGGCTAAAATGTCCACAAACTCTTTGAGCTGACTCCATTCTCTGGCTGATAAGCACAGACCTTTATGTCCTTGGGCTTCCAGGAGAGAGTTTAGGCTTTGGGGGTCCAGGTCAGTGACTGCCTCCACAAGGCGAAGAGTTGTGTTCCATCGTGTGGACACAGCTGAGGGGATGCTTCGGTTTGCTCCATACTCTGCCTCAAATGCTTCCTTCAGTCTACAAGTAGAATGGAGTAAACTGCAAAATTTTGTCACTTTTGCCATTGCACTGTTCAGAGTTTTTGTCTCCTTTAGTCCATCTCTTACAACAAGCTGCAATGAATGTGCAAAGCACTGCAGCCGCTGCTGCCGACAGCCGCTCTGGATGGATTCCACATCATCCTGGTATTCCTCACTTACTTCCTCCCACATACAGCTGTTTCCCAGCTCATCTTCATCATAATCTTGATTTTCATTAGCCCCGTTTACATGCACACTCTTTAGCTATTCTGATTGAGATCGTTCTGATTGATGGATTCCGGTTGACTGTTTACATGGGATGTTATCTAAACCGATCAGGTGTTTACATGTGCTGACGCTTCCAATCGAAATCATTTTTTGACATGCGCACACAGCTTGTCTGCCGGATCTGGAAGCTCATTATTTCCCACGTTTTCAATCCTGTCAAGATGGTGCATCACTTAATCGTCGCGTTAGTTGTACGTTAGGCATTAACCGCATTTCCAATGTCGGACCAGTGCGAGCCAGGGCTTTAAACGGGCCTTGCCAGGCTAATAGCCTCGGGCCAGTAACGTTCGCACCATGCCCAAAATCTGCTGCGTGCATTCCACTGTCGGGCCAAAAGCTCCACAGCGCTTCACTAAAACACGCCCGTAACACGCCTCTCTGGAACAACGTCACACTAACCCATCATTTCACCAATAAAATGGAAGTTTTATCAGAAAGAAATCACTGGAAACAGCGTGATCGCAAAACAAGAGCGACCGTTTGCTGGCATTTTTGTTGTTTAATTGAATATTTAAAACCCATGAATAGATGTTTTACCACAGGTTTACAATAAAAAGCGATACATTGATCATAATGAATTTATTTGTGTCAAAATTGCACATTAGTCACACAGAAATAAAGTGGTTTACCGTTTATAATGTTTGTGAACGTTCACAAAAGAAAGAGGACACACAATTATTCAGTTGCGTCTGTTTCTGTTTATTTGGTAGCCTAAAGGACATTTAGAAAGAATGATAATTTCTACAAATATGCCACCAGAAATTTGACCTGAGGAGCTTTAGCACTCTCTCCCAGAAGGATAGTTATATTTAAAAGGGGATAGTCCAGTATAAAGAGATAAAATAAAAACAGGATTAAGATAACTTATGGTTTGTCTGATTTCTTCAAGCGTTCATATTTACCATGTTTACTATGGTAATGGTTAGCGGCGCGCATAGTTTTTTGCATCGGGTATAAATATTCCTACCTTATACGGTGATCAGAATCCACAACGGATCACAAACAGAAGGCGTAATGTTAGCTGACAGAATTATCTGGCGCAAAACCAGGCATGCGCAGAAAGACGTACACTCAAAGTAATCGGATCAGCTCGTTTACATGGTGTAATCTTTCGTTTGATCGGTTCATGAAAAGGTTTATTCCACCCCCTTCAATCCGACTGAAATTTCAATCGGTTTGAGCATTTTTATTCCGATTGAGGTGTTGACATGGAGCATTTTCATTCTGATTGGACTTTTAAACTGGTTATAATCGGAATACAATGCTACATGTAAACGGGGCTACTGTCAGTTTTAGCAGAAGGGAAACAAACTGTGAAGGCTTTCTTCATATTTGAGGCATTATCACAGATGATGTAATCCAATTTATGTTTTATATTAAAGTTGTCACATATCTCCTCAAATTTCTCACTTATTCTCTCTCCAGTGTGTGACCCAGTGAATCGTTCACAACTTAGGAGAACTGTCTGCAGTCTTCTTGGGCAGTCTTTCTCAGAGTATTAGAGACTCTGTGAATAAGAAAGCAGTAAGCACAACTAGGAAGAGTCGGGCAACTGTTTCGACTTGGTCAAAAAGACCACGGACCTCTGGGGTCATCCGTTGAAGGAACAGCAACAATTTCAGTACTAGACTGGAAGCTGTACTTCATTCTGAACAACGCAAGCTGAACTTTGAGGATGTCTGGGTTGATTTCTGGGTACTGTTGGACAACATCATGTATCTTTCCAGTTAAGAGAATTTGTTCCAGGTGCCTTAACATTTGCATTCCCTCCTGCTCAAATCTTTCTCTAAACTGCATGTCCGCAACATCCAGAACTTTGTAGAATTCAGTCCTGTAGTAGTCAGAAGGGGACACATGTACATGTGCAGGAGCACTACCTGTGAAGCGCTGAGGTGGGATACGGACACGAGGAGAGGCAATTGGAGTGAGATGGAGTGCCTCACACATCCTTGTTGCTTTTGTGTAAAGAGCCTGAAAACTCTCTGTGTTTCTCTTTTTGCTGAAACTTTCCTTAACACAGGCAACAGCTGAAAGCATACCATCTAGGGTCTGTGTTCTTCTCTGGAGGGACATATTCAAAACCTCCAGCTCCCCTGTGATCTCCAAAGCACACACAAGACCAAGGACAACATTTCCCTGCTGAAATGTCTCATATAGCCCCTGTGCCTTACTAGCCGCATCAGACTCACTCATTGCCATCTCAGCCAAAGCCTTGTTTGTGCACTCGTACTGGTTTAGCACACTTCGGATGGCACTAGTGTGGACTGCCCAGCTTGTTGGACACAGAGGTCTTATAGTGTGACATGGACCCTCACCCTCCTCAGACCTGGCAATTCCCTTAAATATGTCCCAAACAACACTCCCAACTTATTGACCCAATCCAGAGAATTCCGTATAAATATTGAGGCAGTACAGGACCTCTGTGTAATTAGGTTAACACAGTGGGCAGCACAAAGAACATAGGGAGCCAGAGGTTGTGTTTTTCTTACAATGGCCTGTGCTCCATTGTATTTGCCAGCCATATTTGCGGCCCCATCGTATGCTTGGCCACGCAACCCAGTGATAGGCAAGTTTAGGCGCTGCAAAACATCCATGACTACTTTTGCTAGATTTTCTCCTGTTGTCAAAGAAACCTCATAAAGGCCAATAAATTCTTCACGAGGGACTAAATCCTTGACAACATATCTCAAACACACTGCCTCTTGCTCTGCTTCGTGCCTGCCTGCTTCGGACCTGCCTGCTTCGGACCTGCCTGCTTCATGCCTGCTTCGTGTCAATCTTGTCAATCTTCTCCTACCTCTTTCTTTTCTGCATCTTAATGATACTGCGTGACAAAAAGACAGTGGTAAGCTTGAGAGTGACATGGGTCTGACAGGACTGTGACTGCTAAATTTTGCTTACTTGCGCCCTGAAAAGGGGAGATATATTAAAAAAAAAAAAAAAGGCCACACAAAGCTTTTTCTCTGGTGGTATAAATAATGTAACAATTTACTGTTTTTAAACATTAAAATAATATACACTTTTATTTCATAGTTCTTCAACAGATATGCAAACAATGTCATGATTTCTCACTTTTTTCTCCTCAACAGGTACAATCAAACACAACAGGTAAGTATCCACGAAAGTATTCAGCTAATCAACAAACAATGCTCAAAACATCAAAATCAATTGCACTGGCAATAAAACCCATAAATACACTGCTTAATAATGGCAATTTGTCCCTCTTCCTCGTCAATTCCCTGCCTTCTTCATCACAGTTACTTTATACACTACATGCCACATACATAACTGAATTTAGCTAGCTGCTGAACAACATCCAAATTAGCATTAGTCTAAAAAACTAAATATAATACAGAAAACACTTGACATGTCAACAAAACATAAAAAGAACATCTTCCCAAACACATATCAAGCTTATTTAAAAACCTCCAAAGCATAAACACTCATTCAAAGTACCTGGAAAAGGGAGACGTAAATAACGATAAACATTCAAGTTCCCGCCTCAGCACGAGCTGGCAATACATCTAACACACCAAGAGAGGCGGAATTTAAGGCAGAACAGCCAATCATCAGCCGGTCACACTCAAAGCCGGTGTCACGTTTGAGAGGGAGGGGGAGAGGAGGCAGCCGCAGCGAGCGCTGACACAGAGCGGCCAGAGAAACGGAGGAACGACTGTAGTAAGGCGTTTGTGCAAAACTGCGGAAAAACTGCAGAAAAAGTGTGGGTGTTGAACCCTCTCATCGGGAAATCCCCCACGGGTGCGACGCCCCTGGCCTCAACCTTATCATAGCTGCTGTTGTGGTGGGAGAAACCCTCTAGAAGTGCAGGCATTTTTGCTGAGTCCAAATTTGATTTTTGTTTATTTGGTGGGGGATGAGGGTTTTTGGTTAACAGACGGATGTGGAGATGCAAGCATTGCATCTATTCATGTACCAGAAGATCTGAACTGCTAAAACATAAGACTCAATCATCAACAATTTGTAAGGCACCGCTCTTATCTCTGCGTGTCTGAAAACTGCCGATTTTCGTGCAAACCCTGGCATGCTGACACCTGGCAAAATCTGAAGCATCTACTGTATGTACACACCACCCTTCTCCGCATTCATCTATAGAAGACGTCTCTCATTTTAAGTGCCATGTTTGTGACTGCAACCAACTTGCTACTGAAACTGACTTTTTTCACCACATTGGCCAACATAAAGAATCACTTACTTGTATGTATGTTGACTGTTCATATCAAACCAATGTATATGGAAGTTTCCACACTCACAAATGGAGAAAACACAAAGTGTGTACAGTAAGAGATCTCAAACCTGGCATAGTTCACGGATCACTCTTCTATCCCTCTGCTTTTGATTCAGTTAACAGTGACATTGATTTGGATGAGGATTTACTATTTGAAGAACCAACTTTTGTAGAACCTAAAGATTTGATAGAAGATGGTGAGCTAAAGTTAGCCTCAGTTCTCCTAAAATTGGAAAACATTTACCTGGTGTCAAGTGCAGCTGTAATTGTACTTCTTGAGGAACTGCAATTTCTAATTGGTACCGTGTCTGTTCCAGTCACTCAGAAGACAATCACTTGGTTTTTAGTAAATCATAATTGTCAGGTAGATGGGTCCCATTGCAGCAGGTTTTGAATTGTGAGACTATCCTCAGCAATGCATTTAATTTAAAGGAGAAACTTCAATCAGTGTCGAGTGAGAAGCAGGTTTACAGATGTCTCTGGGATGGTGCAGTCTTTAATCTGCCAGCCCGTGAAGTTAAAATATGACACTTGAGCACTGAAATTGTGGATGTGTGGAAATAAGTTAATAAATCTTTATGCAATGTAAATTATTTGTCTTTTTTTTGTTTATTAGATTTTGGATCAGATCAAATATTAAGTAATGTTCCTTGATGGGAAACATGTTTTATTAAATCCATATATTTTTGTTTGTTTAAAATGAATAATTTCTGTTAACTTTTATTTTAAAAAATGATACATAATTGTTTAATTAAATATATATATATATTTGATTGGAGAAAACAAATAATTTCTAATACATATTTCTTTAATGAGAAGTTTTGTTTTGATTAAACCTATATTTTTGTTTAGATCAAAAATAGAATTTAAATTAATTGACTTTCTTCAACATGAAAAATTTACTTTGTACCAAGTTTTATAAAATAGTTTTCATAGACATACAAGTTATTTATTTTTCATTGGTTCAAGTTATAAAACATAGATGTGAACCGTTACTCTAAAGTTTGTTAATTGGATGAATGAAAATATTTGTTCAGTGTATCACTACACAACACCCCTAGCAACCACTCTTAGCAACACAAACACATGTTCTCATTGATATTGTTCATTGAATTTATAACGTAGAGTCATTTATCAGTTGTGTCTTGCTTCTCCGTGATCTCAAGTTTGAGTCCGTCCAATATAAAAGTCTTCTCTACCGACACAGTCAGGGACTATTTTTATTCTTTCCAGTGGAAGTAAGGCTTTTTAGTGTTTTTACTTCATGAAAGTTGCAATGATACATTTTTTGGCTTTAATACTAGTATTGTGTAGTAACCGTTTTACGAAAGAAAAAGGTTTGAGAGGCTGTGCTGTATTGTGAATAAATCGAGCCTAACAATCCCTTCAGCCGTGACTTATTCATGTTATAGCACAGCCTCGGCTCCAGTACCTTACTGCTTACTTAACATATGCTGTAACACTTTTAATCACTATAATTTCTGTAGTATGCTTTTAAAATAACACCATAACAAATATGTGACCCTTCCTGGATCACTAAACCAGTCACATGGGTAATTTCTTTTAAACTGAGATTTATTCACCTCTTCCCTCACTTCTCTGTGAGTTCACCATAGCGGCGAGTGACTTCCGGCAAGATGCTCTCAACTTCCGTTCAGTGATTGTCATCAGCTAGACGATGTGACTGGGGATGGCAGGTAGTGGAGGCTATTGGGCAAGATGGAGGAACGGGCAAACAATACTTTCTGAGCTCTCGTTCACCTGCCCCGAAATATTCACATTTAATAATGCTCGATAGGGGCCTTTACTTCCAGAAATCTAAACTCTTTCTTTTACTCTTATTTCTTAATTATTTTTTAATATGTTTTCTCATAACGAGATGTTCACTTATGTTTCACTTAACACTAGAGGCGTCTGAGAGATTTTGTTAAAAGAAAATCAGTATCACTTTTTTGTAAATGGACACATTTGTCTGGAGTCGAGCTTTTAACTGACCACTGTATGGTTAAACTTATTCTTAAACACACATCAAAGGCCAAAAGGGTACTGGGAATTTAACTCAAATCTTCTAAACAGTGAAACCTTTTGTCAAGAAATTATAGCTACATATTAATAATGTAATTTACATTTAATAATGTAAATTCAAATTTTTCAACAAGAAATCATAGCTACAATTAATAATGTAATTTACATTTAATAATGTAAATTCAAATTTTTCAACTTATAGAGAAAAATGGGAATATTTAAAGTATAAGGTGCGTCAGATCTCTATATCTTTGGTTAAATTATTAAGCAGGAATAGCAACAACAACAAAAAAGAATTGGAAATAATTAAGGAAATAAACAGTATTTGTATTAGACCTTCTTTAAATGAAAATTACAAACAAAAACTTATTCTCCTACAATCTTCACAAGACAGCATTTATGTTGATAAAGCCAAAGGAGCGTATGTACGTGATGCAGATATTAGTGGATGAAGTGGAAAAAGCCATGAAATGTTTATCATTAGACAAATCACCCGGTTCAGACGGGTTAACGAGGAACTTCTATAGGCATTTTTGGGAGGTATGTTAAAGACCTTGTTTTTTTATCTGTTAAAAGAAATATCTGAATCCCGCATTCTTCCAACTACTATGAAACAAGAGATTATCACTCTAATCCCCAAACCTGGGGAAAAATCCTAAATTAATAGACAGCCTTAGACCCATAACCCTGCTTAATAATGACTAAAATTTTATTTTAACTCATATTTATGCAAACAGATTAAAAACTGTAATTTCACAGATTATTTCAGAGACACCGTCAGGTGTTTTAAAGGGCGCTCAATTCACAATAATATGCAACTATAATTATTTGATTGCAGATGAAGGTTTTATTTTATTTGTAGATTTTTGTAAAGCTTTTGACACAATTGAACACAATTTTATGTTTCGCTCTCTAGAATTATTTGGTTTAGGAGAAAATTTTATTAATTTTGTCAAATTAATTTATAAGGACACTATTAGCTCAGTTATATTACCTCAGGGTTCATCTTCTAGATTTTCAATTGATAAAGGAATCAAACGAGGCATCTGGTTTAAAGTTAAATCTGAAAAAAATGTGAATTATTACCAGTTCATAACTTCAATCTGTCAACTTTTTACAATATTCATGTTAAAGATACTGTTAAATACCTATGTATACACATTACAAAGGATAATGCCTCACTTAATAATCTCAACATTTGAAATAATCCAGATAAGTGCAAATCTTAATTGAATTTGTGGTCTCAAAGAGACATTTCTATTATTGGCCGAATTCTTCTTACAACAATGTAATGCATTTCACCCAATTTACTCAATCTCATTTCCTAATGCAATGAAAGCTATAAATCAAGCCAACTTCACTTTTATCTGGAGAAGAAAAACACACTACAAAAGTAATCTTGGTTAAAGAGTATGAAGAAGGAGGGCTAAAAGCGATCGACACTGAATGTATCAATAGGTCCGTGTCCTCTTGAGGCAGTTTCTATCGTGTAAGTTTAAAAACAACTGTCCAGAGCGTATTATTATAACACTAGAGTGGATGTTAATGCGCGAGAGCTAATCTATTATCATTATCTATTCTCTTTTATTTAATGTGTTCAAGTTGTCGACAAACAGAATAAGACATCACCGATAAGTCATCATTAGTAGGCTAATTATTGTTTTAGGTATTTATAAAGTATATATATATATATTTATATATGTATGCCTACTGTATATATAGGGTGAATTCAGGGTTTTCCAAGTCAGTCCAAGACACATTTCTAGAGAGAGAGAGAGAGAGATACAATATGATGTCAGATAACAATAAAACGCTAGACAATAATGATGTTGTCTATATAAGCTGGTCTCAATTGCAGCTCTGGTTGTAAAATGGGTACTGTAAAATGTAATGTAGGCTATATACAAATACAGACAGATCAAAAGATCCAATAGCAGGAACCACAGGACTTTCAGATCTAAGTGTAGAAAAGCCATGCAGGGGTTCCTGAGGGCCACAACCCTGCAGAGTTTAGTCTCAGCTCCAACACCGTCTTCAGATGATGTTCTGGTGTAGAGCTGAATCAGACGGTGTATAGCTATCCTCAGTTATAGGATCAACATGGGTAGCAGAAATAAAGCATGTCAGAGTAGTGATATGTTCTGGATCAGCATCATCATTAAAAACAATATCTGCTCAGAAATCGCTTAGGAAAGATTTGATGAATGAAATATTTATGCTTTTGAAGGACAGTCAGATTCACATAAAGGGATTTCTGGAAATGAAGCTGCTGATAAGGAATAGCACAGAGGGGTTTAACTTAGGCCACGTCCACACGAAGCCGGTGCGTTCCCTATCCGATCATTTTTTTTCCTCGTTCTAAAAACAAATTCCGTAAACACGGCGTCGTCTTAATATCTGCGTACACACGAAAACACTGAAACTGACTTAAAACGGTGTAATATATATGCCAGACCAGTATGGGGCGCTGTAATTCTGCCACAGATATACACTATACACGGAGAAGAAGACTTTGAGCATGCGCATAACCTTGCGCGCTGTATACGAACCAAGAAGAAGAAGACGAAGATGGCGAACGCAACAACTTCAAGAGCAAGAGCAAGAGTGGAGTCTTTCGTATGGACTGACGACGAAGTCGAACTACTACTTAGAGTCACACTCGACTACAAGTCCACTAAGCTCCAAGAAAACGTTGACTGGGAGTCGTGTCACTCTAAATATTGTGATATAACGGACGCGTTTCAGGCACAGTATCCGAGGGAGCTAACCGAGAAGGATTTCCCTCACGATGCTAGCATGGTCTCAAAAGCCAAAGTCACCGCAAAGTTGAAAAATATACGCAGCAAATACAGGCATGCGGTTGACACAGGGCGTCGAAGTGGTCAAGGTGTGGTCATAAAAAAACTCATATTTTATGAGCTTTGCGAGGAGATCTGGGGTGGGTCGCCTGCTACACACTCCATCGACACCGGCATCGAGACAGGTGACCTGGAAGAGTCGTCTACATCGACGTCGACAGTGGAGCTGCCTTCTGATTCTCCAAACTCCACTGAATCCCTCGACTGTCTTCCATCTGCGGTTGTAAAGCAGCGCCGGGATTTGCTCCAGGTAAAATTTGCTCCAGGTTTATGATTTCAAGCTTAGCGAGTTGAACTTAAAGGAATAGTTCACCTCAAAGTTGAAAATTGATTCACAAGTTGAATTCCTCAAAGTAATTAATCAATTACTCACCCTCATGTTGTTTCAAACCTGTATGAATTTATTTCTTCTGCTGAACACAAAGAAAGTTATTTTGAAGAATGTCGGTAACCAGACAGTTATGGAAGTCATTGGGTACCAACACCAACAACTGTCTGGTTACCGACATTCTTCAAAATAACTTTCTTTGTGTTCAGCAGAAGAAATAAATTCATACAGGTTTGAAACAACATGAGGGTGAGTAAATGATGATACAATTTTCAACTTTGAGGTGAACTATTCCTTTAATTTTAGTTCAATTTAATGCATTTGTTCAAATGTAGCTAAAATCAATTGTGTGGAACCACCTACCATAACATTTAGTAAATTCAGTTAATCAATTTTTTTTCAGTGTAGTTAGGATGGATGCATGTTCTTTGTGTAGGTGCCTACTAAGCAAAATAATGTCTGAAAGACGTCTTTTCAATGTCTTTGTTACAAAAAAAAGTTAAAGTAAAAAGAAAGGGGACCAAGAGCCCAACTAAAGCAAACACTGATCACCACAATGGTTACACTTCAAATTAAACAAATATCAACATCTAAATCTCTGTTAATTCTCACTAAGATCATCTGACAGCAATAGTCAAAGTAATTATGTCTAAATGAGACCATAAATGATGATGATGAATGAAATATGTCCACAATGGCCACATTTGAACTAGTTTTTAACCTTGTACGAAGGTTCGATGAAGGTCTATATCGAACGTGCAGAACAAAAAAAGACGTCATAAAAACTTTCATTCTGGCTCCTCAGTGGACGTCATTTCAACGTCCGATTTTTGTAACAAAGACATTGAAAAGACGTCTTTCGGACATCATTTTGCTTAGTGGGTGTGTTGGTTTAGTGCATTATTCACATAGCTTTTCTTAACTTATTTTGCGTAGTAATAATGCAAAATTTCTCTGCTATATTTAAGGCAAAGTTGAACAGCCATAGAGGAGACAGGCTGAAGAGGAAGGTTCCCACCGATCCGGCAGAGGAGGACCTTAAAATAAAGAGGAGGATGTTGGAGTTGATGGAGGACTCTTCTAGACGCAGAAGGAGGGTCAGGAGGGTTTTTCCTTCATGAGGGAATTGTTATTCCAACGGCAATTTACACCCCCCCACAGCAGCAGTGGTCAATTCCAAGGGCACCCACCATCATTCATGAACACAACACCACACCCTACTACACCAGCCTTCCTGCACACACCTGTTGCACACTGCACACGCCCGATGAACCAGCAAACCAACCTTGACAGTACCGCCCTGAATGTTACACACCTACACCACGTCACCCCACATCAGCAAACATCATTTTTGTACAGACGTGCACTGCTGCAAGATGACACAGAGAGACTGCCCTGTTGCACTATATAATTCTTGATTTTATATTGTTTGCACTGCACTTCAGCTCTGTGCACGGTTGCACTTTATACAGTTTGACCTGTTTTGTGTAATTAACACAAAACAGTTGTAGTTGACATGTTGTATATAGTTATTGTGTTTTGTGCACTGTTGCACTTCATACCTGTTCAATATTACCTGTTTTTTCAAATGGTTCTTTGACCTAAATATTTATTTTCCAATAAAAAAAAGTTCTGGAATTGTTGCAGTCATTTATTTTCACTAGACATATTCAACACAACACTTAGTGAATATATTAGTACATTTTCAAAAAGGTAAATACTTTAAACAAACCTGAACAAAATAGAAAAAAAAACTTGATGGCCTGCATTTTTAAGGGTCAAGGTACTTTCTGAGTACTCTCCTCACTTTCCCTCTCCTTCATTACAGTCTGTGAGGTAGTTGTTGCATTGTGTAGGAGGCTGTAAGTCTTTTATCACCTTGCATCGTTCCCAACACAGTGTGTTCAGCCACAGTCTCCTTACAGTTTTCACAAAAATTGTGGAGAACAAAGCAGGCGTAAATGACAAAGGGCAGGTCCTGCAAGTTGATGTCCATAGGCCTTTTCAGTGCAGCAAATCTGGCTTTGAGACGACCAAAAGCACACTCAATGACCATCCGTGCCCTACACAAACTTAGCCCAAAGTACTGTTCTTGAGGTGTGGAGCCACCGTTTGCATATTCCTTCATCAAGTAAGGCAGCAGAGGGTAGGCTGGGTCACCAAGAAGATAAATTGGTATGTCCTCCTCGTTGTCCACAATCTGTTTTTTTCAGAGGGATCTGGCCAGTCTTAAAGTACAGGTTGAGCTTTGAATTAGCAAAAACCTGTGCATCGTGTACACTCCCGGGCACAACTTTATCACAACATCCATAAATCTGTACTTATAATCACAGACCGCCTGTACATTGAGAGAATGTTTGCCTTTCCTGTTGGCAGACGGCTGCTTGATTTCTATGTATGTGCCGTCGACCGCTCCCAAACACTGTGGCATGCCATGAGCACGATGGAAACGCAAAACCAGATCCTCGGCCTCGGACTCCGTAAAAGGCAACTTGATGTACTTTGGACCCAGGTGGACAGCGATCGCTTTGCACGTTTGCCTGACAACAACAGACATAGCCTGTTGCGACACGCCAAAGGCGTTAGCAGTCTTCCTTAGCCGTCCCTCGCCGCTCAAATAATACAGAGTTAACGCAACCCTTTTGAGTGTAGTAATTGGTGCCCTCATGTTTGTTGTTTGCCCTTCAATATACGGACTGAGTTCCTCGCTCAGGGCGACGAGAGATGCTTTGAACATGCGGAAATTCTCCCTCCATTCATCTTCCACAACAACGCCATTGACAAAGTTGTCCAACCAACTGCTAGTTCTACCTGGTCTTATCCAAAATTTTCTCCTGGTTGCTCTCCTGGTTGTCTTCCGCGGTGGATCTAAGAGCATGTGGCGTATGGTGTTGTCCATTATCGCTTGTTGCTCACCACAATTGCATAGAAGCAATAGATTTTGCTGTAATAAAGCTAGTAGGCTTAGTAGCTTCTGCAGCACGAACACAATCATGTAGTCCGCCATTATTGTTGTTGCTGTTACGTGTGACGCAGCCGACACGTGATGTGATGACATCATCGTTTCACAAAATATATGGATTGGCTGTACACATGAAAGGGTGTCGTTTTCAGATTTTTCCACTTTAGGACCCGGTTTAAAAAAATAGCGGTTTCAGTCTCCCAAAACGCCGGATCCGTGTGGACGAAACGCCAATACGATAAAAAATGTATACGTACCCTTGGGTTACAAGTCCGAGTCTCAAACCATTAGGCCACGACTGCACCGTAGCTACATCTCCAAAAAGCTACCAAACCCCAGCCTGGAAGTGTCTATAATCCCTGAAGAGCTCGATTATCTGGTTCAGCTACAGTGTTTAATAGGGGTTGGAGCAAAACTCTGCAGTGACCCGCCAGGAGACGTACCCCTGCTCTGAGTGAAATGTTACATAATGACCATTATTATCACATAAAATATAAAAACAACCTCCTGTATGTACTGGATGAAGTTAGAAACAATGATTAGCTTACCACAACCTGCATGTAAGTTACAGACATTATTTTGTTGTTGGCATATTTGTGCAGTTAAGTAAAAAAAATCCTCTGTTTTCATTGTTTTGAGATAATGATGTTAATTTGTTTGATTAAAAAGTTAATATATATATATATATATATATATATATATATATATATATATATATATATATATATACATACTTATGTCATTAATTTTACAATAAAAATACATTGAGACTGTAAAGGATCACCTTAAGGACATTTTTATGGTGGCTTTTAATCTAGCATCAAATAATGAACTGCATACTGTATGCAGACTTGCATTTACAAATCACCAGTAAATATTGTGCTAGTACTAGTATTGAACTACAAGAAGCAAGACAGCTTGCAAGCCTTTGATTAGAGTTACGTAAAGCTTTTGATGGGACAGTAAGGTCCTAGAGATGTCTTGACAACATCTGCACAGAGGGGGCCCAATTCGATTATTTTTGTCATGGGGCCCAAAATCCCTGGCGGCACCCCTGCCTCATGCACTGATGCACGCAATGAAACTGTCACTTTAAGAGCTCATGCACTGATGCACGCAATGACACTATAGCTGAGTCCCAAATCCCCAAAAAATATCTAAACCTCTCTAGTAACCGCCGGACTCGCGCGTCCTCCATGTCTGTAGTTTTTTCACACTTTTCACTTGTGTTTGTAGTTCTATCCAGGGTTCTTGCAGGTTTCAGTTTGTTACATTTAAGACCTTTTTAAGACCTTTTAAGACCATTATGTGTGAAGTTTAAGACCAACACGACACATAAATAGAAACATTAGAATGATCCCAGAAATTCTTAAACATTCTAGTTTTTATTGATACACTTAGAGAAAAAATATCAAAGAAACTCCGCAATAAAACAGATGAAAATACTGAACTTCTGATATCCATATTCCCAACACAACACTAGTACATACAACCTAACCCTACATATGTCTGAGTTCATCAACTTTTGCATCAATCTCAGTTTCAAGGCCTTTCAGTTCTGCAAGTTTTTCTTTGTGTGAAAATGGTGTCAAAAGATGCTGTTTTGGGATTTGGGAGCTGTTTTTTGTGCACAGCGTCCACATACAGCATGAGAGATGGCCAGACTTCCAGCGCCCGTTCAACAACTGGGAGATTTTCAAGCCACCTGTGGCCACAAAATGGCTTGGGAAACAGTGTAGATTTTGTGACTTTTTCGTAGTACTCCCTCCTTGCAGGAACGTTGTGGAAAAGAGTGTGCATGGCCTTTAAAATTTTATCCACATTCCACAACGAAAATCCCACCTTGAAGGAGTTATGAAATGTGTGGAGTCCCCAGCTGCCGACGGACACCAGTTGTGCACCCCCATACTTCTCTGCATGGTCCTGTTGGAGTAGGTCCAAAAGCTTAAAATTCACATTGGGTCCATCCATGGACACTGAAATCAGCCTGCTGCGGTCCAAATGATGCAATGCCTCCTTTTGGAAAATAAGAAGAAAAAAGCTTAAAGATTACATTCATGTATAAATTCAGCTACATGTTAAACTGCAACCTTTCTTCTAGTATGGAGCTGATGCAGCTGATTAAACAGACATTCAACAATGGCTACATTACTGAAAGAAATGAACAGAAATTAAAGAGAGGCTGAGGAGCTTCTCTCCACAGTCCTTAACAAAGCATCTAAAAGAAATTTAAGTAGGCTAATACTTGAACCTCCCTCTACATTATTTAGCCTGTCAATTATCTCAATGGAACCAATGACTGTAGATGGAACCAACATATTGAAAGCTGAATGTTGAATACGAATATAAAACTGGCAGGCTGAATATGAATGTGAATCTGGAATGCACTACTCTTTTTCACCCCATGTGCAAACTATGCCGACTGAAAAAATAATTAGGCCTATTTCTAGTGTTAATTTCGTCACCTATTTTTAATTTAGTCTTAGTCTTAGTCTTGTGCCAAATGTCCTTGTTAGTTTTAGTCATATTTAGTCATTTACATATCTTTTTTTGTTAGTCAAGTTTTAGTCGACTAAAAGTCTCATCATTTTAGTCTAGTTTTAGTCAAAAGAAAACTCAAGGTATCTTAGTCAAGTTTTAGTCGACTAAAAGTCTTTTAATTTTAGTCTAGTTTTAGTCAAAAAATTGTAGTCTTTTTTAAAAATAACACATTATTACTGAGATTATTAGGCTACTGATAAACATTTCAGTAAAAAAAGTGTTTCACATATCTCAAACATTGGTTAAATGTCATAATTACCTGACAAAATACACTTGTTGAATGTTTTTTGTTGAATGCAAATGTTAAATGTGTCTGGTTTACAATTTCTGATTTAGGACTCGAGTTTGACTGCACATCACATTTTTTACTTTATTGGTACTGCTTTTAATCGTAATGCAATGGACTGGTCATCGGGACATAAGCTGTCATGTACAATAAAAGCCTGCGCAGCGACAGGAAATATAATTTAACACAAAAAGCCTGCCTAGACGGTGGACTTGTTGCGCTCAGGATTTTTTATTTATTTATTATTATTTTTTTGAGCGGCGTGTGGACGAATTCTTTCTACGCACACACTATTTTATTTCTTGATAACAGACCGCTGCTAACTATAACACACCGTTGCCATGAAAAACAGAGTGTTGCCATGAACACACAGGATTCTAACCGTAGAGACGGAACGCACTATTTTCTTTAGCGGAAGCAATACAATAGTTTTTAAATCAATAAACTTTTAAA
Source organism: Squalius cephalus (assembly GCA_022829025.1). Lineage (NCBI taxonomy): Eukaryota > Metazoa > Chordata > Actinopteri > Cypriniformes > Leuciscidae > Squalius > Squalius cephalus. The sequence continues at coordinate 4,763,915 of CM040794.1, read as the reverse complement.
TCATAATTTTGTGTCAAATTATTGTTTTATTTGGTAGGTAGCAATGTAATAAGCGGGATCCTAACTCGTTCTGAATATTTTAAAGGTGTAACAGCTGATGAAAAAGCAGAGACGATTGTAGACAAAAATGAAGAGAGATTTTATCTTAGTTTTTATTTTATGCAAAACATTTTCGTCTCGTCTTTTTTCGTCAACAATAATGCGTGTTAATTTAGTCTTAGTCAGCGTTTTTGGACAGTGGTGCAGTCTTGCCATCGTCTCGTCTTAGTCATGAAAAAAAAAGGTCATTGACGAACATATTTCGTCTCGTCTCGTCTGACGAAATTAACACTACCTATTTCCATAGGCTACAATGGTGCATAGATGTTATAAATCATATAGACCATAGGACGATATGCACATTTTACACAATATAGCACACTACATTTTTAGCATATTCCCCTAGATGGGGTAGGCCTATGACATGATGTTCAAATGCAGACTTACAAATTGATAAGTATACGTCCGAGGCCAATCATTAAAGTAGGCCATCTCACTTACTTCGATATGCTTCAAGAGGTCCTGTGCTGTCCCATGAACTGAGATCCCATGTATCTCGACCGCACCTCTCCATTGCTCCAGAAACGAACGTGGAGGTCCAGCTGCTTGGATTTGGTGGATGGGTTGAAGCTTTCGTCGAACATCAAGACATACGGTCCGCTGATGGTGTTAATTAGATCTCTCTTGATGAAGTCCGCTATACCAAATCTTGCTATATAAGCGATCTTGTTCGGTCCGCACGTAAACGTTTTCGCAATGTTTGAGTCGGGGAACATTGCCTGGAAAACGTCACTAATATTATCGTTAATGTTATATGACATATGTTTTGTCACGGTGTGGAGAATCCAAAGTACCTCCGATTTTGAAGTCTCAGTGGATCCGAAAGTAGCCGAAGATCAGACCGACTCGACGAAGCTGTAACATTTTTGCCTTGGAGTCCGGAGGGACCAGGCATCGACAATGATGTAGGCCTAGGCAGCTGGGATGCCAAACAGAGCTGTGAGATGGTTTGACTCTGCTGAAGGTTTTTCATGGCAAGCTGGTGTTTGTCCGCTTTGGCATGAGACTCGAGCGCCTTCACACCCAATGTCCCTTGCTGTAATATCTTCTTGCATATTTTGCAGCGAGCTTCATATCTACTGCTGGGGACAGCTTGTAACCAGCTGCAAAACTCGCCCTTATCGAGCCAAGTCAAGTCAAGTCAACTTTATTTATATAGCGCTTTTCACAATACAGATTGTATCAAAGCAGCTTCACAGTATTAAATAAAATAGTACATCAGTGTTTGTTTCTGGTGTAAAACATCCACGTTTGGTAATGCTGATCAATAGTATTGTTGAATTGATTAATTAAATTAAGTATCCCCAACTGAGCAAGCCAAAGGCAACAGTGGCAAGGAACCAAAAAACTCCATCAGGTGACCTAATGGAGAAAAAATAACCTTGGGAGAACCCAGGCTCAGTCGGGGGCCAGTTCTCCTCTGGCGTTTATGAACTAGAGACCGGATTTAACTGTAAGATTAAAAGTATTATATAAATGCCTGGCTAAAGAGATGCGTCTTTAATCCAGTTTTAAACTGGGAGAGCGAGTCTGAGCAACGAACAGTATCAGGAAGGCTATTCCAGAGTTTTGGAGCTAAATGTGAAAATGATCTCCCTCCTTTGGTTGATCTGGATATCCTAGGTATGACCAAAAGCCTCGAATTTAGTGATCTTAAAGAATGCGATGGATTATAGGGCGATAGAAGATCTGTTAAATAAACTGGAGCTAAGCCGTTTAGGGCTTTATAAGTCAGTTAAACACACACTTCCCCATGATCTTTGAAAACTACGCGCTCGACGACTGCCCTGACTTAACTTTGCACGAATTCGGCGGGCAGGTAGCTAGTGAACCAACTTCCTTCACTTTACTGGCGGGTTATAGCCTGACTACGTCAGACTTCCTACTTCCGCTCAATTTCATTTCGCTTCTGTAGTCAGTCTGAGATAGCAGCTTATCTTTCAGTTTTCCACCGGCCTTCGGACGGCCGGGCCAATCAACGAACAGAGGGCGGGCTGAGAGCCGTGACGTAGACACTGATTGTACCGTGGATGCGTAGATTTACTTCACATAATCTGCAAAAGTCGTTCACAGCCATGTTTACTCCGGTATTTCGCTCGATGGTTTTGTTTTCGCATCATACATGTGTTTACAGTGGAAGTTAGATGCGGCTGCGCATGCGCATAACACACGCCATAACCAAACGCCATGTGATTGGCTTACGGGTAACCAATGATTTTAAACTTCAGACAAGTGCCCCCTAGCAAGAGAGAAAACACTTCTCTATTATGCCATTCCAGACTCTGTCTACGAAGCAAAGTGAAGTAGCAGAGTTTGGTATTACCAGACTAGGCGGGTTACATACCGCCACCTACTTTACAGGAGTTATACCTGCAGTGATCATGCAATGGGATTATCATCATCATGTAGCCTACTAGAAAACAAAACAACCAACTTATTATTAGTTCTACAGCGTTTTAATATTTTTATTTTCGGCGGACAACGCTTGAACACAATTAACAAAATGAACAAAGGTAAGAATTTTAAGACTTGGGTAAATTAAATTTAAGACCTAAACTTGTGTTTTTTAGGCTTTTTGAGGCCTTAAATTTAACTTCCTGAATTTAAGTCTTTTTTAGACTTTTTAAGACTCCGCGGGAACCGTCTATCCGAATCCTCGTCCAACACGCGATGGGTTGTGGGCAATATCAGCCGTTAGAGTGTGCACCGATCTGCACCGGAAATAGTAGACCATCCAGGTATCTTTGGAATACTCATTTTCAACATACTACGATTTGGGACATACTAATTCTAGTTTCGCATACTATTTAGGACGGATAGTATGCGAATTGGGTCTCAGGGTGTCACTTTAAGAGCTGATGCGCACGATGACACCTATCACTTTAAGACCTCATGCACTGATGCACACAATGACACTGTCACTTTAAGACCTCATGCACTGATCCCCAATGATACCAGAGTTTCCCCTACCATTATATAAGGGGGCGCCCTGCCCTCGGTCAGGTAAATTTGATTTGATTTTCTGCCAGATTACAATTTGTTATTTTATTAAACAAACTAAATAGCCCTTAAGTAATATGTTATTTATCTTATTTCCACGATGACGTTTTTTCTGTCTGAGTTTGCAGGTTTACAATTATCCAAATGAGTGCACACGCGCGCACACTCACACACAAACAAACAAACACTTGTGTCACAGATGAGCGCTAGCGGACAGAGAGCGCGCGGCAGAAAATATCCGTCTCGCGAGGAAATACCACTAATGTACCAATATAAGGTTATATTTCACTTCAGCACTTCGCAAATGAACAGCGACTCATAAGTAGCACGTAGAATGCATTCTTGGAAAACGCGCAAATTGCGAAACCTTGCATGTAGAGAGCGCTCCTAAGAGCTAAGATACATTGTTATTGGGAAACCCGACCCTGGTCTGTATTACCACAAACAATGGGGCAAATATTGTGGCTGCTGTTCGAAAACTCGGCTGGAAATAGCTAAATTACTTTGGCCATAATCTGCATTTAGCCGTCACCAATGCAATGAAAACAGAAAAGGACCGCACTGCCCGAGCCATGGGTGTGTGCAGAACATTGGTGATGACTTTCTCACAGAGCTGGCAAAAGAAGAGAAAGCTACAGAAAGTCAAGCTCAACCTGCCCCAACATTGCTTAGTTCTGGTGAGTTATGCTAAACTTCGATTCTTATTTCTTTAGACATTGTTTTTCAGGTAACAGTCCGTGGATATAAACACACTTGTCAAAACGCAACTTGTTGAAACTGAGTAATTTATTCTACAAAATAATGGGTTGCAAACGATGACAAAACCTGTTCCATAATTCCTACTAAACTCAAAAGATATCGAAAAATAACAAAGTTATATAAATAAATGTTATTTCATATTATTGTTAATATGTTTATGATGTAATAATTCGAATTTTTCAATGCGAATACAAAACGAAATAACGAAATCTAAAATCCGGTAAATAACTAGGCAAAACTTATGGAAACGCCAATCAATGCTCTGAATGTCTGCTGCCCATTTTCATGATCAAGATAAGATTTTATTGATCCCGAGCTGGAGAAATTCACTTTCTACCCGGAAAATACTATATTATCCGGAGCCCTGCGTCCGGATGATTTATAGGCTACTTTGTTCCCTCAACTTGCTAAACTGTCCACACGATTTACTAATTTGTTCTCTCTATTTATAAATCCTGCGTATTTTATTTGCAAAAGTCATCATGCACTTACGTACGCGATGACACTGTCACTTTAAGACCTCACACACTGATGCGCGCGATGACACTGTCACTTTAAGACCTCACACACTGATGCGCGCGATGACACTGTCACTTTAAGACCTCACACACTGATGTGCACGATGATACTGTCACTTTAAGACCTCACGCACTGATGCGCGCGATGACACTGTCACTTTAAGACCTCACACACTGATGTGCACGATGATACTGTCACTTTAAGACCTCACAACACTGATGAGCACGATGATACTGTCACTTTAAGACCTCACGCACTGATGCGCGCGATGACACTGTCACTTTAAGACCTCACACACTGATGTGCACGATGACACTGTCACTTTAAGACCTCACGCACTGATGCGCGCGATGATACCCAGCGGGCAATTGATGTCAAATAGACATCAAATTGACGTCAAACATAGTCATCAAAGAATTGGTCAAAAATGCAAATCAAATCGATGTCAAAACTTGACATTAAATTGACGTCAAGTTTTGACATTCATTTGATTTGCATTTTTTTTAAACATTTTTTAACACATTGATGTCCTATTCTAGACCACAAGAATAATGACAAAACAGTATTAAATGCAAGACGTGTTTTATTAAATCCACTGGTTTATATATATATATATATATATATATATATATATATATATATATATATATTGATAACTGCATTACATTTTGTGTCATCACAACAACATTTTACATATTACAGGTTTTTACATCAAAGCTCTCAAGACATTTAAAAACAAAGAGCAAGTTAAATTAAAATAAAACCAGTTTTGTAATTTGTTTCATAGATAAACAAATTAATGAACAGAAACATTGTAGATAAACAATAGGTGCATTCTACTTATTCAGAGTCTGAACAGACCTCAACGGCTGATTTCCCCTTTAGCTGTCCCATACCCCCATATCTATCAGGAGCAGACCGGAGATAGCTGCCCATGTATTTCTTTATTTCGGCCTCTGACGCAGAAGGTTTCGACTGCTGTACAGCACCTTAATGAATATAAAGCCACAATTAGCACTCATTTTAAGACATTAAAATACAGCATACATTTTTCAGCAAGCATCACTTGTACATGTACTGTAAATCCACAAAGTAATTAACTTTTTAAATAAGCATGGATAACCATCGAGTGGCTCAGTGATCCTCCTCACCATTCTTTTCAAGTGAGCTGCAACAGCAGGAAAACAGAAAAACTGAATCCAATTTTTCAATGTCTAACTTTTCGTTTTTCAGATGAAAAATTAAACTGATAATAAGTGCTACCCATCAAAGGTGGCATAGGTATAACATAATTCACACATTTAAAACCTGTGCTTTTAATATTGTCTGAAAATTTGTAGATAAACAACTGCATATTTTGAGTTTATGCATGAGAGCATCCTCTGGCTCTTGGATGTGGCAGCATTTGACCGTAATTTATTGAGAAACTGAGCATAATAATTGCACAATTAATTGTTACTAGAGCCCGACCGATAAAGGATTTTTAAGGCCGATACCGATACAAATATTTGGTGATTTAAAAATCCGATATTCCGATATATCGGCCGATATATATATATATTTAAAAAATCCAGAAACGTGTAACAAAACATGAACAGTTCTGATAAATATAATATATAAAAATACAAACTTAAGATATGAAAACAACCTTTGAACAAAAAAAAAAAAAAAAATCAACTATTATTATTAATATTGACAGTAGGCTAATAATAAAAAAAATCAATGATGATGATTATTATCATCAACATTTGTATTATTATTAAACAAGACAAAGGTCATTCCGTGTGTGTGTGGTCATGGGTTCAAAGCAAGAACTGATAAGATTGTAAATGTGTACCTTGAAATGCAATGTAAGTCGCTTTTGATAAAAGCGTCTGTCAAATGTCCGTTTGCATTTTGATTATTTCGAGAACCGTTCATCCAATCGACTTCACAAGGGAGTGTAGTGTCGCATTTGGTGCAATATAGATGGACACGCATCACATTCAGAATTAATAAACTTTTAGTAAACTACAGAACAGCGCGAGCGGGAAGCGGTGCAACTCACGCGGGCAGGGCTGGCGCGTGAGCAGCGCGTATTTTTTTCGGCGTCCATGTTAATCAATGAGTGCATTCACACCGGGAGCAGGAGCAGCGCGTGAGCGTCCAGCAGGAGCGTCGCGTGAACAGCAGTGCAGCGGGGGTTTCGGCGCCGAGTCTATTTTTGCTGCGCCGCTTACACTGAATTAAAGTGACAATGCATTGATCGTGGCCAAAATACACCGCAGTTTTATCCAAAAAGTGCATTGATGATATCTATTGTGTTTTAAACAGTCAATCAAATGACCAACAGCAATTTAAAAAGAAAACAAATGTCCAAAAACAAACTTGTTGCCCGAATAATAAAAACAAAGATGAACCAAAAGTTATATAAATGAAATTATTAATAAAATAAGCTTCTTGACAAGTCTTTTCTCTTAAATGTATTTGAAAACGAAATAAAGCAATGCCAACTTATCCATTATGCTCCGAGAACGGACACTGCAGTGATATAAACCGCACAAGTCTGTTAAATTAAGCAACACTTTTAAGGTAGTCTAATATTGTTCTGACTAACAAATTACTGACACAGTTAAAGGGTAGATTTAAATACAGAGGAACGAAATTTAAATAAAGAAAAACGAAATTTAAATAAAGGAAAACGATATTTAAATAAAGAAAAAACTAAATTTAAATAAAGAAAAATGAAATTTAAATAAAGAAAAAATAAATTTAAATAAAGAAAAAAATAAATTTAAATAAAGAAAAACTAAATCTAAATACAGAAAAACAATAATCAAGTTAAATTAAAAACGAGATTAATTTAGATTGATAATAAGGGGTAAAAAGGCTAATACATTTTGTTTCTAATATTATTTTATTTTCTACAATGTCAAAGCAACGCAGCTTAACCCAAAACACAAGCTCAGGCATGCACTTCAGTCCATACAAACTGTTCTGCGCTCTAGCCTTTCCGCGTGGCTTGAGCCGCATTTTAGACACGTGTCTCACGCAGGCAGTGTGCAAACTCCAACCTGTTAACATGGGAGCTGAAATAAAAACGGACATGCCACGCAGCTGAGACGCTCACGCCACGCAGTCAGTGTGTCGCCGCCAGCCTTATTCAAGCGCGAATGAGAACAGTTTCACGGGGGATCCCAGGTGTGCAAAAAAAAAGAAAAAGAAAACGAATATTCAAATGTCAAATCGAATACCATTATTTTTTAAATATTAATTTATCGGACATTATAAATGCCGATACCGGTAGTTTGGAAAATGCCTAATATCGGCCGATAATATCGGCCCGCCATTATATCGGTCGGGCTCTAATTGTTACACCCCTACAGTATTTCCACTGTGCATCTGTGATGGCTAAAAAGTTTGCCGCACTATGGGTAACACTGGATAGATACAACAGTACATCATCTAATCATAAAAAAAGTAATGTAGTACCTATTATAACACGGCATAGCCATGTTTTTCCAAACGCCTTCTTCACCCCTGAGCCGTCCATGTTCATTGTTGCCATTACTCTGTTGGTAAGAACTCTGACAAAAGAAAAAAGACAACCAAGTAATATCAGTAATCATTAATTGTTAAGATTATTGAACAATACAACTAAGTGACCAGAACAGCTGAGCCTTCAAGCAGAAAAGGAATGTCTTTTTGTTTTTCACCATCACTTGGTGCATTTCCTGAATCATCATCAACATTTCTACAACAATAGTGCACTGCTCAGATTAGTATTATCTACGGACTTCGTCTGAATGAATGACTTCCGGTAACTTTGGAAGCTCAAGTCGGCGGCGGTGTGAACGTACAGTTAGGCTGCAGGATCCAGCAGGAACGTAGGCTGCTACTGTCACATGCCTGTCCTGTCTTGTGCTGCACATGGGTGTTTGTTATGTTGGGCCATGTGCTCGTGTCTTTTGTCTAGCCCCTCCCAGCTTGTTATTTGATTATTGGTTAATTTATCCCACCTGTTAGTCTCATTACCCTCCTTTGTTTGTTCCCCTATTTAGCTTCCTTGTGTTTGTAGTCCTGTGCTGGTTCGTTGTCCGAGTTACCTGTCTTTGATGTTCCTGTCTGTTGATTATCTGAGTTCTGAGTTTTCTGTATTTTTGTCTGTGTTTGTTAATTAAATCTTCTCTGCACTTGAATCCTCGTCTCTCGCTCACTTTCCCGTGACAGAACGAACCAGCCAAATGTGGATTCAGCGGAGCGAGATTTTTTCTTCAGAGGAGGAGAAGGGAAATTCCATTTCCCTATTGGAATATTTCTCCAGATGTGTTCAGAGGACTTTGGAGGAGGAGAGCACCATGTCAGACGGTGATCAGATCGGAGGAGGTGGTCCGGTGGTCCGGAGACGGAGGAGGAGAAGGAAGACCTCCTCTGTGACTATTCCGGTGGTCCCAGTTCCGGTGGTCCCGAGTCCGATGGTCCCAATTCCGGTGGTCTCAAGACACAGGAGGAGGAGAAGGGTTCCCTCCATAATTGTTCCGGTGGTCCCAGTTCCGGTGGTGCCTGCCGAGCCTGTGTCTTCGGACAAGATGGCCGCCGCCGAGCCTGTTCACGTCACGTCTGCCGGGTCTGTGTCTTCAGACAAGATGGCCGCAACAGAGACTGTTCACGTCACGCCTGCCGAGCCTGTGTCTTCGGACAAGATGGCCGCCGCCGAGCCTGTTCGCGTCACGCCTGCCGAGCCTGTGTCTTCGGACAAGATGGCCGCCGCCGCGAGTGTTCGCATCGCGTCTGCCGAGCCTGTGTCCCCTGACAAGATGGCCGCCGCCGGAGCCAGTGTCTGTTCCTGAGCCGGAGCCAGTGTCTGTTCCTGAGCCGGAGCCAGTGTCTGTTCCTGAGCCGGAGCCAGTGTCTGTTCCTGAGCCGGAGCCAGTGTCTGTTCCTGAGCCGGAGCCAGTGTCTGTTCCTGAGCCGGAGCCAGTGTCTGTTCCTGAGCCGGAGCCAGTGTCTGTTCCTGAGCCGGAGCCAGTGTCTGTTCCTGAGCCGGAGCCAGTGTCTGTTCCTGAGCCGGAGCCAGTGTCTGTTCCTGAGCCGGAGCCAGTGTCTGTTCCTGAGCCGGAGCCAGTGTCTGTTCCTGAGCCGGAGCCAGTGTCTGTTCCTGAGCCGGAGCCAGTGTCTGTTCCTGAGCCGGAGCCAGTGTCTGTGTCTGTTCCAGTTCCTGAGCCGGAGCCAGTGTCTGTGTCTGTTCCAGTTCCTGAGCCGGAGCCAGTGTCTGTGTCTGTTCCAGTTCCTGAGCCGGAGCCAGTGTCTGTGTCTGTTCCAGTTCCTGAGCCGGAGCCAGTGTCTGAGTCTGTTCCAGTTCCTGAGCCTGTGTCTGTTTCTGTGTCTGTTTCTGAGCCCTCAGTGTCCGCGACACTGGCCATTATGACCACAGCCATGTGGTGTGTGTGGGCTACGCACACACTTGGACCGGTGGTGTCTGTTCCTGAACCGGTGGTGCCAGTTCCCGAGCCGGTGGTGCTAGTTCCAGTGCCCGAGCCGGTGGTGTCTGTTCCAGTACCCGAGCCGGTGGTGCCAGTTCCAGTGCCCGAGCCGGTGCTGCCAGTTCCTGAACCGGAGCCGTCTGTTCCTGAGCCCTCAGTGACCGCGACACTGGCCATTATGGCCACAGCCATGTGGTGTGTGTGGGCTACGCACACACTTGGACCGGTGGTGTCGGTTCCTGGGCCGGTGGTGTCTGTTCCTGAACCGGTGGTGCCAGTTCCAGTGCCTGAGCCGGTGGTGCCAGTTCCAGTGCCTGAGCCGGTGGTGCCAGTTCCAGTGCCTGAGTCGGTGGTGCCAGTTCCAGAGCCGGAGCCGCTGGTACCGGTTCCAGTGCCTGAGCCGGTGGTGCCAGTTCCAGTGCCTGAGCCGGTGGTGCCGGTTCCAGTGCCTGAGCCGGTGGTGCCAGTTCCAGTGCCAGTTCCGGTGGTGCCAGTTCCAGTGTCTGAGCCATTGGTGCCAGTTCCAGTTCCTGAACCGGTGGTGTCAGTTCCAGTTCCTGAGCCGTGGCCGCCCGAGGGGTCTTCACCGCTGTGGCCGCCCGAGGGGTCTTCACCGCCGTGGCCGCCCGAGGGGTCTTCACCGCCGTGGCCGCCCGAGGGGTCTTCACCGCCGTGGCCGCCCGAGGGGTCTTCACCGCCGTGGCCGCCCGAGGGGTCTTCACCGCCGTGGCCGCCCGAGGGGTCTTCACCGCCCTGGCCGCCAGATGGACTGTTCGCTCTGCCCTGGTCGCCCAAGGGAAAGTCTCCGCCCTGGCCGCCCGATGAACTGGCCACTCCGCCCTGGCCGCCTGAAGGAAAGTCTCCACCCTGGCCGTTTGCACAGCCTGCCCCGTCCTGGCCTCCTGAACCCTGTGGACCACTCTGGTGTCCCAGACATTTTGTTTCCCCTGTCCCGCCCTGGTCTGTCCCTCCCGTCCCGCCCTGGTCTGTCCCTCCCGTCCCGCCCTGGTCTTATGGAGCGTCTGGTAGCCGCTCCGTAGGGAGGGGGTAATGTCACATGCCTGTCCTGTCTTGTGCTGCACATGGGTGTTTGTTATGTTGGGCCATGTGCTCGTGTCTTTTGTCTAGCCCCTCCCAGCTTGTTATTTGATTATTGGTTAATTTATCCCACCTGTTAGTCTCATTACCCTCCTTTGTTTGTTCCCCTATTTAGCTTCCTTGTGTTTGTAGTCCTGTGCTGGTTCGTTGTCCGAGTTACCTGTCTTTGATGTTCCTGTCTGTTGATTATCTGAGTTCTGAGTTTTCTGTATTTTTGTCTGTGTTTGTTAATTAAATCTTCTCTGCACTTGAATCCTCGTCTCTCGCTCACTTTCCCGTGACAGCTACGAGGAGCTGCAGCTGTGGTAACTAGAGCAGAGCTGGCAACCCGGATGCCGAAACACTACTGACTTCGTGATTGGTAGATAGGTGGAGGGTGGCGCTTCAGGCCAAAACACAAGATGACAACATCAACATCAGTTCTGCCCTACAAAGGCAAAAGACCTTAAGTCGCTAGAGTGTGGAACTGAGAAAAATGACTTTAAAGATTTTTAGTTGTCCCGCCAAATTAATTATAGGTAGGACACTGGAAATCTGGCAAATAGATGTTTTAGTAATGGAAATTATATACATAAAAAAATCTTGAGCTCAAACTTGACTTTTGACCACTATTTTAAAGTTACTTTACTCTGCCTTTGTATTGTCAGCAAAAAGTGAGAAGTCATGCCAAGGCAAAAGGCAGTAACTTCCACATTATCAATATTTAGTTGCTGATCACCATTAACAAAATCATTATAGTAACACCTGTATAAAATCTAGTGATCATGGCATTTATTTTGTATGATTTACAATTATTTATAGCCATCTACTTATGTGCTTTGGTTGCATTCTGATGGCATTATTAATACATTTGACATGACAAAATATCTCCATAGACATATTAGTCCAGCGTTGACTCGACCGCGTATGTGTTGCTTAGGGCGGGGCTGAAGGCGAAGTTTTGGCACTCTGCCAGCTAGTTTGCCAAACTTTAATTCTTGGTTGTATTCATCTGATACGGCAATGTGTAACGTTTTTCTGTCAACTCTGCATAATCCTTCGATATCGCACGTTTGTCGATGGAGCGGGTTCAGACCATAGCCTACTAAATGTTCTGACCGCTCTGAGGACATCAGAAGTTAGAGCGACTGATGGCAGCTGTACAAAGTACACAGGCTACACCGTAATTTTAATGGACATTAAAATAAAGGCAGATAACCGTACAATCTGGTAGGTAGCATTATTTGATTGAACACCGGCACAGTAACTTCATATTGACGCGCTGCAAAACAAAGGCAGAGCACCGTAACTCAATTTGAACGTTCCAAAACAAAGCCAAAGAGCGGTAGCCTAGCTGATGTTACGGTGTTCTGCCTTGGTTTCTCATGGGCTTTTGGAAGTTACTGTTAAGACAATCATTATTTTCTCGAAAAAAAACCCGGAATTGATTCAAGATACTTATCCACATGATAAAGAAGGTCTTGAATGTGCCAAAAATATAAATAACTCATTTTCGACCAAAAACAAAGTTACGGTCTTTTGCCTTTGCACGGCAGAGTTGAGGGCTGCAACTTCACTTTTTAAATGACAATATCCTGGCCATACTACTGTTGTCAATGATATAAGTATTTGAAATGAGCATGATTTCTTAAATGTCTAGTGACATATCAGGGCCATTTTATGATTAATTGAAATACATTTCTTACATACAGCTCCTTTAAGTGGCTTAACCAAAATGACTTCAACTTATTATTATTTCTAATAAAATTAGATGAAAATGACAATTATTAAGTTATAAGTTATATTAAACATTACTTATTCAACCAAACAGGATTTTTTTTTTTTTTTTTTATCAAATAAAGCTTTTTATCATCTTCAACTAACTTTTCAGCCCACAATGGCCAACTGAATTAACCAGTCTTACTAAATGATCAAAGCTCATTCACATCTTGCATTCTCTGTGGTTCATTTTAAATGATTCAATGATCTCTTATATTCCTATAGTGACTGAAAAGTTCAATAGCTTAAATTAAGCGGTTCAAATGAGTCATTCGTGTGCAAGTCGTTATTCTGAACGCAATGTGTTACTGGCGAACTCGTTGTGTACAGTATACGACGATTCAACGATCCAACTGCACTGATAAAGACATAACAATGATGTACGTCATGTTAATTTCGCATAACGTTAGTGGACACAATTTTGAATTATAATTGGTTATGTTGCGTTTTGTCGAATCGCATCGGGAAAGAGATTCAAATGTTAGGGCATTTTTATTAGTACGAACAAAAATTGTAAAACTAACATTACTCGTGACATTTCAAAAACGACATTTAAAAAAAACAATAGTTATCTGCTTAATGGATCTAACTCTGTTAAATTACCTCAGAATTCTTCACAGTAACGTACATTAACTGGCGGGAAATTTCAATTCACCAAAAAGAACAAAATACTTATTACAACGTCAAATATTTAATCAAAACACAATCTTCTAAGTTTTCAAAGTTACTCAATTATGTTTTATTTAATGAGATGTTTATTACTCACCTGATAAAAGCGGCAACCTTGTCGAGCTGCTTCGACTTGACGACTTCACAGCGCTACAACGTCAAATATTTAATCAAAACACAATCTTCTAAGTTTTCAAAGTTACTCAATTATGTTTTATTTAATGAGATGTTTATTACTAACCTGATAAAAGCGGCAACCTTGTCGAGCTGCTTCGACTTGACGACTTCACAGCGCGAACTGCCACTAGCCTCTGTGTTGTACGCAAGACGTGATGACGTGCATTTCAACGGTCATCAAAGTCGTAAATCCTCCAAATATTTTTTCTTTTCTTTTTTTTTTCCGTGTATACATGTATAACATTATGTCATACTAGGTTTGCATCAAATTGCACACAAAAATAAATTAATTAATTGTAGTCCATTCTTCAGCTACAGAAAAACCCGAGAATGTGAAAAAGGCGCCATCTACAGGTGGTATTAGGAATAGAGAATATGAATGGGCATTGTATGCCCTACATTTTTCATAATAAAAAAGAAATTAGAATTTCTGAAAAATAAATATGATTTTTTTAAGAACCCTAGCATTGCATCTATCAGTTGAAGACAAGAAAATCGAAATCATTTTAAAATATGTAACCTGTTCACTAAATTTAATGAAAAATTACAATTTTCCATAAATGAACATGTAGTTGTAACTTGTAATACACTTGGTATTACAAATTCATTATCAAGCAAATGTATTTTAATTTTAAAGTATATAAAAAAATAAGGATATACACATACTTTATGTGGGGTAACAGCAAAAATGCTGCATTTTTTTTAAATTAAGCAAATCGGTATATTTTTTGTAAAATATAATACTATTCACTTCTTTCATTATCAGTAATTTACATAGGCCTACATGTTTATTTATAAATAGTTTTTTGTTGTTGTTGTTTATATGTTTTTAACCACAGAAGTTACAGAAGTCCACTTTCATGCAGAAATCAAACAACATATGATTCAAAACATGTGCCGAATGGATGCATTTTGAGGCCCCAGTAAAGAAAAAAATGTGCTATTTACATTGATATCAATGTGATGTCAATATGACGTCAACTGAACGCCTATAACACGACGTTGATTTGACGTCAACTCAATGTCAAACATGTTGGCCCATATACTTAAATAATCAATTTCAGTATGGGATAAACCTAATATTTTCACCAATTAACCACTGGAAGGACTTGATGTATAATCTGACTTTGAAATTATGTTTTGTAGCATCTTGATCAAATTTTGTCTAAAATTTGACGTCAAATTGACATCAAGGTGCCCGCTGGGTACTGTCACTTTAAGACCTCACGCACTGATGCGCGCGATGATACTGTCACTTTAACGCCGGTTTCACACTGCATGCATTAGCAGAGCGTAAGCAGCACAGGAGTAGTGCATATGGTGAGCAGGAGCAGGACAGGAGCGTTTTGCTTTCACACTGGCAGCGTTTGTCACGCGCGCCTAAACTGCGGGTTTTGTACAGACAGAGTAGGCTACTCTATAATGGATAAGTTGGCATTGCTTTATTTCGTTTTCAAATACATTTAAGAGAAAATACTTGTCAAGAAGCTAATTTTATTATTAATTTCATTTATATAACTTTTGGTTCATCTTTGTTTTTATTGTTCGGGCAACGGACATTTGTTTTCTTTTTAAATTGTTTTTGGTCATTTGATTGACTGTTTAAAACACAAGAGATATCATCAATGTGCTTTTTGGATGAAACTGCTGTGTATTTTGGCCATGATCAATGCATTGTCACTTTAATTCAGCGTAAGCGGCGCAGCAAAAATAGACTCGGCGCCGAAACGATCGCTACACTGCTGCTCCTGCTCTGCTCCTGCTAAGCGCTGCCGCGCCGCCTCTGCGTGCGTTGTGAATGATCAAATTATTACATGCCTTGTTTTATTACTCAGTGGTTCTCAACCCACATTTTCTTGTACACATTCATGACCCACTCAAAATGAACACACGTACACACCAATTAAGAACCACAGCTCATTTGGCTTACTTGCACAGTTAGTATCAGCATTATAACACAAACTGGTAGTCTATTATCTTGCTTACAATTCACCTGCTTCTACAAAATCACTTTCTTTTATCTATCTTGTGTCTTTTATCTATCTTTTATCTATCTTCTGTCTCTGTCTGTTTTAGTTTGGAACTAATTTGGTGGAATACCTCCAGCAATCGAAGCCATTCCCCCCTGTGTCCTGGTGCTGCAGATCCCCCGCAATGTGCCTCAGACATTTGGACATTTGGACATTTGTGATAGCTGTTATGTTCTTGATATCAACTATCGCAAGCAGTGTGAGTTTCTGCAGCAAGTTGTGCATCAGATTGAGGGATCTGAATCAAAACCAGTCAAATTTCTTGCTTAATTGCAGAACTGTTTAATTGTGTTAAGCTGCAGTAAATGACACAACAAATGTTTGAAGACTTTAAGCCTTAAGTCCAGTCCAGTTTTTGAATGTTGTTGAATGTTTGAGAGCTGGTTATTTTTCTATTTTTTTTTCTTTCTAATTTTGTTATTACAGTGTGACCTAAAATAAATAGGAAAATAAATGTCCAAGTGTTTGTATGTTTTTTTATATATATAGAATTTAATTTAATGCAATAAAAATGTAGTTTTTTTATGATACGTATTAAATTAAATATTAGTCTAAATATGTATTAATGCATATTTAAGCTAATGTTTAATTTAATACGTAAAAACAAAAGTTAACTTATTGCTTGTAAAGTTTAAATTCTAAGCTTTCAAATAATTTCTTTAATTACCATGGTGATACCATATAGGGAAACCTATAGGCTAAAAGATCCCAGACCAGAATTTCCACTTTATGATTGCGAAGAAATATATATATAAAAAAATGTAGGCTATATTATATATATATATATATATATATATATATATATATTTCATTAGCAATATAATTCAAATTCATTTATATATATATACTGTGTATACACTCACCTAAAGGATTATTAGGAACACCATACTAATACTGTGTTTGACCCCCTTTCGCCTTCAGAACTGCCTTAATTCTACGTGGCATTGATTCAACAAGGTGCTGAAAGCATTCTTTAGAAATGTTGCCCCATATTGATAGGATAGCATCTTGCAGTTGATGGAGATTTGTGGGATGCACATCCAGGGCAC
Source organism: Squalius cephalus (assembly GCA_022829025.1). NCBI lineage: Eukaryota > Metazoa > Chordata > Actinopteri > Cypriniformes > Leuciscidae > Squalius > Squalius cephalus. The sequence goes on along the minus strand of CM040794.1, from coordinate 4,747,295 downwards.
AAAGCTCCCGTTCCACCACATCCCAAAGATGCTCTATTGGGTTGAGATCTGGTGACTGTGGGGGCCATTTTAGTGCAGTGAACTCATTGTCACAGGGATTAAAGTGAAAAAAATTCTTCTGACTGAAATTTTTTTTTTAGGCCAAGTCATATTCCTTTAACTTTTTAAATAGTCGAGACCAATAGCGTTTTAAGGGGAGACGTTTTAAACCGCTTTAATATTGCCAGTAGGCGTATTTTAAAAGCTATACATACATACATACATATATATATATATATATATATATATATATATATATATATGCAAATTATAACACGTTTACACAAAATTTGTTAACACACAAGTAAGTTACTTTTCCCCTTTACTTAACATAAATTGTAAGAATATGACTAATAGTAAAGACTAGTACTAATAAATACAGTGCTATGCATAAGTTTAGACACCCATGCTAAAGTTGACTAAAAAGAGGAATAAAAAAATCATCTTTTGGAAACTGAACTTAAAGGTATAGCGGAGGATCTTTCCGAATTTTAGATAAGTCCCGCCCTCTCCACTTTTTGAAAAGTTTGATTGATTCACCAGAATGATTGACAATTAGGAGGACCAATAGTATAGGGTATCCACCCGGAAGTAAAAAGATCCTCCGCTATACCTTTAATGCCTTAATTTAAAAAATTAGGAAAAATCCAACCTTTAAGGACACCAATTTTCTTTGTGAATGAATAATGTATCGTAAATAAATAAATGTTCTTCCTTAAAATACAGGGTGCATAAGTTTGGACACCCCTATGTTAAATTCCCATAGAGGCAGGCAGATTTTTATTTTTAAGTATTTTTTTTATTTTTTTTTTAGGATACTATGAATCCTGATAAAGTTCCCTTGGCCTTTGGAATTAAAATAGCCCCACATCATCACATAGCATTCACCATACCTAGAGATACTTTCCATGAGATCATCTCTCAATGCAAATCAAACCAGCTATTAGGCTAACTGAAATAAAACCATGCCAATCTCTAGGTATGGTGAAGGCTATGTGATGATGTGGGGCTATTTTAATTCCAAAGGCCAAGGGAACTTTATCAGGATGCATAGTATCCTGGATCCATGAAGTAACTGGCCTTTAAAATTAAAAATCTGCCTGCCTCTATGGGAATTTAACATAGGGGTGTCCAAACTTATGCACCCTGTATTTTAAGGAAGAACATTTATTTATTTACGATACATTATTTATTCACAAAGAAAATTGGTGTCCTTTAAGGTTGGATTTTTCCTAATTTTTCAAATTAAGGCATTAAGTTCAGTTTCCAAAAGATGATTTTTTTATTCCTCTTTTTAGTCAACTGTAGTATGGGTGTCTAAACTTATGCATAGCACTGTAAACATTAGGCCTAGGCTAAAGCTATTAAATAGCAGTCCCAAACTAGTTTTTGTTAATACAATGTTGGTATGAGCCACTACAGTCATTTAAAAATATAAAAAATAACACAAAGAAAAATAGTGGCATTTTGGGGTTATATGGAAACGACAGTTACCATGGTGAATACACAATATTAACAATAACTGTTAATGAAACATGGAAATGGTGAATAGAATGAGAATCATACCTGCATTACTTTTATTTCGTGTAATTTACAACGTAACGGCGTTGCATGCTCGTAGTTTCTTTTGCACTTGATCAGTGAAGCAATACAGCGCGCGCCGCTGAATTTGCGCGTGCAATTGAGTGTGCGCTACGAGAACAGGATAACGACTGACAGGACAAGAAAGTCCGTTTTTCTGAGGTGAAAAACTTTATTTCAGCGTACACTTATGTCACTGCCTGCCTGGTAGTTCCTATTGTGCTGGGTTTTCTGAAGTAGTCATGATTCGCCTCTCTTAACATAACATGCTCTAAACACGCACGCAGTGTGGAAAAGGAGGAGCGGAGGCGCGGGGAGCAAGGATGACAGCGCAAATTTGAACTATATCGATGTGATATGGTCTAATTCCATATCGCATTTAAAAAATATATCGATATATTTTTTATATCGATATCGCCCAGCTCTACCTGCATTATAAGTGTGTCACTGAAATATAGTTCTACCTCAGCGCTCAGCTGTAGCCTGACATGCACTTTCCGTGAGCGGTAATTGAAAACCCGGAGTGGACTATGAGCGAAGTGATTACAGAGTGCTTAGAGTGGAGAGAGGAACGTGCTTTTGCTCCACTCCAGGCTTTGATCACATCCCCCTCAGCAGGGTGAATACACCTCGTCTTTCCTTAATTTAAGACCTATTCAAACTAAAATTAAGATATTTATTACACTATTTGAGAAATGAAAGCCTATTTACGGCCTTAAAATTATGAAAAGTGAATTTAAGACTTTAAGGACAGACTGGAACCCGCAATGACGGAAATCCGTCATGGACTTGCTGCAATTAACGGAAATCCGTCGTAGCGACGGAGAACTTTAATCCCTGTTGTCATGTTCAAGAAACCAATTTGAAATGATTCGAGCTTTGTGACATGGTGCATTATCCTGCTGGAAGTAGCCATCAGAGGATGGGTACATGGTGGTCGTAAAGGGATGGACATGGTCAGAAACAATGCTCAGGTAGGCCGTGGCATTTAAACGATGCCCAGTTGGCACTAAGGGGCCTAAAGTGTGCCAAGAAAACATCCCCCAGACCATTACACCACCACCACCAGCCTGCACAGTGGTAACAAGGCATGATGGATCCATGTTCTCATTCTGTTTACGCCAAATTCTGACTCAACCATCTGAATGTCTCAACAGAAATCGAGACTCATCAGACCAGGCAACATTTTTCCAGTCTTCAACTGTCCAATTTTGGTGAGCTCGTGCAAATTGTAGCCTCTTTTTCCTATTTGTAGTGGAGATGAGTGGTACCCGGTGGGGTCTTCTGCTGTTGTAGCCCATCCGCCTCAAGGTTGTGCGTGTTGTGGCTTCACAAATGCTTTGCTGCATACCTCGGTTGTAACGAGTGGTTATTTCAGTCAAAGTTGCTCTTCTATCAGCTTGAATCAGTCGGCCCATTCTCCTCTGACCTCTAGCATCAACAAGGCATTTTCGCCCACAGGACTGCCGCATACTGGATGTTTTTCCCTTTTCACACCATTCTTTGTAAACCCTAGAAATGGTTGTGCGTGAAAATTCCAGTAACTGAGCAGATTGTGAAATACTCAAGTCAAGTCAAGTCATCTTCATTTATATAGCGCTTTTAACAATGTAGATTGTCTCAAAGCAGCTTTACAGAGATAAATGTATAATTTAACGTAAGATTATTTTGGCTTTATAGCGGTTCTTTAATAAAGTTATTTTCCAGCTAAAGTTGGTTTTGATTGATTCGCTTCCGTCGCAACGATCATTTGTTATTAAATTAGGGGACGCCAAGGCGACACCATTCTCTCTACACAAACTTTAAACGCGATCCTGTGAGAAACGCTGATGGCGTTCAGATGCACATTAAGAACGGGTTCAATAGTTATGTGCGTTTGAATATATGTGCGCAGGTTTGGAATTCCCTACAAACCAAGCCTAAACAAATTACTGGTGTTTCCTTATAGTTTTAATTCAGAATTTTATTTTATTTTATCAATTCGGGGTAGATACGCAAATTGAGTTTTCCCGACGACGCTTTATCTGTAGAGTAGTAAAGGGATCCTCCATAGGGAGAGACTAGTTGGCACTTCAGCACTGCGTTGTCATCGGATCCAGGCGAAGGGCCTTCGTCAGATCTGGAAACGGCCTGGATCCGGCAGGCTGCGGGAAAACCTCGGGATAAACACAGACACTAAAATTAGCGTAGATGCCATTCTTCTCATGATGTAACAAGTACATCAGGATTTATGGGAAGTGTTCCCGGTTCCAGCTGACCTAATCTATGCAGCCTAATATTGAATTATAGAAGTCTATAATGTATTATGTGAATGCTAGGTCAAAGAGATGTGTCTTTAATCTAGATTTGAACTGACAGAGTGTGTCTGCTTCCCGGACAATGGTAGGAAGACTGTTCCAAAGTTTTGGTGCTAAATAGGAGAAGGATCTACCGCCAGCAGTCGATTTTGATATTCTAGGTATTAGTAACTGGCCGCAATAGACGTGAAGGAGTATAATGCATTAAGAGCTCGCTCAAGTACTGCGGAGCTAAACCATTTAGTGCTTTGTAAGTAATCAGCAATATTTTAAAATTGATGCGATGTTTAATAGGGAGCCAGTGCAGTTTTGACAGAACTGGGCTAATATGGTCATACTTCCTGGTTCTAGTAAGAACTCGAGCTGCTGCATTTTGAACTAGCTGTAGTTTGTTTATTAAGCGTGCAGGGCAACCACCCAGTAGAGCATTACAATAATCTTGCCTTGATGTCATGAAAGCATGAACTAATTGTTCCGCATTTGTCAATGAGAGCATATGACGTAATTTAGATATATTTTTAAGATGGAAAAATGCGGTTTTACAGATACTAGACACGTGACTTTCAAATGAAAGATTGGTATCAAAGAGCACACCCAGGTTTCTAACTGACGACGAAGACTTAACAGAGCAGCCATCAAGTGTTAGACAGTATTCTAGGTTATTATGTGAGGACGTTTTTTGTCCAATAATTAGAATCTCTGTTTTTTCAGAATTTAGAAGTAGGAAATTACGAGTCATCCAATTTTTTATATCAGCTATGCATTCTGTTAATTTAGTGAATTGGTAAGTTTCGTTAGGTTTTGAAGAAATATAGAGCTGAGTATCGTCGGCATAACAGTGGAAGCTAATTCCATGTTTCCTAATGATATCTCCTAATGGTACAGAGTGAACAGCAGCGGTCCTAGTGCTGAGCCTTGTGGTACGCCATACTGAACTTGTGATCGATGAGACATCTCTTTATTTACTGCTACAAACTGATAACGGTCAGATAAGTATGATTTAAACCATGCTAATGCAATTCCACTAATGCCAACATAGTTTTCTAGTCTATTTAAAAGAATGTTGTGGTCGATAATGTCAAACGCAGCACTAAGATCGAGTAACACTAATTGCGAGATACAACCACGATCGGATGATAAGAGCAAATCATTTGTGACTCTAATGAGGGCAGTCTCAGTACTATGGTATGGTCTAAATCCGGACTGAAAATCCTTGCAGATATCATTTCTTTCTAGAAAGGAACACAGTTGTGAAGATACTGCCTTTTCTAATATCTTTGACAGAAAAGGTAGATTTGAGATCGGCCTGTAATTGACTAATTCTGTAGGATCAAGTTGCGGTTTTTTAACAAGCGGTTTAATCATAGCCAGCTTAAAGTTTTTTGGTACGTATCCTAGAGACAAAGACGAATTAATGATATTAAGAAGAGGATCTATGACCTCTGGAAGCATCTCTTTCAGTAGCTTAGTCGGTATAGGGTCTAACATACATGTTGTCGATTTAGATGATTTAACAAGTTTAGTAAATTCTTCCTCTCCTATAGCAATAAATGAATCAAATTTTTCCTCAGGGAGACTACAATGCACTGCCTGATGCGATACTGTAGTAGACGGTTGCATAGTTATAATTTTCTCCCTGATATTATCAATCTTATAAGTGAAGAAGTTCATAAAGTCATTACTGCTGTGCTGCTTGGAAACTTCTGTGTTTGAAGATTTCTTTTTCGTTAGTTTAGCCACTTTTTCAAATAAATACCTAGGATTATGTTTATTTTCTTCTAATAGGGTTGAAAAATAAGCAGATCTAGCAGCTTTTAAAGCCTCTCTGTATGCAATCGAGCTCTCGTTCCATGAAATGCGAAATACCTCTAGTTTTGTTTTCTTCCAGTTTCGTTCCATTTTTCTGGCTGCTCTCTTAAGGGCCTGAGTGTGCTCGTTGTACCACGGCGTTGGATTATTTTCTTTAATCTTCTTTAAGCGCAAAGGAGCAACTGTGTCTAAAGTGCTGGAAAAGAGAGAGTTAAAAGTTTCTGTTGCAATATCAAGTTTTTCTTAGCTATCTGGGATGCTAAGATGATGAAACTGATCAGGAAGATTATTAATAAAGCAATCTTTAGTGGCAGAAGTGATAGGTCTAACATATTTGTAACACGGAGTCGGCTTTGCAGCCTTGGCTAAATGTAATTTACACGAGACTAGAAAATGATCTGAGATGTCATCGCTCTGCTGCAGAATTTCAACGGCATCAACATCTATTCCATGTGATAATATTAGATCTAGGGTATGATTACGACGATGAGTAGGTCCTGACACGTGTTGTCTAACTCCAATTGAATTTACAATGTCTTTAAATGCCAAACCCAATGCATCTTTTTCATTATCGATGTGTATATTAAAATCACCAACAATTAGTACTTTATCTGCAGTCAATACTAACTCTGATAGAAAGTCCGCAAATTCTTTGATAAAATCTGTATGGTGCCCTGGTGGCCTGTATACAGTAGCCAGCACAAATCTCAAACGCGATTTATCATTTATACTATGTATTTTTACATTAAGCACTAACACTTCAAAAGAATTATATTCGAAACTTGATTTCTTAGTGGTTTTGAAAATATTACTATAAATTACAGCAACACCACCCCCTTTGCGTTTAAGACGAGGCTCATGTTTATAACAGTAATCTTGCGGGGTGGACTCATTTAAAGTAATGTAATCGTTTGGTTTTAGCCAGGTTTCTGTCAAACACAGCACATCTAGGTTATTATCTGAAATCATATCATTAACAATGAGTGCTTTTGAAGTAAGCGATCGAATATTCAGTAACCCAAGCTTTAGCATTTGCTCATCTGTATTATAGCTGTTTTTTATTTGTTGAACATCAATAAAATTTTTAACCTTAGATAGGTTTAAACATTTTTTGGATACCCAAATTCGGGGAACAGACACAGTCTCTATATGATGATAGCTAGGTGAAAGAGGCTCTATGTGATGGGATTTATCTGACCTGGGTGACGCGAGGCCGCTAGCAGACGGTTGGTTTAGCCAGTCTGTCTGCTTCCTGACCTGGGGCCTCATTTATAAAACTGTGCGTAGGAACCTTACTAAAAGTGTACGTGCGCCCGAAAGCCAAAAATGGCGTACGCAAAAAAATATTCAGACTTATAAAACCGTGCGTACGCCAGAACCTGCGCAGAATTCACTTTATAAATCCCAGTCAGCGGAAGATTGTGCGTACATGCGTCTCCACCCGAAATAACCATATATGGAGCTTACAACGCCTAGTTTTACTATACAGATCCTCATCTAAATATTTGCATATGATTATTCATCCACGTGATAACTTAAACGTTATCACGTGGATGAATAATCATATGCAAATGATATAAACGGTACAAGAAACATTACATTAATACAAATCAAGTAGTTGTCTATCCTTGCCTTGTTTTTGAATAGCCTACATAATTCAAATAGTGTAAAATACATTTCAGAGAAATTTTTCTCAATCTTTGCCGAATTGTATTTTTAATTGATTTATATTTTTAATGGAAACAGATAGGCCTTGGGCATTATTTGCACGAAACTATTTTCTCAGACAATCTGGTATTATCATGATAAGCAATTATCTCTGTGGTTAAAACATTAAAGCACGCCACAGGAAAAGTGTTCAAAAACAATCGCATCCACAACAAATATTTCTAATGATTGAATTTAAAAAAATGTTGTAACTTCAGTAATGATTTCATGTTTAAGTGTTTAACTCCATTAATTTGAATGGCATATTTAATATAAATGTTTATATCAGAAGTATTTTATTTATTTAAACTGTTATTTGCGTCAGTTTCACTAAACGGCTCAACACGCTCGCTGCCACGGACATTTAAGAAGGAATGGATATTTGCTTCAAGTGACAGGCTTGGTGATTGAAATTGTATTTGTATAATCTTTCTGTATATGTTTAATTTTCTTTAGATTTTCTGTATAAAAGTGACCAAAAATACATTTAACTCCAGTTCACCATCGGTGTCGCCAAAGTGCTCCATCTCCAAAACGTTTGTACGCATGGGTCAGAGTTTGCGTGCAGGTGCGCACATTTTCCCGTCAAGTTTTTCTTTATAAATCCCACCTTTTGCGCAGGAACTGGCGTATGTATGTTTTCAGCCCCGTTTTGTGCGTACGCAAGCTTTATAAATGAGGCCCCTGGTGCTCAGACCGGCAGAAACGAACATGATAAAAGAAATAGTGATATATATAGTTTAACTTTTTATGTAACAATGTAACATTTTACAATGTGGCATATAACATAACAATATTCAAGGAAACACAAATTTTAATAATAATACTGGTAAAGTAGAATAAAACATTTGAGTAAACTTTAACACAGAAAAAAAATTACATATTTATAATGCATTCTTTTGGTCCAAACTAAAAAATTAAAAGATACATTTAGTCCTGTCTGCTTAGTGTTCACACTGTCATTTTTAACACAGAAGTTAAAGCTACAAAACATAAAACATAAGGATAAGCTCGCAACCTAATTAAACATTTTAGGACATGCAATGGAACTTATCCAACATCCAAAACAATACTGTGCATATAGCACATATATATACATAATATTGTATAAACAACATACTATTATCCATTATAATGCATTCTTTTGGTGCAGACTAAAAAATAAAAGGATACATTTAGTCCTGTTTGCTTAGTGTTCACACTGTCATAATAATCACAATAAGCTCCCAATCTGATTGAACATTTTATGACATGCAATCCACTCTAGAAGACATTGCACAGATATGTGTGATAAAGGGAAGTGGTGGAGTGTTTAATTTTTCCCAAACATCTGTGCAATGTCTTCTAGAGCGGATTCATTGTCATCACTCATAGACGCATGGACACGTGTTGTAAGCTGTACGTTTTAGTGGAGTTCTGTTTTTTTGGTCAGGAGGAAATGCAGGTGGGTCAAGGGTTGAAGGTTGACTGGTTATAGTGGACTGTGAGAAAATGGGTTCGTCAGTTGTAGTGGACTGTGAGAAAATGGGTTCGTCATTGGTTGTAGTGGACTGTGAGAAAATGGGTTCGTCATTGGTTGTAGTGGACTGTGAGAAAATGGGTTCGTCACTGGTTATAGTGGACTGTGAGAAAATGGGTTCGTCACTGGTTGTAGTGGACTGTGAGAAAATGGGTTCGTCACTGGTTGTAGTGGACTGTTAGAAAATGGGTTCGTCACTGGTTGTAGTGGACAGTGAGAAAATGGGTTCGTCATTGGTTGTAGTGGACAGTGAGAAAATGGGTTCGTCATTGGTTGTAGTGGACAGTGAGAAAATGGGTTCATCACTGGTTATAGTGGACTGTGAGAAAATAGGTTCATCATTGGTTATAGTGGACTGTGAGAAAATGGGTTTGTCATTGGTTATAGTGGACTGTGAGAAAATGGGTTTGTCACTGGTTATAGTGGACTGTGAGAAAATGGGTTCGTCACTAGTTGTAGTGGACAGTGAGAAAATGGGTTCGTCACTAGTTGTAGTGGACTGTGAGAAAATGGGTTCATCATTGGTTGTAGTGGACTGTGAGAAAATGGGTTCATCACTGGTTGTAGTGGACTGTGAGAAAATGGGTTCGTCACTGGTTGTAGTGGACTGTGAGAAAATGGGTTCGTCACTGGTTGTAGTGGACTGTTAGAAAATGGGTTCGTCACTGGTTGTAGTGGACAGTGAGAAAATGGGTTCGTCATTGGTTGTAGTGGACTGTGAGAAAATGGGTTCATCATTGGTTATAGTGGACTGTGAAAAAATGGGTTCATCACTGGTTGTAGCGCACTGTGTGAATTTGGGTTCGTCACTGATTGTAGTGGACTGTGTGATGTTGGGTTGGTCACTGGTTGATTTGGAGGACAGATCTGTAATGTGTTTTTCCGCACTACATGTGACTGGAAGAGGCCCGGCAGTCAGCAAATATTCCTCAATATCGATTGAATCCATTGCATTCATGTCCTTTATGCATAGTTTGCAGCGGTGGAAAGTTTGTTTAAGGTTAACCTGTTGTCTGTTGTGTAGTGTTGCATTTTGGACATTTTTTCGATTGATTGATCACAGCCCCTTCAATCTCTCCTGTGATGTGTAATAGTGGAGGTTGTTGATTAGTGTGTGTAGAAATGGATGCAGCCGGTGTTTCTAACAAAGTTATGGTGGTTTGTGAACTTATTATCAGGTTGGAGAAGTTGTATGACCGGTTGGTTTGAACTAGTTCAATCTGTTTGTCCCACAGTGAAAGTTCTATTTGCCCTGTGGTGTCTGCCATGGTGCAGGTTCTCACTTCGCATAATGCTCCAAATGCAGTCACAGGTTTGCTGGCAGCGTCGACTCTGTGCACTGCTGCAGATAAGTTTGAAATCTGTAATAAAGAAAGTAAATTAAAATCAAGATGGGAGAACAGGTAAAATATGAATTTACAGCTTATAATTGTAGGGTTGTAGAGCCATATATATGATTTTTATTTTAACTTTTGTTTATCTATGGTATTTGGATGACGCTATTTCCTCCTTTTCAAGTCCACAGCACCTGATAACGTCGCACGTAAGAAGGTATATCTTAAGCAGCTTACTAAGGTATGGTTCAGGGAAAACGACTAGCAATGGTATACCTTTAGTTAAGTTATAGCCTACCTTAAGAGTCTTCGTAGTGTGCTAAGAAACAATGTTATTGGGAAACGCAGCCCAGATTTATTTATTTTTTCTATCAGCGATGCCTTGTTTTGAATATAGTGACCTGAAATATGTGATGTTGCGCGTTGCATGGAGATTGCGGAATATGATATGTGAATAACATCAGACTTGAATGATTATGATTAGCGGTTGAGAGCACTCTCACAGTAAGCTACTTTGATGTCATTCAACTATCGGTCTGTGCAGCATTGAACAAGTTGAACAAGCCTATTGATTAAAATAGTATGAATACTACAGTACAATTTGCTTTTTCATAATAATAATTATCAATTTATTTACTAGATGTTGCATTAGCAGAGAATGATCCTAAGTAGCTTTTTTTTTTTTTTTTTTTATCAAAGCTGAATGGACGCTAACATTTATTACCTCCTCAGTTAAAACAATGTGACGAACACATGTAAAAGGGACCCAGATGTTTTATGTTACTATTCTATTTGCATATTTTTATATATAAAGGCACCTTTATGCATTTATTTGTTGGGCAAGTTGTATATTTAAAGCTAGTGACATGATTGATAATATGTTCATGTAGCCAACACAAACATAAATAAATCAGAAACGCCTTAAATTTCAAGTTTGTTTTTTATTATCAGTGCAATACTTTTTTTTATTTTTTTTTTTAGATAATCATTAAGTGTTGTAAAATAGAAATAAATAAAGTTATAGGCTAATATGTAGGCCTAATATATGTAATTTTAATTCTCTGGGCTGCGTTTCCTGATAAAATGTTCTCTTAGTGTTGTTATGTGGAAATATATATTGAACTGTTGAGTGTATTATTAATTGTTTGTATTTGAGTTTGTAGGTGGAGTTAGGGAGTTTTCCCTGATTTACGGAATGAGTGACGTCATGGAAATTCCTGCACTTAAGCCGGTCTGGTGTTGAGGGCGCGGTCTCTCTTGCTCTTCGTTCTCCGCCTCCGTTCCTGATTATTGTCAGCTGGGGTGGTTCGTTTCGCCTCTCCATGCTGAAGACTTCAATGATCGTGATCTGAATTTGTGTTATTATTTAAAGCCATGTAGAGGTTATTTTCTTTGTTCACTTTTTGTTATTTATTTAGAATATAGCGTAGAGAAGCAGTGGCCCGGAAGACTCACCTGTTTGTTTGTTTTTTTGTCGGTAGTTAGGTAAGATCTTTCCTGCAACGATAGGTTCAGTTAAGGCAGTGCTTCTCAAATAGTGGGGCGCGACCCCCAGGGGGGGCTCGGAGCGATGCCAGGGGGGGGCGCGCGAGACCCCGAAGAACATGCTTTTTCAGGAAGTGGGTTTTTTTTTGCACCGAAAAAGAGCACAGAGCAGGAGATATGAAGTGCAGATAACAAACAACATGGACAAATATTTAACAGGGATGAAAAGAAAGGCGGAGAGAGACGGAGATAACGAGACAAAAGTAAGTCTCCCGAAAGCTAAGATGAGGAAATATGACGAAGCGTATGTTGCGCTTGGCTTCACCGTGACTACGGTGGGAAACGAAGAACGACCAGTATGTTTGCTGTGTCTAAAAATATTGGCAGCGGACAGCATGAAGCCAAATAAATTAAGGCGTCACTTAAAGACATTACACCCCAATTATTATTTATTGATTATATTTAATTTTATTTTCACAAATTGTTTTATTCATCAAATTGTTTTATATATTGTGTTCCTGAGTTAATGTTGCTGATCAATTTGAATGTATTATTATTTATTGATTATATTTTATTTTATTTTCACAAATTGTTTTATTCATTTTTGTTTTATAGGTCAAATTGTTTTATATATTGTGCTCCTGAGTTAATGTTGCTGATCAATTTGAATTTTTAAAATTATTTATTGATTATATATTTTAATTTCAGGCAAATTGATGCACTTTAAGTCTTCTCTGTTACAGACTAAAAAACAATGTTAATAAAGCTATTCTTTGTTTTAAGTTGATCTATATTTCTTTAATGTTAATAAGGATACAATGTTATGCAGATGTGTACTTATTATAACAATTTTATAGACAAATTATACTATTTACAGTCGCGGCGGAGAATTGGGGGGCGCGAAATGTTCACTTCTTTCTACTTGATTAAAACTTGTGGCGTGATTAACGTCAGAAAACCACTCAATCGTCTGTGATTTCTAAATATGTTCGGCCCTTATCTTATATGTGATTTAAACGAGCCAAGTCAGATAAAGGGCCGTAACAGTGCGCTATGAAGACTCTTAAGGTATAACTAAGATATCTTAAGTGGGAAATTACCAGGCAATGGTGATGAATTTTTTCTCATATCGATGACTCAAGAATCAATTATTCTCTCGTGCAGGGGCTAATTAACTGCATTATGCGAGTTTTAACTGTGGTTAATGCATCATGAACAAACATTAATGATCAATGTGCAGTTGTATTGGTCAAATATTAGAACATGCTGAAACAATCTAATCTAAATTGCATAATGCTGATATTTTATGTAAGCTAGTTATTATTCACTGTTAACAAATGGGACTTGCAAAGTGTTAACTGGGCCATTCTGAATTGGTGCACACCACTGTCCCACAAACAAAAAAACATGTTTAAGGGAATAGTTCACCTCAAAATGAAAACTGTGTCATCATATATTCACCCTCAAGTTGTTGGCAAACCTGTATGAATTTCTTTCTTCTGCTGAACACAAAGATATTTTGAAGAATGTCGGTAACCAGACAGTTGATGGGTGTTACGCCCTTATAAGGGAGCAACACTGAAGGAGGAGGAAAACGTTTACGGCGGTTACAATACTCTTTTATTTTCACAATCTTCATAACAAAGACTGTCTCTCAAGTTCTCGCAATACGCCGCAACGCCGATCAACATCTCTGTCCTGGCCAGGGATCGATGTGACAGAATGGAACGCTCCATAAGGACGCCAAACAGGGAGCTTTTATTGACAGGCACACCTGTGCACCGGTGCACCCAATCCACCTGATTACCTCAGCTCCGCAACACACCTGTAGGAGGAGCAAAACACGGCAAAGACGACAACACAAAGTATAGCCGTCACACTCCCCCCCTTAAGAAAAGGAAACCAATAAGTTTCCGCCAACAATAAGCATTCATAACCGCACTAACAAATATAATTTTAGTATAGGCCTATACATACACAATATAAACAACATTCCCCCACGTGGATAGAATAAATAAAAAAACAAACCTGTTACTCTTCATCCAAGGCAACATCTTACAAAATATTCTACAATGGTGCTCTAGACAGTGCATCGGCCACTATATTTTCTGAGCCCTTCAAATGCCTAACATCTAAATCAGGGGTTCTCAAAGTTTTGATAGGTGAGGGCCAATTTAGGAACCCAACATTGAACTGAGGGCCGCCAAAGGGGCGGGGGAGAAAAAGAAAAAAAAATACTGAAAAGAAAATCCCATTTGAAATCATTTTAATGACCAGGTTGCATCTCTACAGTTTACATTTATTGAGGCTATTATTATATAACTGAGCCTGAGGCTAAACCTGGCAAATCTTGAGAAAAATTGCAATGCAAACAAAATCCCTGGGTTACCCTCAACAGACAAATTTGGGATATAACAGTCCTGTGTGCAGTCCATTTCAAGAACAAACTTATTTAGAACAAACAGCCTCAGTGTGCCTTGCTTCTTATCAGCATAGGCCTTATTCAGGGGCAATTCTTCCAAACAAGTCATCATCATTCATCATCATTCATATCTATAATTGCCTGTCAGTCGCGTTTCCATTATTACAGATTTGCGTAAATGTTTTGCGCTATTATTATCTATCTTTTTAACCCGTAATTGAAAAACGAAAAATGAACGGTTGTTGTCTTTTTAAAACGCAAAGTTGAACACCAAAATTTTAATTTGAACTGGCTACACGGTCCGTGTACTTTTTCGTTCATTCATTATTCTATTTCGGAATGAAAGATGAAATTTAAAAAAGGGAGCAGCTTTGTTTTTTGTTTAAAAGAAAGAAATGGCTGTATTTTGTTTTCCAAATGTATTGTTGACATCAAATAATAGTATTAGAAAATTGGACGACATTTCCGATCGTTTTTTAATTTGTAATATTTATTTGTACGTTTATTGTATTTCATTTGACTGATCCTATCTTTACCCGGAAGTAAATTACACCGTCGTGCGAAGTCATAGATATATACACTAGATGTCGGACTCTATCTATCTATCTATCTATCTATCTATCTATCTATCTATCTATCTATCTCTCTCTCTCTCTCTCTCTCTCTCTCTCTCTCTCTATATATATATAGGGTGCGATTTGAGAAAAAAACAGGGGGGGGGGGGTGTTTTGAAACATTTTTATTCATAAAAATAAATCATGAGAACACGAACTTCATCACTGGATTTGCAGGAATTGTAAAATCTTTTTTCTTATTAACTCATGAAGTAGCCTATTTTCAATATTTTTACTCTATTAGCTTATCTTTCTCAACACTGTGGTCCTTGTTCATTTGAGTCAACCTGGGACTGTGAGTTCTGCTGAAGCTGGGAGTTGCCGTCCATCGTACCTGTAGCAACATTCTCATTTGCAGTTTTAGGTTTTTTTTTTTTTTTTTTTTTTGTGACGGTCCTGTAAAATATGATGATATGCTGCTCTGGACCCTTTTCATTGTTCCCAGCTAGAGTTTTCGCGCTGAAATATTACATAAATATTTGTACTTGGTGACATTCTGAAAAGCCGTACATGGATCAAAGCTAATGGACAGGATCAGATAAATTAGCCGCAATGTCATCTATTGTTATATATCAGCCTCTGTTGAACCACGGATTTATTGCAAAGTTAAACCATCACAGTAGAAACAGTTTTACTGCTGCTGTTAAGGTAATAACGTTAACTTTACATCGCGATGCTGAGATACAGTGAAATGATAGAAAAGACAGATGCATTATAAATCTGTGTTAGTCAATTCGCCTCATTCGCGTCTACCGCTCCGCGCTAAACGCCTCATTCAGGACCTCTAGACGCGTGTAAAGGCGTCTTTACATTGACATTGAAATCACTCGCGCCAGACGCTCAAGAGTGAGTGAGCAATCAAAAAACCTTTGCTTTAGCCCAGGCACGGCGCCAGGATTCCAGTTTTGGATGGGCCAGACCAATTGTGGGTGGGCCTTAAATTAAAAACGTTAAATTAAAAACGTTATCCAATCACTGTTTAACCTAATAAAAAAATATTGACTAATATAGCCTACTGAAATTATCTGTGCGTATACATAATCTAGATTTTAATAGCTTGATGCTCTTTAAATATTTTGTTGCATAGTTAAAAGTTTCGGTGCATAGGACGGACCTATCCGCGATCGCTCTCCATGGTTCTGATCAAAGAAGAGCGCTTTGGAATCTCCATTACCATCATACGCATCATACCTGGGCTGCATTTTCCATTGACGTTGTCTCTTAGCGCACTACTAAGACTCTTAAGGTATAACTTAACTAAAGGTATACTACCACTAAAGGTATACCATTGCTAGGCGTCTTCAGGGCTATCATCCACTCACGAGGTAGAGGCGCTGGCGCCCTCCTAGCAACGGCGCTGTTTTTGGTAAAACATGATTTTGACCACTTCATTAAGTTTTGTTTTGTAGAAAACTCTTTTTAAAAGATTTTCGTTTTGTATAAATTGTATCTTAATTTCGATCAATGTTTTATCAATCAATTGCCCATATTTAATAAATAAGAAGCAAATATATAGCAGACAATGTAATAAGGCGCCGGCACAATCACTTGCATTGCACGTGAACTGAAGGGCGCCGAAACTCAGCTTGTGCCTCACAGATTTGAGAAATATGGGCTATCTATTACAGAAAGCTTGAAATGTCTCCTTTTAAACTAAAATATTCAAAACCAAAAGAAATAGGCTACTCTCTGATTATGTAATCCATGTGCATTTCTCTCTGGCGTCCATGGCGAGTCGACTTCAAAAGAACTTCATCTTTGCAGGACACAGAAAACACCTGTTTATTAATAAACAATTAAATGTCTCCTTGCTAATTTAGACACATTCATAATCATTACTTTAACCGGTTCTTTGTGGCAAGCTTTATGCGTGTGGTCATAACACTCATTATCCTGTAGGCTATATAGCATATTTAAGTAGGCTAATTAAATTAATATAAAGAGGCGATTTGTCCACGAATGGCTTAAATGAACAACTAGGCTACTAGTCGACTAGAAAAAAAAAACAATTTAGTCGGAGGCAGCCCTTATTCCACATATTTTCGAACCAGTCTCAGGCCATTCTGGGTTGAGCGAGCGACCCTGCGGAATGAGCGAATGAGCTATTCAGAAATGCGCTCACTGCTCACGAGCGAACCGAACCTCACTGTCTGCTGAACTTGCGCAGAAACATCAAAATAGACATAGACAGCTTTTTTAAATTGTTTTTAAAACGAAACATTTAGACTATTTTAGTACACATTATGAGCTTATTGACGATTTTTTATAATTCTTGACAAAATTAGAATATATTAAAAGTTTTTTTTTTTAAGTTTTGGGTGGGCCTGTTGAAAAGTGGGTGGCGTCTCGCAAGTGTTGAAAGGCTATTACTCGTGAGGTGTAACCAATCAGATAGTGCCGTGGGCGGGACATTGAGCAAGTCTGCAGAGTGGTGATTACAGAGAGGCTGCGGCAGCTATAAGAGCCAGCCAAAGTAGCGCATTTTAAAATAAAATTGACTTTAATCAAACCACGGATCCGTGATAAGTTTTGTGATCCGTCTCGCCACTAGTGTAGCACTGATCACTTTGACGGGGGGATAAATTATTAAGCAGAGGCAGGGATACATTGACCAGAAAGGGGGAAATCCCACGCTAAGTTTACTCAAGTGGAACATAAACTTAGGCCTACTAACGACGGTGTAATTTACTTCCGGGTAAAGATAGGATCAGTCAAATGAAATACAATAAACGTACAAATAAATATTACAAATTAAAAACGATCTGAAATGTCGTCCAATTTTCTAATACTATTATTTGATGACAACAATACATTTGGAAAACAAAATACAGCCATTTCTGCTTTTTTTCTTTTAAACAAAAAACAAAGCTGCACCCTTTTTTAAATTTCATCTTTCATTCCGAAATAGAATAATGAATGAACGAAAAAGTACACGGACCCTACACCAACTGCTGCGCAAAAAAGTAAATATCGACGAATTTTCTGATTTTTGTTTATGACTTTTTGCCCCTTTATTAAACATTTAAAATATTCACAAATTAATATGGAAAACATGTCGATTTTACTGGTTTTCTAAGGCCAAATTAGAACCTGGAATTTATATTTTTCCCACAGTGCTGAATATAGCCTGTGTCTCTGGAACCACAGCCCCCACAGAAAGGTGAGTTATAGAATAATGATAATAAATGTGTCTGAAAAAACAGCGAGGCATTTTAATTGTTTATTAATAAACTATTGTTTTCTAAGTGTCGGCTAAAAACATATCTCCATCTCCGCTGTTAAGCAGATGCGCTTTTAGAGAGAAATGCACCTTTCATACGGATAACATCAGAAGGTATTAACTTTCGATTCGAGTTTGTTTGTTTAAAAGTGGACATTTCAAGCTTTAGCCCAGATAGCAAAAATCATCTGGCCCAGATCTGGCCCAGACACTTCGTAAGTTCTGGGCCAGATCCGCACAACGGACTCGGGCCGGTGTCTTTTGGCACAACGGGCCAATACCGGCACGGATCCGCTTTTTCCTCATCTGGACCAGAACTGGGCCAGCTCCGGATTCCTTTATGGCGATTTGGCCCACGTGTGGGCCAGATCTGTTCTGGATCTGTTCCAGAATCATGCCGGATCAGGGCCAGCTCATTTTGTTGACAGTACACAAACACACTCGCTCGCTCTAATTAGTATACATATCTAGAATTTCATGAATCTTCTCATTTACATGATCTAATATCTTATGGTCTTATGCCACTGATATTTTTTTCTATTTTTTTTCTGTTTTTAATACAAAATGCTTAGGCAATAAAAAGTTGAATTACTGTACTTTTTTACACTAAAATACCACCTGATAATCTAGTGTCAGCACTAACTCACAGCCACTACTTCACAGTAAACATGCATTCAAAGAAAAATTATTTGGACAGTAAATTTGACATATTCAAGGGCTTTATCTTTTGATACATTTTTTATTTATTAAGCATATTAAAACAAATTCACAAAACAATGCAAAACAGTGCCACTGTGCATCTTTTTTTTTTTTTATATATAATTTTTGCACAAGTACTCAAAGTTTACATAAAACACTTAAGTCTCTACTTGCCGTTAACGGGATAGTTCACACAAAAATGTAAATTCTGTCATTAATTACTCACTTTCATGTCGTTCCAAACCCGTAAGACTTTCATTCATCTTCTGAACACAAATTGAGATCTTTTTAATGAAATCTGAGATTTCTTTCCCTCCATTGACAGCTACGCAACTACAAGTTGAACAGTAAAGAAGATTTTTAGCTGAAAATGTGGTCCTTGATGATTCGTACAATGCAAGTCAATAGCTACAGTCAGTTTGAGAGTCAAAAAAACATTACAGGCAAAACAAAATTAATACCTGTGGCTCCTGACGATTCATTGAGGTCGTATGAAGCAAAACATTTGGTCTGTCAAAGAAACTGAACATTATTTACAACATTATTACCTGTAATCCACAGCCTCTGCAAACAGTCCTGTGTCACGGCAGTCTTGTTTTGCATGTAATGTGTTTCTTTTTTTACTCTCAAAGTGACAGTATTGAATTGCATTATATGAATCACCAAAGACCAGTTTCAGCTAAAAATCTTCTTTACTGTTTAACTGAAAAACAGTCACCTATATCTTGGATGGCTTGAGGGTGAATAAATTAAGAGCAAATTTTCATTTTTCAGTGAACTTTCCCTTTAAAACAGTGACACAATCTCAGAACTTTTCTCAATGTATATTTGAAAGAATGTTTTGAATGGGTATTCATGTTGTGTAGTGACATAAGCCTCATGAATGTATTATTTATCCCAAAAATGTGGCATTGATCAAAGAGGCAGTGAAAAGTTGCAAAGAAAAAACATACAAAAAATAATGGTAACACTTTGCAATAAGTTTCATTAGTTAATGTATTAACTAACATGAACTAACAATGAGCCAAACATTTGTTACAGTATTTATTCATGTTTGTTAATGTTAGTTAATTAAAATCCAGCTGTTCATTGTTTGTTCATGTTAGTTCACAGCACATTAACTAATGATAACAAATCACCTTTGATTTGAATGCATTTGTAAATGTTGAAATTAATATTAACTAAGATTAATACATGCTGAAGAAGAGCAGTTCATTCTTAGTTCATGTTAACTAAGGTAGTTAACTAATGTTAACCAATGAACCTTATTGTAAAGTGTTAGCAAAATAATTTTATAGAATGTAAACACATCAAAAAACAATCAGGACAGGTCGGAAAGCCATGGTATTACAAACCACTTCATGTGTGCCGTTTAATTCCCATGAGGCATCTGAAAAAGAAAAAAAAAGACCAAGAAGAAAGATTTTAGATATTCATGTAATTGTCACACTAAATAAAGAATCTGACGGCTGTTCTGTACTGTGCTGTGTTTCTTATATCTGAAATTTACCTCAGTTAAGGCCTCTTTGGCCCTTGAACGTTCCTTCCAGCCACCATCACGGGTCAAAGGTTAAATCAACGGATGCCGCAAGAACCTATTCCACTATCTGCTGCACTGGTAGAAGACCACTGGTAGAAGTTTTTCCTTACAGCTCCTGTTGAGAAAAAAAAAATATGTGCAAAAAACATCAACCTCCAACTAATAAGCTTCTGAGTCCTGATTTATAGTTTTTCTATAATGTAGATCAGTTAAGGGATAAACTGGTAGGCCTATATCAATTACTTAAATATTAATTTAAATTGATCAGAATCAGATATCACATGATCCTTCAGAAATCATTCTAATATGCTGATTTGGAACTCAGGTAACATTTCTTATTATTATTAGCAATGTTGAAAACGGTTGTGCAGCTTAACATTTTTGTGTAAATCAAGTTGAACAGCATGTATTTGCATTTATTAAATTAAGATTATTAAAGCATTTACTAAATATAAATTCTTTTGTAACATTTTAAATGTCATTGACTGTTAATTTCGATCGATTTAAGACATCCTTGGTTAATAAAAGTATTAATCTTACAACAGATGTTTGAATGGTATAGTTGTTTCCACAAAAGTATGAAGCAGTACAACTGTTTTCAACATTGATAATAATCATAAATGTTTCTTGAACATCAAATCATCATAATAGAGTGATTTCTGAAGGATCATGCGACACCGAAGCCAGGAGTAATGATGCTGAAAATTCAGCTTTGATCACAGGAATAAATTAGCCTATATTTTACTATAGAACGTAATAATATTTCACAATATTACTGTATTTTTGATTAAATAACCACAGTCTTGGTAAGCAGAAGAGAATAGCATCATTAGTTGACAAACTAAAAATTAACTGCACTTCTACATCATTTATGAATATTTTTTAATGTTAATTTCTACATATACTAATGTATTATTTAAATAAAATGTTGTAGGCTGTTTGTTAACCTTAGTTAATGCACTGTGAAGTAATGACCAAACAACGAACAACTGTATTTATATTAACTAACATTAACAAATACAGTAACAAATGTATTGTTCATGGTTAGTTAATTGTAATTAATATTAACTAATGTTAACAAATGAAACATTATTATAAAGTGATGGTCTGCGGGAGGCCTTATAGCTAGTTTAAGCTAACGTTAACGCTAGCTATCACTAACATTTCCGCAGTTAAAACTTTAACAACAGTGAAAATAAATTAAAGCAGTTAAAATTCGTCAATTACATATAATTACAATCCTCTGGGTCGTCTTCGTGTTAGCATATGCCCTCTGAAAACATAAATAAGAGTTAGGCTAGCTAACATTACGATTCAATGGCGATCTAAGGAGCAATGAAAACTCCAAAACTTACGTTTAAAATTTAAGCTAACGAGTACACAATATAATCAATAAGAAATTAATGAATTAATAAAACAGTTTGACCATGTGTGACTTACCTTGGTGAAGTGTTTGAGGTAGGATACCGAGTACCGACTGTGGCAGCCTCCTCTTCTAAACTCCAGAAAAAAATGTTTCGCGCGCTCGTCTCCACGGATACGGCCCGAATCTGTTTTGCGACTGTTGTTCCCGCCCACTGAAACCGGGCACGGGCTGGATCCGTTTTAGAGCAGTGAAACGGAGGTGACTGTGACGCGGATTTGCCGGTTTGAAGACGGATCCGGCTCGCAGTCACCTGCTGTCTGGGAGCCTACATAGGCTATATTGTTTCAGTTCTCGCGCTCCAGTTTACGGAGATCATGAAAGTGCGTAGGCTACTGATTGTTTTGTTTTATTTTACAAAAGCACAACGTTTTTTTTGTTATTATGAGTTTACACAAATAAAAGTAGTTGCGAATAATGTATTATTATTTTCTGTATGACCAGAAATGATTGAGTATTTTAAGTTGTTTCTACTGTTGATAGGAAAATGCGAGTTTTCGCGCCGTGAAAAATTTGAAAGGTAATGGAAACGCGGCTATATAAGCTTGTCATTTACTCACTTGTCACTTGCGATCGGTCGGACCACACCTGTAATTACCGTTTATGCCTATAGATGCCGCTAAACACCACTAAACAGAGATTAATTTTTTCAAAGCAATGTAGCCTACAGTTTTAACAGTTTTACAGATGTTATCAGATGTTATCGCGGGCCGCCAGAAATGTTTCTGCGGGCCGCCATTGGCCCGCGGGCCGCACTTTGAGAACCTATGATCTAAATGAAAGGGCTGAAGAAACAGGCACCAACGCATCAGCCGTTGATTTGGATTTTTAAGAGAATGTAAAAATGTAAGCGGATTATGGTCACTATAAACTATTACCGCTGAGCTGTTCCCACCTACATACACTTCGAAATGTTGGAGTGCTAAAATTAACGCAAGCACCTCCTTTTCAATTGTGGATTAGTTCCTTTGATGACTATTGAACTTTCGCGAGAAAAAACAAAACGGCCGCTCAATACCTGCATCATCCTCTTGAATTAACACTGCCCCTGCTCCCACTTTACTGGCATCTACCTGAATCTTAAATGTTTTCTCCAGCTGAGGTGCCATTAGGACAGGTGTCGTAGTTAGCAACGATTTCACTGCCTCAAAGGCATTCTGACAAGACTCAGACCAAATGAACAAGGCTTTAGCTTTCAATAGGTCCGTTAAAGGGGCAGCGACCGTAGAGAAGTTCCTACAGAAACAGCAGTAGAAACCCACCAGAACCAGAAAGCTCATTAACTCCTTTTTAGTGACCGGAACAGGATATTCATCTATTGCTCTCACCTTCTCCCTCACTGGACGCACCTGTCCTTGCCCCACTACCTTACCGAGATATGTGACTGTCGCTCCTGCAAACTCGCACTTAGCAAGATTCAATGTAAGATTTGATTGAGAGAGACGGACCAAAAGTAAACGTAAACGATTAAGGTGTTCTGACCATGTATCACTTACCACGATCATATCATCCAAATAAACCGTCACGCCTTTTAGTCCTGCAATAACTCTATTCATCATTCTTTGAAACGTCGCCGGTGCGTTTCGAAGACCGAAGCTCATAACCAGGTAAGAAAATAATCCATTGGGTGTTATAAATGATGAAACCTCTCGCGCGCGCTCTGTCAGCGGAATCTGCCAATAGCCTTTAAGTAAATCTAATTTTGTCACAAATTTTGCGGCACCGACCTGATCGACACAGTCCTCCATTCTCGGCAGAGGGAAGGAGTCTGGTCTTGTAACAGAATTTAGTTTCCTATAATCTGTACAAAAACGGAACGTACCATCAGATTTTTTAACTAACAGACACAGCGAGGACCAGCTGGAAAATGAAGGCTCGGCTAATCCGTTATCCAGCAAATACTGGACTTCCTTTTCTAACACCTCTCGTTTATTCAGTGGAACCCTGTAAAAACGCTGACGGACAGGAGCAGCCTCGCCCACCTCAATATCATGCTCTAACTGTGTCGTTTGGGTTGGAACATCCGAAAACAGCTCCGGGAACTCAGAAAGCAAACTAATCAATTCTTGACTTTGCGTCGCGTCTAAATGTTTAAGATTGGAAGACAGATTTTCCAACGTTTCAGAATTCTTTAAACGACCCAGAAACACACAGTCATCAGGAGATTCTATTTCGTCCACAGGCATACTCATCATGTCCTGTGAAACACCTGAATGAGGGGAGCTGTCCACTAGCACCACAGGCGCCACTGGCACTGAGACCAGTCGGTTTCGGTGATTAATAAGGCTTAAGGAGATTTACATGACAGACTTGGGATCTCTTTCTTCGGTCTGGCGTCAGAATCGTGTAATTATCCATGGCCTCGCAATGTATTATCTCATACGGCCCAGTATATTTGGCTTGAAACGGGGAATCTATTACAGGCAGAAGCGTGTAATGATCAGGTCACATGACCTGATCTCCTACACTAAACTTCCGATTTTCAGTGTAACGGTCAAACAACTTTTTCCATTTTCCCCTGAGTTTTATTTCCCAGCTAACTCCCCAGCTAATGAAAGCCGACGACGAAAACCCAGCACGTACTCTGAAAACTTTTTCGGTGGTTCTGAATCAACCCATTGATCACGCAAGACAGCTAATAACCCCCGGACTTTGTGTGCAAAAACCAGCTTGTTTGGGCTAAACCCAATGCTCTGCTGCGTAACCTCCCTGGCTGCCAACATCAACCACGGAAGACCCTCTTCCCAGTCCCGCTGCATTTCCAGACAGTAGGCTCTCAATAGTGATTTTAGAGTGAACACGTTCGAGTGCCCCTTGACTCTGGGCGTGATACGCTGTTGACAGATTGTGTTTAATACCCAGCTCGAAAAGCACCTCCGCAAACAACTCCGAAGTAAAATTACTTCCTTGGTCCGATTGGATGATTTTCGGTAACCCAAAAATAGACACGAACTGAGTGAGCGCTTTCACAATAGATTTTGTATTAATCGAGCGCAATGGGTACGCAGCTGGATAACGCATAACTTGACACATGACTGTCAACAGCTACTCACTTCCAGCTTTCGAACGAGGAAGAGGACCGACGCAATCAATAATAAGATGTTCGAACGGTTGACATACAGCCGGAATTGGACGCAGAGGAGCTGGCTTTAACGACTGGTTCGGTTTGCCGGTAAGCTGGCACGTATGACAGGTCTTAATAAAACTGGCAACGTCCTTTTTAATACGAGGCCAGTAAAAGTAGCGAAGAATTCTGTCATATGTTTTCTGAACACCAGCATGACCGGCGAGCTGATCGTGAGCCATTTTCAACACTAACGAACGAAACTTTACTGGTATCACAACCTGAATGACAGAATCTCCCATACCATCAACCACATGCGACCACTTTCTCAGTAAAACATTCTGTTCAATAAAATAGCCTTGCGCTCTGTCACGAATTTCAGTGCTGTCAACAAACTGTTCAAATTGTGGTTTTAATGTTTCATCATTTAGTGCTGTCAACAACCTGTTCAAATTGTGGTTTTAATGTTTCATCATTTTGCTGTTCAATAGACAACTCTTCCCGAGAAACCACAATGGGATAATCACTCAAAACGAAACACGATTCAGCGTCACTGATTTTCTCTTCAGCCCTAGGTTGAGCACCAGAACGAGTCACTGCACACGCGACGAACACTTTCGGATACTGTTGCGCACTGTCATCCGGACCATCAATACAGGACGGTGTATCAGTCACAACCAGAGAGGGCGACTGATTAACCCAAACGCGTCCGCCGGCTAAGTTATTTCCGGGGATCAGTGAAACGCCATCAACAAGTAGAAAAGGGCGTATACCAAGATCCACCACCCCATGCTCTAGTTCACAGGTCAAATCAACTTTATGCAGAGGTACGGATAATGTATTAAGCCCAATGCCACGAATCAAAAGCGAGCTACTAGTGTGCGACTCAGTTGAGAAGGGCAACACCGACTCCAAAATAAACGACTCGGTTGACCCCGTGTCCCGGAGAATTTTCACTGCTACTTTCTCAACACCACCTGGAAGCGACACAAAACCATTAGAAATGAATGGTTCAAATAACTGCAGGTGATTCTCTACATTCTTGGGTGCCACCACCGGTATTCCTTTCAAAGTACCGGCCTGATGTAATACAGGAACAGAAGCATCCAGGACAGCAGGCTTCGCTGAATGGGCGTGTCTAACAAATTTTGACTTAAGCACTGGACAATTTGACTTCCAATGTCCTTTACCCAGACAGTAGTTACAGTTATCATAGTCACTCACTGTTTTTTTCACAAAATGCCTGGCTGGTCCCATAGGGACAACGGAAGAATTCCCCCGTGTATGAACCTGACGTTCACTGAATTTTTCAGCCCGGGGCTTATGAATAAGTTCCCAGTCATCCACCAGCAGTGCAGCTTCTGAAGCAGTTTTAACCTAACACACTGCAACATAAGTAGCTATCATCTCGGGAAGTGTATTTCTGTATTGTTCAAATAAAATTAACTCTCTCAGCTTATCCATTGTTGTACTATCTGCCGCTGTACACCAACGATCAAACTGCACAGTCAATTCTCTTACGAACTCAACATTTGTTTCATTCACCTTTCGCTGTAACGTACGGAACTTTTGCCGATAACTCTCTGGGACACGCTCATTAATCTTTAACACCGCCGCCTTAATGGCTTCATAATTCTGGCTGTCAGCATCAGATAGCGTAAAATAGGCTTGTTGGGCTTTACCTGTTAAAACGCACTGAAGCAGCATAGCGCGTTCAACATTACTCCATTTATACGCTGCTGCGACTCGCTCAAACAGAAGAAAAAAAATCTCCACCTCAGCCTCATTAAACGGTGGTACCAAACGTAAATTATGAGCCACACTCAGTTTCGTCGAATCAGTATCAAAACCTGCACCCACCGGCTTACCTTCTTCGTGTAACTCTAGTCGACGCCTTTCAATCTCTAAACGCTGTTGCTCTAATTCTTGCCAGCTTTTCTCCAACTGCAGCTCCATTTGGACCTTCTCACATTCCAAGAGACGCTTCTCACACTCAGTATCACATTGTATCAGCAACAACTCTTTCTGCTGCTCAAATGAAAGAGTGCTTAAAGCAGACAACGGAAGAGTAGTTGGAATAGGCATACTTACGGCAGGCAACGCAGCTGAATCAGATTTTCTTCTCAAGATTTTAAGATCACCCAGCGCAGTTTCAAGGATTAGCTTAATTCCATCTTTCGACCTTTTTTGATTATACGTTAGCTCGATTTTATAACGCGCAGCTAGCTCTAACAATTGCTCTTTGGTCATTTCCTCTAACAATTCCTCAGACGGAGACTGAGAAAATGTCTCAATAACATTGGTCGCCATAATTGCCAATAATCACGCTTACAAAATACACGCTCAGCAAATATTTAGCACAATTTTTATTTATTTTTAAAAAAAAATTTAAGTAACAAATCAGGGTTTATTTAAAGAAACTAAACCATCCATTTAAACTAAATAAACCATAGTCTTCAGTTGGCCCAAGACCGGGTACTTACGCACTAAATCCCGCAAGTTTGGGAAGACGACCAATTGCCGAGTCGCCCCCCAAACCTCGGATGTGCCCCCGAGACGACTGCTCTAAGCCCCGAGCCAACCAAAAATAACAAACTAAAATAAAAAACTACGTGCCCAAAGACACGCACTAAACCTACCCGGAAGGTTTGTTCTTTAAATACTCCCAACAAGTTATGTTATAGAGCCTAACTAATTAATGGAGCGTTCCAACTTTTCAATTTACAAATAGGCGGATAATATACAAATATATTCAATTCAATTATACTACCTTTTACCCTCCTTCAAATACAACGTTTTTTCAAAATCATTCGCACGAATCCAAACACAAATTTAGTTCGACGAGCCCCCAATTGTTACGCCCTTATAAGGGAGCAACAATGAAGGAAAACAATGAAGGAAAAAGTTTACGGCGGTTACAATACTCTTTTTATTTTCACATTCTTCATAACAAAGACTGTCTCTCAAGTTCTCGCAATACGCCGCAACACCAATCAACATCTTGGTCCTGGCCAGGGATCGATGTGACAGAATGGAATGCTCCATGAGGAAGCTTTTATTGACAGGCACACCTGTGCACCGGTGCACCCAATCCACCTGATTACCTCAGCTCCGCAACACACCTGTAGGAGGAGCAAAACACACCCAGACACGGCAAAGACAACAATACAAAGTATAGCCGTCACAATGGGTCCCATTGACTTCCATAGTAGGAAAAAAAATACTATGTAAGTCAATGGGTTCAACAGAAGAAAGAAATTCATACAGGTTTAAAACAACTTGAGGGTACATGAGTTAATGATGACACAATTTTCATTTTGAGGTGAACTATTCCTTTAAAAAGAATAAAGTATTTGTATTTTTAAATGTTAACTAAGATGCTTCTATCTATTGAATTTAAAATATTTTAAATATCAGTAAGCTTAATAAAATCATCATTTATTGGGTACTTTTGTGAGGTGAATGTCCTCAACTTTACCTTCTAAATTTAAACTTGTGAAAATGATTACAAAAATATTTGCAGATTATTTTTTATTGTTTTTAAAAAATGCATTTGTTATTTAATTTTAGATTTTCTTAAATCATGAATCTTTAAGTATATTTTATGTCACTACTGAAATTGTGTAGGTTTTAGTCCATTTGCTGAGACATTGCATTTAATCAGGAAATACTAGTGCTAAGAGTCAGCATGGTCAAATTAATGTTTGCAGCCTAAAACAAAAATATTTTCAATAAATTATTAAAATGTTTACACCTACTTTCTATTTTTTTCATGATCTAGTCATAATCGTTTGTCAATGCACTGCACTCAAAAATGGTATGTTGGATTTAATTAACTATGTTATGTCAACAGTTTGCTTTAATTAACTTTCTTATGTCAACAGGTTCCACGTAACTAGGTTACATTGGATTTAAGTAACATGATTAATTTCAGTTAATGAGCTTGTGCACTTAATAAGTGATTCATTGAGTGATGATTGATCATTATTGAAGACACCTA
Source organism: Squalius cephalus (assembly GCA_022829025.1). Lineage (NCBI taxonomy): Eukaryota > Metazoa > Chordata > Actinopteri > Cypriniformes > Leuciscidae > Squalius > Squalius cephalus. The sequence goes on along the minus strand of CM040794.1, from coordinate 4,718,542 downwards.
ATGTTAACAAGCAGAATCACCAAAGGAGAAAATCTCATTTTTAACTCACCATTATTGTGATCAGTGTTTGTTTTAGTTGGGCTCTTGATCCTTAAATATTTAACTTTAGATTTTGTTTGGCTGTTGTATCTGAGTTGTAACTCTCAGTTGAACAAAGAGAAAAGGTGATCGGTGGTGTTGGTTATGTTTAAACATAAAGTTGAACAAAGAGAAAAGGTGATCGGTGGTGTTGGTTATGTTTAAACATAATCATTAATTGACCTGAATCACTGAACTCATTAAGAGTCTAATCTCTGACTTAAATTACAGCATCACTGTGATTCTACAGCATAAGATCCAGAATTTTTTTAATAATCTAAAGGATTTTATAAGTTGTTCTGATAAAACAAAATCTTTCTTTTAGGCACACACAGACATCAAGAATCAGTGTATTAATCTCAACAATGGTGACAAACAGAATATTCATTTAGGGAAAGGAAATCACTAAGACAATTCCGATCATAATTTATTCATACCGCAATGCATGATGGGAGCCATGAATGAGTTTTGATTGGTGGCACCCAGAATGCTCTGCAGCATGCTTTATTATTGTCACTATTGTTGAGATTCACAGGCTGATTATTGATGTCAGGTCAGTGTGTCTAAATAAATTCTCAATAAAGTTCAAAGTCTTTTGGTCAGAACATTTTTTAAGTAATATGTTGGATTATATTGAATATGCTGGAAATATTTTGCTGTAGAATCACAGGCTGTTGTAATCAACAAGGCAGACATAACATGAGGTTTGTGATTCAGGTCAAGCTATGATTATGTCAAAACATAACCAACACCACCTGATCACCTTTCTCTTTGTTCATCTGAGAGTAACAACTCAGATACAACAGCCAAACAAAATCTAAAGTTTTTAAATATTTAAAATATTTAAGGATCAAGAGCCCAACTAAAACACACACTGATCACCATAACAGTGACTTGAGAAATTAGATTTTCTCCTTTGGTGATTCTGCTTGTTAACATTAGGTGTCTTCAATAATGATCAATCATCACTCAATGAATCACTTAATTAGCTCATTAACTGAAATTAATAATGTTACTTAAATCCAATGTAACCTATTTACGTGGAACCTGTTGACATAAAGTTAATTAAATCCAACATCGCTTTGTGTGTGCTGGGGGTCTGATTAAGCTGTATTTAGTCTGTATAAAGGCTCATTATTATGAATTATGGCTTATTAAAATACATGCGCTACTAATCTACTAATAGTTTAAATGAACATCTACTTATTGACTAGAATTTTATTCAGCATCCATTTTAAAAAACTATCGGTTGATTAATTCTTTATTGGCAAGTACGGCCTAGTTATCTGTAAAATCCTCTATCATTCAATTTCTAAAAATAGATAATTTCTGTCTGTTCAATGGCTTTTATGTTTGAATTTCTGTCAATATTCCTAATGTACATTTACAGATATTCTATATTTTTGTTAATTTTATTTAGGCTACTTTGTTTTTTGTCATTAGTAATAGAGTACAGAAATTATTTGAGATGTATTCTCAAAGATGTACTTATATTTTAATGAAGTGTTATGTGAAAAATCTTACCGATTGGTGAGCAGCAAAACTGTGGAGTTCTGCAATTGTTACTTTTGTAGATCCTTTATGTCTGTATGGAAAAGACACATCTGTCACGTCCATCCTTGTTGATCGATTGCATATCACGTCAAAATGGTCTTTGTCTGTGCGACATGTAAAGAAAAGTAAGAATTACTGAAAATAGTATTTAAGTAACAGCTAATATGTAAAATGTTATTACATGAAAAGCTGTACTTGTTTCCAAATGAATGAGAAAGAAAACATGTCAACATATTGTCTAAATGTACATATACAGTGAGAAATACATGTGTAGGCATACTTTACAGTTCTCTTACGAGAGTCCTCTCGTACTGCGTTTTTGCTAAAACGCTACGGGAAAAGACCTCTTTTCACGAGTTACTGAAGCAAAAAATTATCCTTATAATTTTGTATAAATGTAAAACGCAGCCAAAGGCAAGACGGCTCGCCCGCTCATTGGCTGCTCTGCGGCAACTGCATTAGCCTATCGAGCGAGGCCTGAGGTGACGTCAGGCCAATGAGGGCGCTTTGCGCCCTCCCCGCCACATCCCGCCGAAACAGGCGTGGCCTAGCCCTATAAAGGGAGCTCGAAAAGGCTGATTCTCTGATTTTTCATCTCTTCAGCGAAGCTCACGCATCGTTGGATCACGAGAGAAGCACAGCACGTCGTCTGAAAAGGCACCATCAGTGGGACGAGCCACTCCAGAAGCTGCTGGCCAATGCCGCCTTCACCGCCGTACCTGCTGCGCTATCCGGCGCGTATATCCTTTCTCTATACTGTGTTATTTTGTATGTACCAATTTACACTAAAAGAGCCGGGCGTCTTTTTCAAGACGCCCCCCCTTTCCTAGAGGATCTCGCAGCTCTCGCGCTCGCTGACGGCGACCGCCCTCACTCCGAGCCAATTGCCTATGATGACTCTGAGGACTCACCTGGCATCCTTCTCCGAGGCTGCTCCTTCTGGAAGTGGAAGGTCGGGGTTAGTTTTTCTTTACTTTACAAGAAAGCTACTCTGAAAAGAAAGTAGAAGAAAGAAGAAAGCTTTACAAGAAAGCTACTCTGCCTCTGCATGTTGACGCCCAACGCAGTCGAAATCCTGTGTTCCCCCTGTGGCTCAGTGGTGAAATTATAGGTTTTTCGCACGGGAGACCGGGGTTCGAATCCCGGTCTAGCAGCATATATTTATGCCGCCAATGCCTTGCTCTGTCAGTCCCCTGATGGCGACTGCAGAGATGCATTTTGCAGCCAGCAGGTGCGTAGTACCCGCTTGCCTGCAACCGAACACCGTTTCTACGGTTCCCGTGCGTCACTGGCGAAAGGAGAATGGAGTGTTTTTAGCCCCGCTGAAACCGGGCGATATCCACTCTTCTCACATTCTGGCACTTTTCAGGCGTCTGAAAATGTCAGTATTGCATGTTGTGTGGCCTATGGTCAGAACGGGAGAAGCTCCAACATATCAACTGCCTGGAAATGCTGGCAGTGGACAACGCGCTGACGCGTTTTCGTCCCCAAATAATGGGCCGCCACGTCTTAGTCCGCTCGGACAACACGTCTGTGGTATCCTATATAAATCGCCAGGGCGGTCTCAGATCCTAAAACCTATACAGGCTGGCAGAACGCCTCCTGATATGGGCTCAGCGCAACTTGCGCTCGCTGAGAGCAGTTTACGTGCCTGGGCTCCAGAATTTGGGACCAGACAGGCTGTCCAGGAACAACATTCCATCGAGCGAATGGTCTCTGCACCCACAAACAGTCCAACTGTTGTGGGAGAGATTCGGCAGAGCGGAGGTGGACCTGTTCGCGTCTCACGAAAACGCTCACTGCCCCGCGTTCTTTTCCAAGAGCGAGAGCGCGCTGTCCCGAACATGGCCGCGCTGTCCGCTCTACGCTTTTACCCCCGTCTCTCTCCTGCCCCAGGTGATAGAACGGATCAGGGAAACAAAATGCTCAGTACTGCTTGTAGCACCGCTCTGGGGAAACCAACCATGGGTCCCAGCGCTGATGCAGTTAGCAGACACTGCCCCGTGGCCAATACCACTGTGGAGGGACCTCCTCTCTCAGGCCAGGGGTTCGATCTGGCATCCTCACCCGGAGTTGTGGTCCCTCCACGTGTGGGCGCTCAACGGGTACCCGCTGACCTCTCAGTGGGAGTGCTAAATACTATCACTCAGGCTAGAGCTCCGTCTACTAGACGGGTTTATGCCTCGAAGTGGTCGGTATTCCCCAGCTGGTGCACAGCTCGGGGTTGCTCACCCCTCGATTGTGGGGTGACGGAGGTTCTCTCCTTCCTACAGGAGCTGTTGGATAGGGGCAGAGCCCCTTCCACGCTCAAAGTCTATGTGGCGGCTATCGCAGCGTTCTCTACAACAACGCTCGGTCAGTCAATAGGAAGGAACGATTTAGTCATCCGCTTCCTCAGGGGAGGCTTTAGTCATCCGCTTCCTAGGAGGCTGAATCCTCCCAGACCTCCTTCAGTCCCTATGTGGGACCTCTCTACGGTTTTGGAGGCCATGAAGGGTGACCCTTTCGAGCCTATCCAAACGATTAGCCTCAAGCATCTGTCTTTCAAAACAGTGTTTTTGTTGGCTCTCGCTTCAGTGAAGCGCGTGGGTGACCTGCACGCGCTCTCAGTGAGCGCGGCGTGCTTAGGGTTTGGGCCAAGTGACTCGAGTCATTCTCAAACCTAGGCACGGTTACGTTCCAAATCCCTCAACACACCGTTTCAGGCTCAGGTTATTTCCCTGTCTGCCCTGCCGGTGTCGGGCGAGGAAGGGGACGCAAGTTTTCTTTGCCCTGTTAGGGCTCTAAGAGCTTATGTGTCTCGCTCGTCTGTTTTCAGACAGACTGAGCAGTTATTTGTCTCGTTCAGCGGACGTTCCAAGGGAATGGCTGTTTCGAAACAAAGCCTATCCAGGTGGATAGTTGACGCTATAGCGCTGGCATACACCGCCAAGGGCTTACAATGCCCGTTGGGTGTCAGAGCGCACTCCACGAGAGGCGTCGCCTCTTCGTGGGCTTGGTCTAGCGGGATTTCCTTGCAAGACATATGTATGGCGGCAGGCTGGACCTCGCCGTCTACATTCATGAGGTTTTATAACCTAGAGGTTCCCGCCTTGCAGGCTAAGCTATTGTCGGTCTAGGCGAATCAGTTCTGTCTGATTAGGACACTGAGGTCGCGAGCACGGTGCGCTGCCGACTGTCATGCTATGGGCAGTATTGCGTAAGACCCGCTTTTTCCCACATTAGTTCAGGCTCCCCGCCTTGTCTATGTGATGTCATATTATTGCGTCTGCGGACGAGTACTGCGTTCCTTGCCGTGCATGCGATTCTCTTGGTTCGCTTCGGTGATGAAAAAAATCAGAGAATCAGCCTTTTCGAGCTCCCTTTATAGGGCTAGGCCACGCCCGTTTCGGCAGGATGTGGCGGGGAGGGCGCGAAGCGCCCTCATTGGCCTGACGTCACCTCAGGCCTCACTCGATAGGCTAATGCAGTTGCCGCAGAGCAGCCAATGAGCGGGCGAGCCGTCTTGCCTTTGGCTGCGTGCTGCTGCAACGCGTTTTACATTTATACAAAATTCTAAGGATAATTTTTTGCTTCAGTAACTTGTGAAAAGAGGTCTTTTCCCGTAGAGTTTTAGCAAAAACGCAGTACTCGTTCCCTCTTCTAGAGAGAACCGAGGTTACGTTAGTAACTGAGTACGTTTTATGATACAATTTACAACAGATGCATTTTTTTTATTTAATTTAAAAAAAGTAGCTGTAATTACTCTATAATTATTATAATATGGACATTTTTTTACTGAACTTTCTGATAACATTTAAAAATGTGATGGTTATATCTTATTTTCTTTTTTTTGGTAAAAATGTTATTACATTTTTTTAATTGTAATGTTATTTTCTGTGAAATTGTGGATAAATAAATTGATTTTTTTACTCATACAAGAAAAGGGATGGTAAAAGGTTGAGAAATTAATTTGAATTGGAAATTTTCATAACTTAAATCATATATTTGTTGTTGTGTAGAAACTAATTATGTTAAAGGTTTTCAAGAGTTCAGTTGCTATGTCAACTAAATGTATCTTCATATAAAAAAAATATATAAGGGGTGTGCAAACATAGATATCATATAAAGGCTAGATGTCTTAAGGCGGAGTCACTTCCGGCATCACCGGCGGCCATCTTAGGACAGGACTCTGTGAATTAAGGTGAGTGAGCAGCACGCACACAAATCCTCTTATCTCGCTGAAATCTGGACAGATTTACAAACGGTTTGGTTTCTTACAAACGTTATTAACGTGGCTATAATTCTGAATGCTTAAACATTTTGAACATAATTATTCATATGTATGCAGTATAATAGCTACATCTCTGACGTTTATAACAAACCAAACCGTTTGAAAATCGGTAGAAAATTGAGCAAGTTATGGTTATTTAAAAGTACATGCACCATGTTATGAGTGAGCGAGCATCCTGTCGTAAGATGGCCGCCGTGTGCGGATGTCGAGCTCCATTGGCCAGCAGCGCGGACGAGCCATCTAGCCTTTATATGATATCTGGCTGTGTCCAAATTCAGGGTCTGCATCCTCCTTAGGATCCTTCCTACCCGGTTGAAGGAGGAGGGGTCCTCCGACGACCGCAAAACCCGGAAGTCGGTGTTTGTGAATTTGGACAGCCTACCCTTCATTCAGTTCCCTCCCTTACCCGTTGCTCATATCCTGTCGCCTAGCAACCGTGACGCTAAGCAAAAAAGCCGGAAAATGGACAAACAACGAGTTATTCTCCTCATTTTAATTATTTTGGAAGAATTAAAGCAATTAAATACATTAAATACTTTCTTTGCTCGTTGTCGGAGAGTTTTTTATTTCAGACTACAAGACAGTCATATTCAGGTAAGCCATTATAGACTATTTTTATTTATGTTTTTAAGTATTCTGCTAATTTCCCCTACAAAGTCATTGAGCCGAAGCATAAACTTTAGCTTGTTTTGTCAGAGAAACTCTATCTATCTATCTATCTATCTATCTATCTATCTATCTATCTATCTATCTATCTATCTATCCACCCATATATCTATCTATCTATCTATCTATCTATCTATCTATCTATCTATCTATCTATCTAATGATATGATTCATGAAGAGTTCAGATGCAAAAGCCTCTAAGTGCCATCTGAAATTTTCTTCTAGAATGATCATTTTTATCAAGCTCATATATTTAAGTTCAGTAATTTCACTAGATGACAATTAATAGGTAATCTTCATTGCCATTTAAGTGAAATTACTGAACTTAATTACTATATGAGCTTGAAAATTTCAGATGGCACTTAGAGGCTTTTGCATCTGAACTCTTCATATATATATATATATATATATATATATATTTATATCAATTTTTATATTTATATCAATAATATGTATATAATTATTCATGTAATATAATGTGCATTGTATTAAAAAATAATTGGAGTTTTGATATTTAAAGTTGTCTTAAGGTAGAATAATGCTTTTATCTGTTAAACACTTATTCTAATGTACTAATTTTATTATGTATTTGTTCTCTACTTTTCCTTAACCAGACCAGACCCCGTTACTGCAGGATTAACCTGAGTGTCCCAGTTTTGGACCGTTTCTTCAGCCAGGAAGATCCCCGACCAGACTTTCGGCTGAGCAGGGAGTCTCTGGCAGTGTTGCAGAACCTCCTGAACCAGGAGAGAAGACATGGGTGGGGTGCTACAATAGAGACCCTGGTGTTTCTCTTCTGGTTGGCCTGTGGAGCATCCTACAGGGTGGTCTCAAGAGTGTTTAGGATGCCCCGGTCCACCGTCCACTACATTGTCCACCGAGTGACTGAGGAGGTGGTGGCCATTCGCCACAAGGTCATCTTCCTCCCGAAGACCCCGGAGCACCTGGAAGAAGTGTCCCGCGGGTTTGCAGGGCTGGCACGCCACAGAGCTTTTATCAAAGCTGCAGGTGCCATCGACGGCTGTCACATACGCATCAAGCCTCCGAGCGGCCCTGATGGTCAGTGCTACAGAAACAGGAAACTCTTTCCATCCGTAATCCTTCAGGCTGTTTGTGACCATCAGGGCCGCTTCATCGATACGTACGTGGGCTGGCCTGGATCGGTGCATGACTCCAGGGTACTCCGCCACAGCCCACTGTACGCTCAGTCATCCTACCCTCCTCCAGGGCATTTCATCTTGGCCGATGGAGGATATCCATGCCTCCAACGGCCTCTCCCCCTCATCACTCCTTACAAGAGGCAGGTGCAAGGTGTGGGAGCCCAGCGCTTTAACAGCCATCATTCCAGGGCACGCTCCATTATAGAGCGTGCTTTCGGAATGATGAAGACAAGGTTCCGGTCCATCTTCCTGCAAGCGCTGGAGGTGCACCACACCTTTGCTCCTCATGTAAGTTACCAGCCAGTGTTATATTAATTTTTTTTTTTTCAATATCACAATATACTAAATTTATATATGCTATTGCAGGTTGTGGCAGCATGCACCATCCTCCACAACATCTGCCTCAGTGCTGGAGACGTGTTGGCACCTGAGGATGAGCCTGAGGACGATGTGGAGGAAGATGAGGGGGAGGCTGACATGGAGGCCGTCAGCGGTGCTCAGTGGCGGGACCAACTCTGTGCTGAGGTGTCTGCCCTGGAGGTTGTACCACCAGGTCATGACTACCTTTAACAAGTAAGTAAACAATAACTTTAATATCTTATTTAAAAAGTACTTTGTCATGAAAGGATTGGATTCAATTTCTCCTGTTTACATATTTATTAATGCATGTTACAGATGTGACAGCCGTTGATTGAGTCGCTCTGCAAACCCTGCTGGTGGACGATGTAGTGGACAATGGGAGGAGACATCCTGAAGCTCTCTGCAGACCACCCTGTGATGTTTCACTCGCCAACCAGAGGACCAGCCACGGATCCCTGCTGCACTCCATCCATGTCTCTCATCCTTTCAGTGGCTCCAGCAACACTGCCAGGGACTCCCGTTGTAATTACATAAAAATGGTCCAATTAATTAATTAAGATTAATCCTGCAGTGATTTGTTAAAATCTGTTGTCCTGTAAATAGTTCTGTAGTTTTAATTGCAGTTAACAGTTATTAATTTGTTTTATTTCTATTTTTTTTATTGTAAAAATCTGTTGTCCTGTAAATAGTTTCTGTATGTTCTTGAATTTTGTTACCTCAATTTTGTTTTCTGAATATTATTATACACTTAATTTTCTTTACAAATGTTCCTTTTACTTTGAAAAGTATGGAAAATAAAAAAGAAATACAATGAATGAGAAGTATTTCTTTCAAACAATTTATTTCAATTGATTTCAAACAACTGAAGCTAACAATGGAAAAAACAATGGAAAAAATGTAATCCCTCCCACCCCCCAAAAAAAATTTTATTCGGGGACCCAACGCTCCAGAATGGAGAAGAGCCTGTCCATCCTCTGGCTGCTCTCCTGTGCCCTCCTCTCTTCAGCCTGTGCTCTCCTCTCTTCAGCCTCTCTCTGCTGCCTCATGTCATCCCTGATGAGGTCTAACAGCTCCTGGTCACTGTCCCTTCTCCTCTTCTTCGCTGCTGGCTGCCTATCTCCTTCCCTCTCTTCTTCCTCTCTCTCCTCTTGGTCACTCACTGCTGCACTTGGCCCTGGAGTGTCCATAGGGATGGAGGCAATAAGGACAGGGGGGCAAATTGAAGGCCTTTGTCCTAAAACCTCATCCATTTGGACAAACCAGGGCCAAGTAGCAGCAGTGGGCTTCCCACTCACTCCCTCTCCTGACCCTGGATACTTGCATTCCTAAAGACAAGTAAAAATCTAAACTGTTCACAAAACATGTAAGCTTAAACCTAGGATTTTTTTAACTGTTACTAACAAAAATATTATTTTCTATATATGGACATACTTTATATTTCTTTTTTAAATTATCCCACTTTTTCTTTGCTTGGGCTGGTGTCACTTTACCAGACAGGCCCATCTTCTCCAAAACTATCCTAATGTAGGAGAAAAAGAGAAAATATTGGAATTGTGTTAATCACAGATATCAAAACGACAATTGTGGAACAATACTGTACAGAATTATACCGCGTTCCAGGCAACCTGTAACCTGTGTTTTTCCAACCTTATACCCGTGAAAGTGCACTGGAACGGCAGTCAAACCCGTGACTGCCCACCCGTGAACTCGTACTAGATCGATGTACTCCCAGTTACGAGTTGAAAAAACACGGGTTACAGGTTGCCTGGAACGTGGCATTATACTACAAAATGACAAAACAAAAGAAGTAAGAAAATGTTTCAGCTGTTTAATGACTGCAGGAAATGTTATCTGTACTGCACAAAACAAAAAGAAACAAAACTGCCTTGATATTACAATGGGATTTCTAAATAGATTTATTCCTGTACCTCCATCCCACAGTGGCAGAGTTCTTTGCTCCGGTGAAGAGCTCATCGTTCTCTCCCCGGAGCTTTATAAACCCTTCTGTCTGCTCTTTCGTCCCTAGAAGCATTAAAAACAGCTCCAATCACTAACAAATTAGCTGTGTGTAAGGGGATATTCACACAGCAGTAAGGAAGAAGCTAGTTTATGAAAGTAAACAAATGTACATATAAACGTACAAATGTAAAAAAAAAAAAAAAAAAAATGCTTAACGCTAAAAAACATGCCTAACTAGACAACCGCTAAAAATATATATTTTTTTGAAAAGCCAGTTTTTAAAAAACTTACATCGAAAAGAATAGTCATCTCCCACTCCGCTACCGCTCGCTTCGTCCACCATTACGCTCTTACGCTCTGCCGAAAAGAATTATGGGATAGGTAGGGCGGGAAAGGATCCACCACACCCATCCTTCCAATTCGGGGAAAAGGAGGACGTATTTGTGGGCCGCATTTGAAGGATCCTACGAATTTGGACAGCCTTCGTCGCGGCGCTGTGACGTTACATCCTTCAAATGAGTACTCCGAAGGATGTAGACCCTGAATTTGGACACAGCTTCTATGTGTGCAAAAGGCTCAAGTGATGTGAGCTTGACCGAGCATGTACAACGCGTGTCCGCTCAGACCACGCCCCCTTTCTGACATGTTGCGACATGCCCTGCTGTCAGTCGAGTTTCAGTTAAGCTTAAGTTAAGCTTCAGGTTGTGTTCGTGTGCGTCAGTGACCACAAGTAAGTTACAATTATATTGTATAGATAAGTTAATATTAGCAATTCATGTGAGTTTACAGTCAGTGACAGCCTTTATCTCTGTTGTATGCATAGATTGTATGATTTTCTTTTTGTATTTCACATTTCAGGACATGTTTAGCACTGTTTATGTAGTATATGCGGCTGCATCGAGGTAATTAAAGTAACTCAAGTCTGTGAGTATTGATGCTAGTTACATTGAGGTCCCGCTAGAGGGCAGTGTTATGTTGTGGATGTGTAGAAGTTGTGGCATCCGGTCTGGGTGTGTGTGTTCTAGTTGCGGTATTAAAGGTGATCAACAGACACAGTGCTCTCCTCTAATGTTTTATATGAACAAAAACCCACATAGCAAGAACATGATAGTTTATTTAAGTAACTAGGAAGAGTTATTAGCCTCAATTGTGTTTATGTTAGTTAACATCGATGTTTATTTCCTTTCCTTTAGAACCACACCTACACTGTAAAGTTTATAAGAAATAGTGCCTGTGCATCTGTATTTCAGAAGTGATATTAAACCCTTAAACGCATATCTCTGCCTTCCGTGTCCTGACTAGACACCCCATATCGCTGACTAATTTCATAACCAGTAGAGCCCCATTACAAGGGGTTTGCATGAATACTTATAGATCCATATAGAGCAAGGGCGGCTGGCCAATAGAGGGCTCTAGGGCGCCGCCCCCCCCATGAGCCAAACCACAGTTTATGAGCCACACTCATTAAATAAATAAGTAAATACATACATACAAATTGTCAGTATTTGCGTGTTTGAGATATTAAATACACTCAGTATATGTGAAAAATATGATAGAAATTCAAAATATCTGCTTTTTCTACACATCCCCTCCACTTGCGTGCACGTCTCATCAGCTCTGGGCGCTGGAGAGAGGCGCCCCAGAGAGGCGGGCCTGTGGAGCAGTTAAGCTATTTGCTGATTTAAGATATACATGTTTGACATAAACTGTAGCCAATCAGCGAGCTCAAATCTAGTCAGCTATGGGCGCTTCTGTTTAGCGCCCCAAGCTGCGCGCGCCCGAGCAGAGGCGCGCCCATCTCTATCAGACAGCGGTCTATCCTATCGGGCTGGCTAGCTGGCAGGCACGTGCACACATAGACATCAAAGGGGGCTTGAGCACCTGCCCTTTTTATTCCTGGAGAGAAAGTGCCCTTTTTTCTGGGGTGCTTTTTAAAATAATAATAATAATAATATATATTCCTGTTTGCGCACATCTTCCCTGTCAAACAAATATATTTATTGAAGAATAGTATATCTAAATATCAGGCCAGGAGTTCTGAAGCGCTCCCTCTCTATATACTTTACTCTCTATATACTCTATATACTTTTTTGTTTAAAAAAAAAGAAAAAAATACATAATTATGAGAAGTGCCCTTTATTTCACTTGAGCCCCTGCCCCTCAAAATGTCTGTGCACGTCCCTGCTAGCTGGATGCGGTCATGCTAATGCCTTGTTTTGCTTTCCGTGATTACTTTTTAAAACAACAGCGACAGATCCAGCATGGACAGTTACCGGAGTGAGGGACCTGTCTGAGAAAGTAACTAAACTGTTTGAGTTAAATTTCAAATGCAAATGGAAAGTTTGTGCAATTTGTTTGTTTTTGTGTAAGAATGCCTCAGTCTTGTAATATGGCATTAAATAATTACTGACTTTTTGACAGAGCACTGGTATCATGCAGTTTGTGTTAAAATGTGTTTGGGTGGTTAATCCTAATAATTATTTGTAATATTATTATTATTATTATTATTATTATTATTATTATTATTATTTGCTTTACAAAGATATGTAAAGGCAGTGGTTCTCAAACTGGGTTTGTGGTGGTTCTTAAACCGTGAGGTGACAGGAACGGGAACAAAATGCTGAATTTTGCTGTTCCTTAAACTGAGCATGCGTTTCTCTCAGGTTAAATGCTGTAAATACATGACATCCGATCAAATTACCTAATCTTTTGCGGTCAAAACTGTATGTGTTTAAGCAGCGTGTATAGGCTATATGACAGGTCTCGTGCAGATTGCTGCCTTGGCAAATCTATACTGCCGTTCTCGACAATGTACCACGCGTTACCTTTGTAAAAGTAGGGATTTAGTACTTACTAGCATGAAGAAATATAGACAGGCTATGCATGGAGATCGATATAAGATTCAAACTCTCTTCGAGACAAAGCCATACCCTGTGTGAGTTCCTGTGTTTAATGTTGATCACATTATATGAACATCCACACGATTGCAAATGTCACATTGATTTTATACAACAGTTCAACAAACGAAATATTAAAATGAAGTGATGTTCATTTTCAACACAGTTGTCAGTATTTTTACAATAAAATAATAGCTCCAACGAAAGCCACAGCAGAACTGCAGCACACAGCAGTGTTTGTGAACGAATCTGCGGCTTTGAACGAATCATTAGAGTCAATGATTCAATGATTAATTCATAAATACTGCCACTTGCTTCATTACTGGATGACTCACCACTGGCGGTTTTAATTTAATATCTAAAAGCATCACTTCGTTTTTACCATCATTGCATATTTATCTATTTAACATTTTTTAAATTTAAAGCATTATTTATTTTATAAAGGTATTTGCAGTAATGCAAAAATCGATTTAAGGGGGCAAATATTGTCCCTTACTGAAAAAGGTGTGACTGAAGAGTGTGGGTGCGCAGAAGGATATTAAGCATCTTGGGGTACAACTCTAAAAAGTTTGAGAACCACTGGGAGTGGGTTAAGGAATAGAACAAAATAAACATCAAAGCACAATGTGCACATAACATTACCAAGGGCAGAAAGTAGGCCTAATAGCCTACTCCCATGGTTTGAATATGAGGAAATGACGTAACTACATGTACACGTGCACGCTGAGCTATGCTCCCACAACTTATGTTGCATTAACTATTTAAATTAAGCTATGCTTTAACTGAACTTCATTCACAACGGAAGAAACTTTACCATCCTGCTATTATGCCTCCAAAAGTTGGGAAGAGCAGAGTTGATCAAGGAGTTACAAGTTCTGACGACGGGGGAGAAGTGCTGACATTGGCGTCCATAGCCACCCTGTTAGAGGAGAACCGAAAAGCCCTTACAGCTGATTTCAACGCTTGCATGGTGAAACTTGAAAAAAAGCTTGATCGTATTCAAACTACGGTGACGGATCACGCTGTAAAGATCGGAGATCTCGAATTGAATGCTAACCTGCAGGACGAACGTCTGCTAGCTCTGGAAACTACATGTACCAAGCTAACTGAGAGCAATGCTAAACTTGTTGCTAAAGTTATTGATCTTGAATCTCGTAGTCGGCGCAAGAATATCAGAGTGCTTGGTCTTCCGGAATCGATCGAGGGGTACAATCCCACTACTTTCTTTTCAAAGATGCTTGCTGAGATCTTTGGCGATAAGATTCTTGACTCTCCGCCGGAATGCGACAGAGCTCACCGGACCTTCATTGGGAAACCACAGCCGGGTCAGCGGCCGAGACCGGTGATCGTCCGCCTTCAGAGTTTCCAGGTAAAGGATAAAATAATTCGCGAAGCACGGTCAATGAGAGGGAAGCTGAAGTATCGGGATAACCTGATCTCCATATATGAGGATTACGCTCCGGAGGTTTTGGAACAACGACAACAATACCGAGAGGTAATGACTGAGCTATATAAACTAGAACTTAAACCAGCCCTGCTGTTCCCTGCCAGGCTCACCATTAAACTGAAAGAGGGAGGCAGGAAAGGATTTGCATCAGTCGCGGAAGCCAAAGATTATATAGCATCTTTTCGTTAAACCATGCTATTCACTTCACTAATCACTGTGCACGATTGCATTTGTCTGCCCCGGGGAGTGTGTGTGTATACCCTAGTTCGTAAAACGGTAGTATGCTTATCAGACTGTTAAGTAAAGTATTGATGATCATGGACTTGATTTTGATTAATGACGCTCTAAGACTTTACTATTGAGACATTGTTTTTCAGAGGTGACTCACTCTTCCCCTATCATGTGTTCTGGTATTTTATTGTATGCATCTCATAAAGGGGAGAGTTATTTTGTTTTCTTTTGAAGTACAGCGCCTGACGTTATCCTTCAGATTTGGCTTTAATTTATTTTCCTTATAAGCTCTCAATGTAATGCTGTGGGTAGAGAGCTAATTAAATAGGGAGCTAGTTTAGTTTATTATAGCAGTAGATTAACGTTATCTGTGTAAACATGTCTGTGTATGTATGTATGGGTTTTGTGTGTATATGTTATTTTTATTTTTATATGATCCCAGCAAACTTCTTGCCTAATCAACTTATCAAACTAATCAAATCAAATACGATACTATTATTTTATGGCCTTTGATGAATTGAATTATGATGGAGAGGATGTAAAACATTGTACTGATATAGATAATAATTTAAATTGCAGATATTACACTCCTGAACAATTAAAAAGCTTAAATAATACAGTTGTTCATTTCTGCACCTTAACATTAGAAGCTTGGGTAAACACCATGAAGAATTAGTTACTTTACTTTCTAATTCTGACTGTAGCTTTGATGTTATTGGTTGCAGTGAAACCTGGCTTAATGATAGGACCTTTACTGATATTCTCAACCTAGATGGATATAAGCTCATTACCAAGAATAGGCTTGGCCGTACTGGTGGTGGTGTTTGTTTATATGTTCACTCCAGATATCATATTAATGTTTGTGATGATGTTGTCTTAGATCACTTTTTATTGAGATAAACCTCCCTAATGCAAAAAAAATTATAGTAGGAGTGATTTATCGCCCTCCTGACTCTGACCTTGATGTTTTCGAGGGTAAACTGGAGGACATTTTATTTTTCATAAACAAGAAAAACAAAGATTGTGTCATACTTGGGGACTTCAATATTGATGTCTCCAAAGATGACGTTGTAAAAAGAAACTTTGTTAATACTTTGCACTCATTTTCTTTTTTTTGTACTATAAATCAATTTACCAGAGTAACGCGTTCTACTAGGACAGTTATTGACAATATCATCACAAACATTCGAAATACTAGACTAGAATCTGGAGTTGTGTTATCTGACATTACTGACCATTTTCCGATTGTATTGTTCCTAGATCTTGCAAATAAGAACGAATTACCACGGAAAAAAACAAAAATTAAAGTAATAAATGAGAGAGCCCTGAAACTACTGAGTGAAAACTTGCAGGCTAAAACATGGAAAGCAGTCTATGACAGCAACAATGCTGATATTGCGTATGATAACTTAATAAAGGAGATTACAAGTTCTATTGGTTGTACTATTCCTGAAAAGAACGCCAGACACCGTGCAACTGGTCTCAACCCTTGGCTTACAAAGGGTATCTTAAAATCTATTACCCATAAAAATAAGCTTTATAAACGGTTCTTAAAATGTCCAAGTGCTACGAACAAGGACACATATACTACTTACAGGAATAAACTTACTAACATAATAAGGAAAAGTAAAAGTAACCACTATACATACCTCCTAAAAGCGGCACATGGTGACTCTAAGAAGTCTTGGAAAGTACTAAATGAAGTTCTTAACAAGAGCAAAAACAACGCTGTGTTTCCAGATTCTGTGGGCATACACTTAAATTTGGGTAATAAATATACGCATGACATTGATTTAGCAAATAATTTTAATAACTATTTTAACTCTATTGGGGAAAAACTTTCTAACAAAATAGTTCAACCTCTGGGTATCACTTTTGACCACTACTTGCGGGGCTCCTATGTAAATTCTTTTTTTATGAAACCAACTAATTGCGATGAAGTCTATAAAATAATTACAAATTTACGTAGCACGTACACTGCTGGTGAGGATGAAATTTGTAGTAAAGTTCTGAAAGCCATAGCATATAATATCATGGAGCCATTGACTTATTGTATTAATCTCTCTCTGTTCTCTGGAATTGTACCAAAAAGGACAAAAATTGCCAGAATGATACCAGTGTTTAAATCTGGAGATAAAAATGATATGTGCAATTATCGTCCGATATCAATCTTGCCCACAATCTCAAAAGTTTTAGAGAGAGTAGTGTACAATAGGCTATATGGCTACCTTGATAAATTAAATATTATTTCTTCTTCTCAATATGGTTTTAGAAAAAAAAGAAGCACATGTATGGCGGTACTCGATTTGATTGAAAAGATCAATGATGCCATCGATAAAGGTGATACCGCTACTGGTATTTTTTTAGATTTATCTAAGGCGTTTGATACTATTGATTTTAACATCCTCTTGAATAAATTAAACCATTATGGAGTTCGAGGAATAGGCCTTAGCTGGTTTACAAGTTACCTACTTGATAGAAAGCACTATGTAAGTATCAATGACCAAATTTCAATAAGTAAACCCATTAAATGTGGAGTCCCTCAGGGATCCATTTTGGGCCCTCTTCTTTTTTTAATATATATAAATGATTTTGAAAATTCAACAATGGCTTTACACAGGGTCTTATTTGCTGACGACACAAACCTATTTATGGCTCATAAGAGTCCAGATGTGATGGAAGAAACAATAAATAGAGAGCTAAGAAATGTTGCTATCTGGTTTCGGTGTAATAAATTATCTCTTAACATAAACAAGACAAACTACATTGTGTTTCATTCCAAAAAGAATCAATTGGCTAATAAGCATGTTTGTCTTAAAATGAATGAACAAATTATTGAAAGAGTAAACACCACTAAATTTCTTGGAGTCTTTATTGATGAATGTCTACAATTTAAATATCATATTGATCAGTTAGTAAACAAATTATCAAAATACGTTGGACTATTTTTCAAAGTAAGACATTTTCTTCCACAGTCAGCACTTGTCATCTTATATAAAACCTTGTTTGAGTCACATTTAAATTATTGTAACGTTATATGGTGTAACACTTTTACTAGCTACTTGATAAAAATACAGTCTTTACAGAAAAAAATTATTAGGGTATTAACGTGGTCTGAGCAAAATACCCCTTCGCGTCCTTTGTTTTATCGCCTTGGTTTATTAAGACTTACAGAATATAATGCTTTTCATAATGCCTGTACGATATTTCAGGTTGTCCATAAGCTAAATTACCGATTGTGTGAACTTGTCCCAATCAGTCGACCCCAGCATACACATCATACAAGGGAAAAACATTTAATTACTGGAAAAATAAGACGATTGAAATGTACGAGCCTGAGTGTAGTCTGTAGAGGTCCGCAGATTTGGAACGAGCTTGAGGAAAATCTTAAACTTTTGCATTCTATCTCCGCTTTTAAGAAACATCTTAAGGTAAAAATGCTATTAACATACACCATTTGAATACTTCAGTATTATACTTGTGCTGGGATTGTCTGTTTGTTGTGTCTTGTTGTATTTATTATATTATTTATTTGTGTCTATGGATTTAGTCTATTTATTTTATCTCTTTTTTTTTTTTTGTATGTTATTTATTTGTTGTATGTTGGTATTGGGCCCCCTATTAAAAGCTTTTAATAGCTTGTTTGGGGTTCCCCCTTTTCACACAATAATCATCCTATAACTATAACTACTGCAATTTTGTATTTGTCTTTAATATGACGTGTGTGAAATAAATAAATAAATTAAATAAATAAATAAATAAATGACACAGCCCCACCTAAGATATTTTTCACCAGCCGCCACTGATATAGAGATCTGCACTCCCCCGCGGAATACTGCGGGACGCGTGGGACTAGATCAGTGGTCTCCAACATGGTGCCCGCGGGCACCTGGTAGCCCGGATGGAGTCTCTGAGTCACCCTCCGAGCACGTTCTATAAATAGCCTGAATTGTAATCTTTTTGTTTTTTTTGTTTGTTTTTTCACGTCGAGTCAACGTACGTTGACATACATTACGTTGTGCAAAAAAAGGCGCGGCGGTCTCGGGCAGACGGTACATACATGAGATAAATTGAACTATAAAAAAGAAAAAAATATTAATTATGGCTGATGATGCAGGTCATGCAAAAAAGAAGAAGACTTATTATTTTAACGAGGAGTGGGAGACAGAATTCCTCTTCACCAACGTTAAAGATAAAGCTGAATGCCTCGTCTGTGGAGCTAGCATTGCGGTTGCCAAGAGACACAATGCGGAGAGACATTTCATCACAACCCACAAGACCTTCAATGTTCGTTATCCACCAGGTACATCACTTAGAAAAGAAAAAGTTAGTGAGATGAAAACAACATTAAGCAGGCAGCAATCATTTTTTACAAAACCCGCTAAAAAGTCACAGGCTGCAACCGAAGCTTCATTTAGAGTTGCTCATTTTTTAACGAAACACAAAAAACCTTTCTCTGATGGTGAAATTGTCAAGGGAGCAATGACTGTGATAACCAACACTCTGTTTAAAGATCACAAGAATGGAAAAGAAATAATGTCCTCAGTCCCCGATGTTCAACTCGGGGCTAACACTATTGCGAGACGAGTCTCGGCTATGTCAGCAAACGTAACGGAGCAGCTGGAGAAAGACTTGGGTTCGTGCAAATGGTTCTCCATCCAGTGTGATGAATCTGTGGATTCTAGTAGTACAGCGCAGCTCATGGTTTTCATCAGAATGGTATTCAGTGATTTGTCAGTGAAAGAGGAATTTTTAACATTACTGCCCCTCAAGACAACAACGAGGGGTGTTGATATTTATGATGCGGTGAAGAAGTACTTCATGGAAAATAACGTGCCATTTGAAAAGTTGATATCGGTAACAACTGATGGAGCCCCTGCAATGACTGGCCAGCACGCAGGCTTCGTTGCGCTATGCAGAGGAGACCCAGATTTCCCAAAGTTTCTACATTACCACTGCATTATACACCAACAGGCACTGTGCGCCAAAGTGATGGGATTTGATCACGTCATGACTCCAGATGTTAAAATCATTAACAGCATCCGGTCCAAAGCGAAAAAGCAAAGGTCATTCAAGGTACTTCTGGAGGAGCTGTCAGCTGAATATGGTGACCTATTGCTTCACACTGAAATTCGATGGCTGAGCAGAGGAAGGATTTTGCAACGTTTTTTTATCACTTTTGTGTGAAATCAAAGTGTTCATGAAATCCAGAGGGGAGGACACCTCCATGCTTCAGGACACTGAGTGGCTACTGGACCTTGCCTTCCTAACTGACATCACTGTGAAACTGAATAATTTGAACTGTGAACTGCAAGGCAAAAGTAAGACAATCAGTGAGATGATCAGTGCTGTAAATGCTTTCAAAGCCAAGATTAGCCTTTTCTCCACGTACTTGCAGAGGAAGAAATTGCATCACTTTCCATCCATGCAGTCGATGCTAAGGGTTGGTCAGGTTATGGCAAACAAAAATGGTCCCACTTTATATTAAGTGGCGTTAAGTACTATGTACTTGCATTGAAAAATAAGTACAATGTACTTTTTGTGTTCATGTTGTATTGTAAAACACTTTTGCTGCTATTGATGTGTGATACGGGTAAAGTTAGGGACAGGTGTGGTGGATTGGGTAGGTTTAAAGGGGACCTATTATGCAAAATTCACTTTTGTATGGTGTTTGGACATAAATGTGTGTTGGCAGCCACCCTACAGTGATAAAAATCCACTCACTCCTTTTTTTTTAATCTCCATAAATCAAAAGCAGTCTCTCCAAACGACCCGTTTTCAGAATGTGGCTTTAGTGACATCACTAAAGCCACAGGCCCCGCCCACGAGTGTTGACTGACATACCGTTATAACTTAGACCCGCCCTGATCGAGTTCACTGCGAGTTGTACACATCAGCCATTGCTGCAGCAATGCACTCACGAGAAGCGTCGAAGCATCTCCCAAGCGTTGAAGGTGTTGTAGCTGGATGTATTCATTCACATAGCTCTCTTTATTTACTCTTGAAATCTGCCAGCCACTGAAGACGTGGTGGATTCATTTTGTTTTCAAAGAAAATCCTCCCTCAACTCAACAGAAATTTATGTAAGTTACTTATGCACTTCTTATACTGTTTACTCAGCTCTAACAGTGATTTTCTGAAGAAAAACTGATGCTTCATCTTTTGTGTGACATACAGTAAACTTGATTAAACTCATCAGTATATTTTGTGTCATCATTCAGACAATTAGATAGTCCTACAGCAGGCTTGCATTAATAGTGTATAAGCAATGCCAAATAGGTTATAATCGTAATTAAACTAAACTATACCTTTTCCAACTCCATACAGCATATATTCTCTGACTCTGTAGGCATTTTTATGGTCGAAATGAACACCATTACTGTGATTGTCTGTTTTATTATTATCATCTTCCCTGTTCTAGCTCTGATCGCGGGATTCGCGGCTGCTTAGGCTCCGCCCCCTGTGCCGTGAACCAGCAGCTCATTAGCATTTAAAGGAAAAGCACTAAAACAGTAATGATGATTTAAACGTGCTGTAAATAAAATTCTGTTGGGTATTTTGAGCTAAAACTTCACATACACACTCTGGGGACATCAGAAAATTATTTTACATCTTGTGAAAAGGGGCATAATAGGTCCCCTTTAAGGTGTAAGGGAAGGGTCAACTGTGTAATTACAAATGTAATTACATAAATTAATTACAGCTGTAATTACATGCAGGACATTTTTAAATGTAAGTACAATGTAAAAACATGTATATCATGTTTGTATATCAATATTATTGATCAGTATATTGTATATCAAATTATTAATTTCAATGTAAGTACATAGTACTTAACGCCACTTAAAGGAGAACTCCGGTCAATTTTAACATTGAGCTCATTTTTTTGTACATTTGGAGTGCTGTCAATACAGAGAACAACGACAAAAAACGGTGTTGCCTACACCGAGTTATTCTATTTTTAAAATTTGCACCCTGTTGACTTCAATAGGGCAAGTAGTAAGCCTGCTTTTTAGCCTCTTAACATCCTTTAAGTGTCATTACAAGTGCACAGAAAATGTGAGTGATTCCTTCCGAGTGAACACGAGTGAATCTGACTGCAGTAGATGTTAGAGATATTAATAAAAACGAAGTTAATTCAGTCAGCGCTCATACCTTTGTTTACATCCGGTTCTCGGTGGAAAGCCATAGTAATCGATTGTCGAGTTCACGCGCGTGATCATTGGTAACTAAACCTATGCGCGTGAACTCGACAATCGATTACTATGGCCTTCCACCGAAAACCGGATGTAAACAAAGGTATGAGCGCTGGCTGAATTAACTTCGTTTTTATTAATATCTCTAACATCTACTGCAGTCAGATCCACCCGTGTTCACTCGGAAGGAATCACTCACATTTTCTGTGCACTTGTAATGACACTTAAAGGATGTTAAGAGGCTAAAAAGCAGGCTTACTACTTGCCCTATTGAAGTCAACAGGGTGCAAATTTTAAAAATAGAATAACTCGGTGTAGGCAACACCGATTTTTGTCGTTGTTCTCTGTATTGACAGCACTCCAAATGTACAAAAAAATGAGCTCAATGTTAAAATTGACCGGAGTTCTCCTTTAATATAGAGTGGGACCACAAAAATTAATGGAATTCTATGGTGTTTTACAAACATTTCCATGTCCAGGGGTGAAGCTCCAGCACAACCTCAACTCAATTTCCCCAAGACACTCCAAGGAGACCGAAACAGGAGCTTCAAGGGTGAATGGTTTGCAGTCCACCCCTGGTTAGAATACTCCATAAGTGAAGACTCTACCGTTTGCTATGCCTGCTGGCATTTTAGTTTACCTGGCCGTGTTGAGTCTACATTTACTTCAGGTTCAGGTTTCAAAAACTGGAAAAAAGCTACCTATACAGACGGAGGGTATGCTGCACATAGTAGATCTGCGCATCACAAGAATGCCATGTTAGCATGGAAAGAACACGAAATTGCAGAGAAAAATCAGGGCTCTCTAATGGGACAGTTAAATAAAGAGTACAACAGAACTGTACAAGAGAACAGGGGGTACATCAAAACCAGTGGCGGCTGCTGGTCTTTCAAAGAGGGGAAGCTCATTTTCGGCCTACATCATAAAAATTGTCCATTTATTTATACGTAAATTCTGCCCAACGTTCCTTTTCAAGAAAATGCTCTGTGACCCTATATCGTTCCAACTAGGTGTCTTTTCCAGCGACTTGACCAGTGTGTCCTCTCAATGGCCAGCAGAGTTAGGAATAATTGTATAAATGTAATAATATAATAAAGGTATAAATAACAATATAATAAAGTATAGTAATAATACTACTAATAATATATAGGCTATTTTTAATTATTTTAATATTTATTGTTTTAATTATTACAAATAATATTATAAAAAATATAATAGGATAAGTAATAATATAATAAAGGTATGAATGTATAATTGTGTGAAATGTATTATTAAAAATGGCTAGCAATTTCGACAAGCAAATACCAAGAAAGAGGTAGCAGCAGTTTATCTTTTGACTATCACTTGAAAAATCCGCGATGGGACTGAGCTCGAATAGCTTCAGCGGCAGCGACTTTTTATTGTATGAAATCGCTGTCGATCAAAAGGAGATGCAGCCCCTCCAATCATCACGCGGAAGCCCGGAGTCCGGGCCAGCCCACTCCTCATTCACCCCCAGAGACGCTGAGCGTCCGTGGGCGGGACATAATCGCAGCATTTATCCAATGGCCGTCTAGTTTCGAAGCGCTGAAAAAAACTGTTCATAGCAGCCCCATTGAAGTCAATGGACGCTGGGCTTCAACAGGGAAATGCGCTGTCTGTGACGCTACGGGAATGTATAAGAAGGAGATCGAGTCAGCCGTCCTGCTGTAGCTGATTCTGAACGAACTCGTCTTTGAGATGAACGTTTTCTAACGCATTTTTAGTCAATAAAATGTTAACACAATAGTACATATTTGACCATTAATTTTTTTGACATTATAGGGGAAGCCGAGCTTCCCTTGCAGTCTTAAAGAAATCCCCACTGATCAAAACTCTTGCTGAAGTGGTTCTTCATTGTGCAACCGAGAACATTGCTCTGAGAGGGCATCGTGAATCCGTGGACTCAAGTAGGAAAGGGAACTTTTTGGGTTTGTTGAATATCATAGCAAACCATGATGAAAAGATTTTGAAAAAGATGGATGGTCCCAGAAATGCTAAATATACAAGCCCTGACATACAAAATGAGGTTTTGTCATGCTTAGCAGAGATGGTGCGCACATCAATAATAAAAGAAATCAAGGAAAGTGGTGCTTTTAGTATACTTGTGGATGAGACTAAAGACAAAAAAAAAATGGAACAAATGTCTTTTGTTTTGAGATACTATTACAATGGTAAGATCCACGAAAGTTTTTTGGAGTTTGATGTTGCAAAGAAGCTAGATGCGGAGAGCTTGACAAAAAATAATTCACCTCTTGTCAAGATATGGTCTAGAATATAAGAGTAACCTTGTTGGGCAGTCTTATGATGGGGCTGCAGTCATGAGTGGCAAGCACAGCGGTGTGCAGGCCCGAATTAAGGAGGTAGCAAAGCAGGCTTTCTACGTTCACTGTAATGCACATTGCCTCAATCTGGTGCTTGTGGACACTGTGAGAGGGATCCCAGAGGCTGAATGCTTCTTTTCCTTA
This sequence comes from Squalius cephalus, assembly GCA_022829025.1. Taxonomy (NCBI): domain Eukaryota; kingdom Metazoa; phylum Chordata; class Actinopteri; order Cypriniformes; family Leuciscidae; genus Squalius; species Squalius cephalus. The sequence goes on along the minus strand of CM040794.1, from coordinate 4,694,235 downwards.
TTAAAACAGCTGTACATTTACATGTCTGGATCGGCAGTGCATCCCAAATGGTTACAGGTGCAACGGGACATGTACTCAGGTGCACCGAGAGAGTTGCCAGCATTGAGTGACACATGGTGGGCTTCCAGATATTATGCCTGCCGTAATTTGTGGGATAGGTTGCCAGCAGTTGTAACAGGAACTGAGTAATGAGAACAGTGGTGAGAGGTCAGTAGGTGCCAGAGGTCTTTTGCCTCAAATTGATTTCCAATTCATTGTATTTCTTGCCATATTTCAGAAACTTTTGGGAGATGCAAAATTACTATCAGACATGCTCCAGTCTTCCTCTCTTGATTTGGCCAAAGCAGTGGACCTTGTAGAGGCACTTATTAGTACTTTTGAATCTTACAAGAGTGAGCAGATGTTTGGTGATTTGTGGGACACTGTTTTGGAGCTTGCAAAGCAATGTGATGTCTCTATAGACACTGCTCCAAAACGTAAGAGAACACTAAGTTCACAGCTACATGGATGCCATGTTATGTCAACTGTAGGCAGCCGAGAAACAGGCAACAGTAAAGATTATTACAGGACAGGAATCTTTAACCTGGTTTTGGACCGGATGCTCAGTGAGCTCAGGAACAGATTCTCCAATCAGAATTGTGACATAATGCATGGGATACAAGCTTTAAATCCAAGTAGCAAAAGCTTCTGTGACAAAGATAGCCTTTTTGCATTTGCCAAATTGTATGGGTGTGACCTTGTCGACCTTGAGCATGAGCTCTACCAAATTAAAAGAGTTTTAGATCGTAAGTTAAAACAAGGGATGCAGAGACCACCTACAATTGTAGACCTGGCAGCTTTTATTGAACCGTATCAGGAGGTCTTTGATGTTTTCTTCAGGCTTTGCAAAATTGCACTGGCAATACCTGTCAGCACAGCTGCTTGTGAACGCAGTTTTTCCTGTTTGAAGCTTGTCAAAACACACCTGAGAACTACAATGGGAGAGGATAGGCTGAGTGATCTTGGGGTGTTGAGCATAGAACATAGGAGGGCGGCGTCTTTAAATTTAGATGAGTTTGTTGATCGATTTGCTAGTAATCAACACAACCGGAGAATACAGCTACTGTAAACTAACAGTTAAAGGGATACTCCACTTTAAAATGAAAATTCTGTCATCATATACTTACCCTCATGTTGTTTCAATCCTTTATGAATTTCTTTCTTCTGCTGAACAGAAAGGAAGATATTTAGAAGAATATCAGTAACCAGACAGTTTCTGGTCCCATTGACTTCCATAGTATATTTTTTTCCTACTATGGAAGTCAATGAGACCAGAAACTGCCTGGTTACTGACATTCTTCTAAATATCTCCCTTTCTGTTCAGCAGAAGAAAGAAATTCATAAAGGATTGAAACAACATGAGGGTAAGTATATGATGACAGAATTTTCATTTTAAAGTGGAGTATCCCTTTAAGTAACCAGCATCTGTTTATGTTATACCTGCCAGTTCTGGAGCATAAACAGCCTTAACAACAGGGACGTGCACAGACATTTTGAGGGGCAGGGGCTCAAGTGAAATAAAGGGCACTTCTCATAATTATGTATTTTTTTCTTTTTTTTAAACAAAAAAGTATATAGAGTATATAGAGAGTAAAGTATATAGAGAGGGAGCGCTTCAGAACTCCTGGCCTGATATTTTGATATACTATTCTTCAATAAATATATTTGTTTGACAGGGAAGATGTGCGCAAACAGGAATATATATTATTATTATTTTTTTTTAAAAAGCACCCCAGAAAAAAGGGCACTTTCTCTCCAGGAATAAAAAGGGCAGGTGCTCAAGCCCCCTTTGATGTCTATGTGTGCACGTGCCTGCTTAACAATGAAGAGGACGAGCTAGTAATGTTTTTCATCTTACATCTTTTGTTTATCTTCTAGTTTTTCTGGCCTACCTACTGTAGAGTGTATTATGGGACATGAGTATTGCAATGTTATTACATGTCTGTTCTATTTAGACATCTTATTTATTGAGATTTAGACATATCTGCTCTCAGCTTCTCACACTGACACTCTCAGATATTTCTCAAGAATAACAAATAAGCAAACAAAAAGACAAAAAGACAATTATATAAAATGACTTGCATGGATCTCTCTCTCTCTCACACACTCACGCGCGCGCGCGCGCGCGCACACACACACACACACACACACACACACACACACACACACACACACAAAAAGAGTGCCCCTTCTAGATCTGGTTTGTCAGTGTGTTAGAGCTGTCTTCAGTACTGCAACCCATAAACCACCAGTGCTGTTATCATTGATGCAGTATGCAAAATCGATATCACTATGCAGTAAGCTAGTGATATTGTTCATTGTTTGTGATATTGTTGTAGTCTACTACTGTTTGTAGTGATACTGTTCACTTTACATTGTACATATTATTGATATTTTTTCTTCTTCTAGTTTTTCTTGCTTACCTGTATTATGAGTTTTCTTGCCTAGAGTGTATTATGGGGCATGAGCCTGCCCTGCAATGTTATTAAATGTGTGTTCTATTTAGACATACCATATGCTCTTATTTATTTGTGATGTAATGTTTTTTTTTTAATATGTTAATGTTATCACAAATAAATTGAATATTGCACTTAAAATGCTATGGTTTCGTTTACCTAAATAAATTATCGCCTAAAATGACAATTCATATTGTGTCTGTGTCATTTGCACTAAAAACATCCCCGTCTCATGTTAAGGTCCCTAACCCCTCACATAATCATGACACATCGCACTCGCACATTATCTAAGCACCCATCCCAATAACATGGATTATCAATAAGACATTTTTATTGACCATAAGGAAGTTCAATCCATTGTTTATTAAGGACTGACGAGCCGCGGGAAAACCACTACTCTCAGAGTGACGCTGTGCGTGAGTTTTAAAATAGTAGTTTTTGACAATCAAGTGCCACCCCAAATATAAGACTGGCCCAAGCTGGCCCCCCCAGAAATAATGTCCTGGCTACGCCCCTGTTCAGGTGTAAAAGTAATTTAAATTAAACATTTAGGTTACTTTAGGAATACTCGCATATACTGTATCTATAGCGATCTAGAAGGGAGCAATGCGCGCGATAAGGATTGTGCAGTGAGGCAGCCGCTTAAATACCCTTGGCCAGATTCGCGGGCTTAGCACGCGAGCAAAAATTCACATTTTTTATATTTTCTTAATTATGTAAAATGTAATGTATACATTTATTCCCACCTTTTGTTATATTACTCTTGCATTAAATGGCACATTAAATAATTAATTAATAAATAATAACTTCTATGTTTTTCTCTCTCTCTTCTGGCTGCATAAACTGACCCTCCGTCTTTTTTCTTATAGTGTAAACGGTGTCAGTTAAGTGAATATTTTTCATCTTGGCTGGCAACTTTATTGAAAAACGCTGGCGGGGAGTGCTAAGGTAAGTAGTAAATACACTGCAGCGCTTCCAGGGTCTACGGCAGAACGCCGGCTCACCATTGGCTGATGCTGTTCCCGTACGGCACGGCGCCGGTGTGTGATCCTGACGGAGGAGCCAGCCAATAATGAACCTGGAAGCGCTGCAGTGTTTACTACATCAACAGTGTAGGAGACTGACACAGATTAGAAGAAATTGTTGAATAAAGTTGTTTTTTTGGGGTGTTTTTTTTGCACAAAATGTATTCTCGTCGCTTCATTTTGATTGAACCACTGTCGTCACATGGACTATTATGTCATTACTAACTTTGGGCCTTGAAAGTTGCAATGATATTGCTGTATATGGATGGTTCAGAAATCTTTTGGATTTCATCAAAAAAATATATTAATCTGTGTTCTGAAGATAATTGAAAGTCTTGCATGTTTGGAATGACATGAGTGAGAGGAATTAAAGGTGGGGTAGGTAGGATTTTTCGTAAAAACTTTTTCCCAAATTGTTTAAACTGTCTTTATATACCAATACATAATTAAAATGTAAGTAGTCTGAAAAAGAGAGAATACAAATTGAGTCCTCGCAGGGCGCAATAAACGCAGCTACTTATTTCCATTCGGGACGAATGAAATGATTGGCTGGGTGACTGTCACTCTCCCTCGCTACCATGGCTACCACCCCTGCTGCTACAGGAGCTGCTCACAATGCGCGCACTCGTTTGACTCCAGGAGGGGAAGAGGCACGGAAGCTAGGAAGAATCGTTAGTGAGTATAATAGCCATGTTAGTTGTTTATATTCATAATGATAAAGTTCGGTATTTTATTGCATGTGATTCTGACATGATCCTCTCCGCTCGGCGCTGGCAAACGGGTCTGTGGCAAGGGGGGCGTGATCTAGCGAAGTCTGTGACGGGAGAGAGGATCGAGAGACATGTGTGGCTAAGTGGGTCAAGTGCACATGACAAACACAGTAGCTATGTTTCCATCAACTTGTCAATCGAATTATCTGAAGTTCGGTAAAAAAAATCATGCGAATAAAGCTGCTGAAAGTGTGTTTCCATCAAACGGCCCGTACCCGCAAAGTTCAGCAGATCTGGGGTGCGAAAGCATCGTTGGCCAACTATGGTCGCAAGTTCATCGCAATGTCCATTGAACTCTATTGGTAAGCTAAAATCATTCAATTTAAAGTGCTTTATTTTTTATCTCGCACCTCTCTCAACATCACCATAGCCTCATGAATGGGCTAATGAGCGCTAAAGTGCGCTTTGTTTTGGGCCATTCAAGTAGCCTAGGCTACCTCCAGTTCACGCGCGGGCGCCTCTCCGTGTCCTGATTATATTGCCTGAGATTTAGCTCTTATATATTAAATCCAGGAAAATGGTTGATTAAAGCTAGGGTAGGCTATCCTGTTCAGAAGCATTTTTTTTTATACTGGGTGAAATGGTCCTTCCATTCTGATAGTAGTCAATACATTATGTGTTCAGAAAAAGGAATTAAAAAAATCTGACCTCTGTAGCAGCTGCAGGACAGTAAAAACTCTGACCAATCACTGCCATTCGGTGCGAATGTAAAGAACCAATCAGATGCCTTCATGTCTCGTGCCCGCGCCCCACTGCGTGCGCTGCCCTACGTGCGCTCATCACGTCACCGTTTCCGGAAACATATAGCTCACTACACCGACTAAGCAGGAGTTTGCGGCACAATGGCAGATAAAATGCAGCCAAAATTACCAATACCAGCTTTGCTTGTAACTACTCGCCCTGACAAAAAGGCTAAAAAAAGAAAGTCTGAGGCAGAAAAGGCTGCAACGAAACTGGCGCTTGATAAAGCCAGAGGACAAACTCGGGTCAACATCGGTTCATCCTTTGAACGCTGGAGACAACTAAGGAAGCTGAAGGGCCTAAAAAGCGATGCCGAGGTTGCGGTCTTTCTGCTGGACAGGTAATTATTTGTTTTGCTTCGGGGGGATTTGTTATTTCCATGATAAATGTTATGTTAGGCAACGTAGTTACTGTTGTAGCTTGTATTAGCCCAATCAGATCCAATGCTCTCGTCGTGGAAGCTCTAACAACCAAAATAACGAAGATTTATAAAAACATAAAATTCACGTTTGCCAGTGATAGTAACAAAACAAAACGTTACATTTTTACATTTACTTTAGCAGACGCTTTTATCCAAAGAGACGTAGCTACATTTCCGAGTTCATACAACACCAAACGTGTAACGTTAGCCTGAAAACTGCGAGTAACATTACTAACAATAGCCATGTTTTTTTTTTTTTTTTTGCATTCATTTGAATAATAATATAGTTTACTTACAGGTGAATGAGACATGACGTAGTTTGGTTGATGCCCATAATGTGCTGAAGTACTCGGCTTTCCTGTGAAGTGCAGCTGACTCCAAATGTGGATGCGCGTTCATGTTTGTGGGGGGGCGTGGCTTTGGACGGAGCACTGACAGGAGGGGGCGGAGCTTAGAAGAGGTGCCACTTTCAAATCTGGCTAGCTCTACAGGATTGCCTACCCTAGCTTTAAACGTTGATTAAAATTAAGATACAATTAATACAAAACGAAATTCACTTTCACAAGTCTTTCTACAAAAACAAACTTAATAAAGTGGTCAAAATCATGTCTGCCCACTCCATTTGTCTCCCGATATTCGGGATCATCTTATTCATGCTTTTTTCACTTTTCATATAATCAACATAAAAAAAAATACATAAAAACTAAATCGTTTTTTAATGACAGGGCTACAACACAGGCTTATTAGCCTGCCCTACAATCATTGAATATTATTTTGCTTGATTGACGGGTTTTTATTTAAAAGAAAGAGCGTAGCCTACGTTTGTAGGCCTATAATAGGCTATGGGCAATTTACTTAGGCCTACTAAAATATAATTAATATTATTTTATTGCATTTGTATTAGTTGTTTGAAGAGTAAAAAAAAAAAAAAATCGGTCGATCTTAACGCAAGTTAGGCTACAACCGGCCATTCGAGATAAAAGATAAGATTAAATCCGATCAGACCAACCGTATTTCATTTTAGTCGATATTCAAGAAATTCAATCGAATTTTACTGTTTCCATAAGGCATTTTTCATTCGATATCACATAATTCGGATAAAAACGTGGTGATGGAAACATGGCTAGTGTCTTGTTTCAGTGATTGGCGTGGAGAGATCGCACATAAGGGACGGGAAACCTCATTCATGAAGAGAGACACGCGGAGATCTGTGGGCTGATATTGCGAGTGCTGGAAGCGCGAGGACGCGATCGCTGATGATTACTTTGGACTTTGCTGCTACAGCGCTGTGTGCGCGACTTTTTATTTTTTTTATTTATAAATAAATACGCCCACAGCTCCGCAAGCCGACCCTGTCCTCTTCCTTCCTTGAATTTGAATTTTGTTACAGCGTCCTAGCTCCAGCTAAGCGGTCGGCATCGCGCATTCATGTGTTTTGGGGCGTGGCTTTGGAAAGGGACATTCTAAAACGCTTAACGTGAAAAACGCTTAATAACACATTAAGCATTTTTCTCCCATAGAAAACCGTTATAAGAAAACGCTTAACGTGGCTTACTGTACTAAGACAGTGTTATTAAATGACCAAACTCAGTACACATCATATTAATAAACCATACTATGTATAAAAAATCAGATGAGCCCAGAAATTGAACGCAACGCGTTTAATTACACGTTAAGCATTTTCTTACCATATACATTATAGAAAACGCTCAATGTGGCTGGACACCTCATTGATAAATGTGTATAAGTAACAGAGTTAAAGCAATGAGCTAAATTGCTCATTAAGCGTTTTCACAAGTAGCCTAATGTTAACCTAATTGTAGCCTACTATAGGCCTACTGGGTAACAAAGTTCACAAGACTTTATCAATAATGCATAAAATAGATTCAGAATTCTGCCACAGCAACAGCAACACCAATCAGACTTTGAAGTGGACTGATCAATGATTGGTCGGCTCAAGCTTCTCACAGGAAAGATGGCGGGTTTTTTAGCTACTTGCTGCCAGGGGGGCAGCGTTTCATATTATGTTGAAGCTTCCCCGGGCGCCGCCATTGGCTATCAGACCTTCACCTGCAGTTAGCATCCCATTGACTCCCATTCATTTTGGCGTCACTTTGACAGCGAATAACTTTACATCTGAGGCGTTTAAAGACTCCATTTGTCCATTATTTATTTCTAAAGAAACACGAAAATGTATAAAAGGCTCCATTACCTTGTATCTTACGTTATGGCCCCGTAGAAGCAGTTTTTGTAAAAATAGGCTAACGATTGCGTCATACCCACGCGACTCTCTGTCGCACAGTAGAGAAATCACCGTATGGACAGGAGGAGAAGCTCGCGCACAATCGGGGGGACGTGGAGGCAAATGACAAAGTAATTAATCAGAATACCTAGCAAAAGTTTCTCCTGCTCCTGCTCATGGACAGCTCCTACTCACACTCTCCGTCTCTGCAAGTTTCGGAAGGGAATGATTCAGATTTCTCTCTGCACAGCTACTAGAAGACAGACGGGTTGCTCACGTCACATCTACGTCGTCAAGCTCAGTTTGAGTCTGCGCAGTAGAGTTGGGGTACTCAAACTCGGACTCGGACTCGAGTCCAATTTTGAATGAACTCGGACTTGTCGCGCACTCGGGTGAATTTGTACTCGGACTTGACACGGACTCGGACATTTTAGACTTGGAAAATTTGCCGAGTACAGTTAAGTCCGGGCACTGGAGGACACAATATTTTATTATTCAAAAACGAAACGAAGCTAACGTTAGGCTACATTGTGTTGTTTCAGCGTTGAGCATTGTAGCCAATCACAGACATGTATATTACGCGCATGAACGCAGTGGCAAATCAGAGGCGTTTTAGTCACCATGCGGAGAATTCACTAATGTTCAGAATCAGCGCGAGCTTTATCTTTTCGCAAAAATCTCCTTATAAACAACAAAGTTTAAACGCGATGTAAATATGAGATTCACTGTGCAGTGCGGACAACTTCAGTGTTTATGACGAGAGTTTCAGCGAGAGTGCAGAGCGCAGTAAGAAAGTGATGGCTTAAAGGGAGCGCTGTTGACGATCTAAATAATAGTTTTGTTTTTCATGCTTCTAGAGGACCAGTGGTTACATTCACACTGTAAAGTTTAAGTAGTGATAACAGTATTTAAATGTGCGAGTGAACCCGCTAAATTATAGTCCTGTGAGTCATTGAATTGCGATGATTTGACCATGGATTTAACATAGTAACCATAGCAACATGAGAACGTGATAACCATTGCAATATTTTGGGGTCTAATGTTATGATTTTTGTTACATTTATATTTTAGTAATAAGTTTACATACACCTTGCAGAACCTCCAAAATATTATTTTATTTATTTTTTAATAATATGGATCATAAAAACTTCTCTTTTTTTATACTGCCCTGAAAAAGCTTTTTCACATTACAGATGTTTTATAACCTAGTCCACAAGACAAAATACAAACACAAATTACAAGAAAAATTACATAAGCTTGATTTTTAATACTGTGTGTCATTACCTGAATTTTTTTTTAATGGTTGTTCATGAGTCCCTTTGTCCCGAACAGTTAAACTGCCCAATGGTTTTCAGAAAAATCCTCCAGCTCCTGCACATTCTTTGCTTTTCCAGCATCTTCTGCATATTTGACTCTTTACTAGCAGTGATTGTATGATTTTGAGATCCATCTTTTCACACTGGGATTCATACACAACTACCAGTATTACAAACACTGCAAACATTCAGTGATGCTCAAGAAGGAAACATCTATTCAGAGCCAGGGCGAGTAAATTGTTCATATTTTGTTTAAAAATTCATTAATTCATTTAATACTGCCCTTCAGAGGCTAAATACGATATTAACATGTAAAAGAAAATAAGAAAAATGTACACATCACCATCTTCTTGCTCAAACGTTTACCCTTGGCTCTTAATGCATCGTGTTGCATTCTTGAGCATTACCTTGCAGATTCTGAATAATGTGACCAATCATAATGCAGATACCCACCATTTTTGTCTGACAAACAAACCAAAACCAAAAGGTGTGTATTGACATCTTTTTGCATTTCTAATGTTCATTCATGTTTAAATGGTGCTATAACTAAAATAGATGATCAGTTCACATGCTGCTTGAACTAAGGCGCTATACAGTAAAGCACCACAAAATGGTATTTATTGTTTGAATTTCCCAAAAATTACTCAATTTTAAAGCTGAGACTTTATTTTATACCAAAAGGAATACTTTTGTCTTGTCTGTTGGCGCATTGTCAGTGTCCTCTTTGCTCCGCAATAAATGTTTCACTGTGTGAGAACATGATGTGTGGAGTGAGAGCAGAATGGCTTGTCGGACGTAGCAACAGTAACTAAGAGGGGCGGGTCTTTGTGAAAGGTCAATTTCAAATCATTGAAATCTTTGTGGACTCGGCCGGCCTCGACTCGGACTCGACAAAGGTGGACTCGGACCCAACACTACTGCGCAGTACGCTCAGCCATCAGGAAGTTAGTGCTTTCTAATTGACTTCACTTTCCTCCGTTGAATCCAATGGGGTCGCTGTGTCCAGTTTATATACTGTCTATGCTTGCTGCTGATTGTTGTTAACAATGTTGATGGATTTCTTGTTCATTCAGAGGTATGTTTAGTTTGATTTACGTTACAGAAGCTTGTATTTCAACTGGTATATAATCGAATAATGTTTATGTGTGTAGCAGATCCCATTCTGCACATAACGAACTTCACACAGCAGACAACAGGATGGCTTCAAAACAGCTGAATTTATTAACCCGCCCTGGAAACATATGGGACAATTTGATCAATATTTTTCGTTGCGCCAACCTCTTCCCACATTACACACAATATTAAGTAGGAAGAGCGAGAGAAAATAAGTGCGTCTTTCCTCGCCAGCGTCCATCCGCAAACTGAGGATGACGTAACTCACATGTATACATACTTAACATTATGTAGCAGATACATTAATGTGCAAATAATACATTTCTTTTGTTTGAGGAAAAATAAAGTAATAAAATGGCTGGATGTGTATCCTTTAAACATATCAGAAATAACATAAGAATAATGTTAGTATGAATCAAACAAATATTCCCTCAAAACATTATGCACAGTCACATTATACTCCTTAGAACTGCAAAACCAGTGTAATAGATGGATGTAACATGATATAATGTATTACAGAATCTGAGAAATAAATATACAATATCTGCTCAAAAGCACAATCCCCATATACATTATAAACTCAAATTACATAAATTAGATCACATTATACTGGTTAAATTAAAGAACTGAACATACCTGGAAACATATGGGACAATTTGATCAATATTTTTCGTTGCGCCAACCTCTTCCCACATCACACACTGTGCACAAATCAACAGTTAGTTCACTCCACGTGCGTCCGATAAGGCTCACACAAAACTCAAAATACACAATATGCATGTGTACAATCGATTTAATATAACATTGTACTCAATGATAAATGAACTTTAATTGAATGAACTCCTCTTACATACCAATATTAAGTAGGAAGAGCGAGAGAAAATAAGTGCGTCTTTCCTCGCCAGCGTCCATCCGCAAACTGAGGATGACGTAACTCACGCACTCCAAACGCATAGCGCGCAACACTGATAAATGTCCCACACAACAACACCCCAACAGATAGTTCCCAACCACAAAGAAAAAAATAGTTTTGGGAAGTTAATCATACAAACCCAAGACACAATCAATACTTTTCTCTTCCCAACTAGCTACATTCACCCCCCTGAACTTCACAAAACTAATCTAATACTAGTGACTAATCGACATTGGGGATGTGATCACACTCCGAAAACCACAGTATCTGCACGCAACAACCCTGTTACCCAACTCACTGGGAGAGTGACAAAAGAAAGTTGGCCATACTCTCAAGTGCCCACCCGCAAAAAGAAGTGCCATAAACACTACTCCAAAGATACTCAAATGATCACCACTAATATTTTACCCCAAATGAGTTATTCTGACTGGAGAACTCAAATGCCACTTAAGAAGTTTTTGACCATAAAAGGCTAAGCGAAGGGCTACGGAAGATGGTTTTCTGGGTCATAATTTGAATCAGTCTATCAACTGGTTTAATCAATCTGCCAGCCCTAGTTCTGACTGTGTGAGTCATATCAGATGAAGGGTGAACTACTTCTCCAGGAACTCCATCAGTTGGTTTTGACTCTTCCATGTCACGTTCAACTTCCTCAACATTCATATCATGAGGGTCAGATGCGGGACTCTGAACTTTTTCCCAACTCGCAATTTCATCATCTATTCCATCAAGGACATGCTCCGATCCTGATCTGAAATCTGAATCTCTGGTCTCCTCTTCCATTGAAGGGCTCAATTGACAAGCTGGAGAATGAACTGCTCCATCGGAAGGGTCAGATTCTGAACTCTGAACTTCTCCCTGACTCTCACTGTCAACATCCGTTCCATCAAGGACATGCTCCGATACTGGTCCGAAACTTAGACCTCTGGTTTCCTCTGCATTTGATGGGGTCGACGGACAAGCTGGAGAATGAACTGCTCCATCAATCTCGTTTCCAACATCCTCTAATTCATTTATAGTTTTGTCGATCATAGAGTCATCTGTCTCAAAGTCCGACCCGGAGTCTTCGGAAGCCGGTTCAACACAATCCTTCCTCACATCAACAGGTAAGAAATTTGCACGTAAAAGCAAGTTCCTGTGAACCACCTTCTCCTGATTGGTCCTGGTGTTCCTTACACGGTAAGTATGACACCTTGTATCCACAGACACCACAACATGCACAGTTGAGTCCCATTTGTCGGCCAGCTTGCGCCGTCCACGCTCTCCTTTATTGGCAAGCAACACATAGTCTCCTTCCTCTATATCTCGGCCTTTGACGTCTTTGTTGTAATGCTCAGATTGCCGTTGTTGACTCGCAGTGTTGTTGGCCTGAGCAAGTAACATAGCTTCCCTCAGATCATCCTTCATTTTTTTTACATACTGGTCATAGTCTGTGACGTTGTTATCCCGAACTACAGTCTGGAACATCAAATCAACGGGCAGCCTAGGAATTCGACCATACATGAGGAAAAATGGGGCAAAGCCAGTTGACTCATGGGCAGTACAGTTATAAGCAAACGTCAGGGTTTGCAGCATTTGTGGCCAGTCATGTTTGGCTCTCGGAGGCAATGCTCTGATCATATTGCCCAAGGTGCGATTGAATCTCTCGACTTGGCCGTTACCCATCGGGTGATATGCCGTGGTTCGTGACTTCTGTACGCCAGCAATCTGCAACAGTTCCTTGATCAACCGGCTTTCAAAGTTTGCTCCTTGGTCCGAGTGGATTCTTAGTGGAAATCCATAAACACAGAAGAACTTGTCCCATAATTGCCGAGCGACTTGGGATGCTGACTGGTTCCTGCACGGAAACGCATTAGCCATTTTCGTGAAGTGGTCCGTTACCACAAGTACATCAACACTCTTGCCAGAAGAATCCTCAGCAGACCAGAAGTCTATACAGACTAATTCTAGTGGATGGATAGTTCGGATGCTCTCTAAAGGGGCCCTTCCCTCAGGTTCAGGGGTTTTGCTGACCACACAACGTTGACAGCGTCTCACATAATCACGGGTGTCACTCTCCATTCCAACCCAAGAAAACCTCTGTCTAGCCAAAGATAACGTCCTTCCTTGACCTTGATGGCCTGCCTCATCGTGGATGCCGCGCAAGACTTCACTGACCAGTGAATCAGGAACTATGAACTGGTAATGTGTAAACTTAGTCACTGGATCCTTGCAAATACGGTACAGGATGCCATCCAACAGCTTCAGTCTGTCCCATTGCTTCAACAGTTTCAAGGCCTTGAAAGGTTCCTTAGCTCTTTCTCTCCGAGACGGTCTCTTACCTCTGCATACATAGAAGAGAACTCTTGAGAGCACATGGTCACCTTCTTGCTTCTCCCGAAGCTCCTCTAGTAAGAAGACTGGTAAGGGGTTCTGACCAGCAGGCATAATTTGTTTGTTTTCTTGAGCAAGCCAAGAAAGGACTCTCCCCTCTGCTCCCACATCCCACTTTGCATGAGCTTCTAAGATAGCAGAGACCTGATCAGAAGACAAGGAACTTTGTTCTGACGAATGTCCAACACTTTGGCTATTGGCGCTGAGCCTAAAGGAATCCTGCACTGTGCCTTTCCTTATTTGTTCAGACTGTTCAAGCAAAAGGTTGTACGGTTCTGTCACTAATCTATGGCTCACAAGACTGGGAACAAACGGCTGACGGCTCAGAGCATCGGCAACCACATTCTTTGTGCCCGGTATGTACTGGATGTCAAAGGTGTACGGGGCCAACTTAGCTACCCACCTCTGTTCGCACGCGTCTAATTTCGGCTTTGTTAAAATGTAGGTCAACGGATTGTTGTCCGTCCAGACTGTGAAAGTATTTCCCTTTAGCCAATGGCTAAATTTATCGCAGACGGACCATTTTAATGCCAGAAATTCAAGACGGTGCGCAGGGTAGTTGGACTGAGCTCGTGTAAGAGCCTTACTTGCAAAGGCAATAGGTCGTGCCTTGGACTCTCCTTCAAGGACTTGTGACAATACTGCCCCTATACCATCCAAGGAGGCATCTGTAGAGAGGATAAATGGCCGGGCGAAATCGGGGTGCGCTAACACTACAGAGTCCACAAGAGCCGACTTAAGCTGTTCAAAGGATAAGGCACATTCTCTAGTCCAATCTGAAGGGCTGAGTTTCCTAAAAACAGCACGACCCCTTGAAAATCCCTTTTTCCCTTTGGTTGCAGCGGTTAGTGTGAAGAGCGGTTTGGCGATGCTGGAACAGTTGGGGATGAACCGTTGGTAATACATGACCATACCCAAAAAGGACTTGATCTTTCTTTGGGAAGGTGAGACCCCATCATCCATCATGAGATCCTTTTCAGTGACAGCCGTAATGGCAGCAACTTTGTCAGGATCAGTCGCGACTCCATTCTCATTCACAACATGGCCGAGGAACCTGACGTTCCTTCTAAGGAAGTAGCATTTCTTTGGCGCCAACTTCAACCCGTGAGCACTCAATCTCTCGAAAACCATCTCCAACCTTTCCAAGGCCTTTTCTTCAGTGGGAGCAACAACCAGAAGATCATCCAAGTAACAAAGCAGGGTAAGGAAGTTTTGGTCGCCGAATATACTCATCATAAGCCGCATGAAACTCGCTGGGCTGTTGCATAGTCCCTGTGGAAGACGATTGAACTCATAGAGCCCTAGAGGTGTGGTAAAGGCTGTAAGTTTCTTGTCTTCCTCACACATGGAGATGTTGTAGAAGCCGGACGTAAGGTCCATTGCGCTGAACAATGCATTCCCTCCCAGAGCAGCGAGGCAGTCGGCTTGATGAGGAAGAGGGTGTGCATCCTTAATAGTGCGTGAATTTAGCCAACGGTAATCAACGCAGATACGTAGGTCTCCACTCTTCTTCCACACGAGAACCAAGGGGGAGGCCCACTCGCTGCTGGATTTACGAATGAGATCACGCTCTTCCATCTCTGACAGTACTTGCCGTAACTTCTGATAGTGCCCTGGCGGCACACGCCGATAGGGCAAACGGAAAGGCCGGTGGTCAGACAGGTGGATACGATGTACAAAGTCTTTAGCTCTCCCGCAGTCTAGCTTGTGTTTTGAGAATACATGTTCATACTTCTGGATCAAGCGCAATAGCTGAAATTTCCATTGAAGTGACGCTTCGCAAGAATCGATGTCCAAGTCACTCAATCCCATTTTCTCTAAGACATGCTGGAAGTCTGGGTTGTGTGATCCGTCGTGCACAGTTTGACTCTGGGCTTTAACAGTATCAAAGGGTTGCTCCCCATCCATATCCAAATCTTCTAACGCCACACATGGAGAGACGTTGACTACTTTAGAATTCCTCCTCAAAGTGATTGGCTTGTCGGTTGGGTTAAGCATCCTAACTGGCACCCACCTGTCAGCAGTCATAGAACCCACCACACGTCCCATGATGACATCCTTCTTATGGGTTGGTGACTTAGTCGGCTCAATCAACACTGCACTACCCTCCGAAATAGGTGTTGTAGGAGGGAGCTTGGCCCACACCAGGTGTTCCTGCCTTGGCAGCAACGTGACAGCTTGAACCAGTTTGGCCGTGCCAATGATGTCAGGCATCTCATCACCTCTCCATCTGTTAATACCAGAAAGTACATTAAGGAACTGCTCAACCTCAGCATCTTTCGTTGATTCAGGCCTATTTACGACACGCCAGTATGTGGGTCTCTGCTTAAACTGGCTCAAGATGAATTTGAGGACGTTGGTGCCCAGTATCAAATCATCCCGCTGTCCTGTAACAACCAGCGTGGGTACACTGACTTCATACTCGTACACTCTCATCTTCAGCTGATATATACATTTTGGCGTAACCTGAACACCACCACATCCAATCAGCATAATATTGGCCTGCATCTCACACTGATCCAGAGACATACCTGCGTCCAATAAGCGAGATTCTGCAACTTCACTGATGGTGCAAGCCATAGAGCCACTGTCTAACAATGCTCTCAAGGGAATGCTGTCATTGACTAGAACGTCGGTGTAGAAAAGGCTGTCTGCCCGTGCCAGCTGCGTCACATTCTGAAACAGGACCACATTATCACTAGTAACTGTCTTACAAGTCGACTCATATATGTTTGATGCATCATCTTGGAGGGTCTGAACTTCTTCACCCACACTATCCCCTCCCAAGTGCAGGTGTGTCAGTTTCCCTGAATCTGGGAGCGGCTCCCATATTCAGCACTTTTCTTAGGGCAATCCCTGCGCTGGTGACCGACTTCTAAGCAGTTTAGACATCTTTTCTCAGACATGCAGTGAGACCGTGTGGAATGGGTTCTCTCACCACAAACACGACATTTGGATGGACGAGACCAAGAAGGCATTTGTGGTCTATCAGAAGCAGCCTGTGCATTAGTGCGTTCAAGCACTCTTTCCAGCATGCTGAGCACTCGCTCTAATGTACCTGTGTCAGTCAAGGCCGTGTGTGGAGGCACTGTGGCGATCTCAGGCTTTGTGTTATGGGTACTGGGGATGCACGCTGCTGAGTTAACTGCAGTGTTGTCCACTGTAGAGGTCTCTGTGTGGCTGACGGCGGCAGTTGCTACTTGAAACGAATTGCCAGGGAGAGAGTAAGGATGTGGTTTCTTGGTTCTCAGCTCCCTTTGATGCTCGTCAATTGCTTCTTGCACCTCTGCTGATGACCACTTCGTGATAGGCTTGTACCTGAACATACTAGAAAGTTCAACATTAGGGCAGTTTCTAATGAACATCATTGCAATTTCCTGTGAAATGTTCTTCATTCGACTACCCTCTTTCTGCAGGTGATTATCAGCGATTTCGGCCGCATTATTGAGACGGACCCAATAGTCGACAGGGCTTTCTTTGGCATATGGCATTGTAGAATAGAAGTCTGCCAGTGGAAGACAAGATTCTGGGGTCTCACTGAAATAGCGTAAGAGCATTTTGTAAATGGTTTCAGGGGTAACAACCATGTCAGGTGAGTGATTACTTTTTAGCCCCACTTTTACAATATTTTTAGCTCTACCCAAAAGGTGGTTCAAAATCTCAATGGAATGCTCTGCTTTCGGGCGATCACACTTCTGTAAGTAAACCTCCATTAACTCTATCCACTCATGAACGGTATGTTTATCCGTACCATCACCACGGAAAATAGGAGGGCTCCTATTGTCAGAACGTACAATCAGATTCAACCTGGATAAATCAAGTGTAGTGCTAGCTAGATCGCTTTTAGCTGGTTCGGGGGCAGTCTGATGCCCCAGAGCAGAAGGACTACGATCAGCTAAGAGCCGGTCCAAAATACTATCGCCAATTTGGCTACCAAGCTCTTCAAGTAGCTCTGTTATCTGCAAACGAGAATCATCACATATTGGGGCAGGTGTAAAAGATGAAGCACCAGCGTTGACTTTTCCTTCCATTTGTGAAGAGCCTAAATTAATATCGCGAATCTGATCATTTTCTTTACGTCTCACAACACCATCTGAGCTGATGAAACCTCTACCCCTCCCCAAGACTGGTGTAGACATATTGTACATCTTACTGTCCAAATTGGTCACTATCGTATAACAAAATAAATTGACTCAATGTCTTAATAATTCAATGTTCGAAAGTCAATGTTAAGAATGTAAGAGAACTGTATGAAACAAGGAAAGTTCTTTAGCTGACACCGGAAGGCAGGACCCGATCCACAGCTTGACACCTGGCAGACGACTCAGGCCGGCTTTCTGAATCCAGGGAAGGCGCAGCAACAGTTCCACGTAAACGAACAACACCCGGCGATCGGCTGTGGCTGATCAGTTGTATCCAAGAAGGTCACGGCACCAGTTTTATGTAGCAGATCCCATTCTGCACATAACGAACTTCACACAGCAGACAACAGGATGGCTTCAAAACAGCTGAATTTATTAACCCGCCCTGGAAACATATGGGACAATTTGATCAATATTTTTCGTTGCGCCAACCTCTTCCCACATCACACACAATATTAAGTAGGAAGAGCGAGAGAAAATAAGTGCGTCTTTCCTCGCCAGCGTCCATCCGCAAACTGAGGATGACGTAACTCACATGTATACATACTTAACATTATGTAGCAGATACATTAATGTGCAAATAATACATTTCTTTTGTTTGAGGAAAAATAAAGTAATAAAATGGCTGGATGTGTATCCTTTAAACATATCAGAAATAACATAAGAATAATGTTAGTATGAATCAAACAAATATTCCCTCAAAACATTATGCACAGTCACATTATACTCCTTAGAACTGCAAAACCAGTGTAATAGATGGATGTAACATGATATAATGTATTACAGAATCTGAGAAATAAATATACAATATCTGCTCAAAAGCACAATCCCCATATACATTATAAACTCAAATTACATAAATTAGATCACATTATACTGGTTAAATTAAAGAACTGAACATACCTGGAAACATATGGGACAATTTGATCAATATTTTTCGTTGCGCCAACCTCTTCCCACATCACACACTGTGCACAAATCAACAGTTAGTTCACTCCACGTGCGTCCGATAAGGCTCACACAAAACTCAAAATACACAATATGCATGTGTACAATCGATTTAATATAACATTGTACTCAATGATAAATGAACTTTAATTGAATGAACTCCTCTTACATACCAATATTAAGTTGGAAGAGCGAGAGAAAATAAGTGCGTCTTTCCTCGCCAGCGTCCATCCGCAAACTGAGGATGACGTAACTCACGCACTCCAAACGCATAGCGCGCAACACTGATAAATGTCCCACACAACAACACCCCAACAGATAGTTCCCAACCACAAAGAAAAAAATAGTTTTGGGAAGTTAATCATACAAACCCAAGACACAATCAATACTTTTCTCTTCCCAACTTGCTACATGTGCATATGAATCGTTAAAGCCTAAAGTAGAGAATGTTTTTTTTTTTTTTTTTTTTTACCAAAAACATGTGAAACATCGTGTAACTGGGACATGAATTTACATTTGATTTTATATATAGCCTTGTAGTTTCATATCTACATTAAATTGTCAGCCTTTAAATTACAGCTTGATGCATGGATGGATGAATATTAAACCATTTAATTAAATTGGTTTGGAAAAGAACTTACTAAATTTCTCCATGTAAATCCTCCTAAACTGTTCAAGCTACAACCACTAAACTCAGACTAGACCTTCAGACTGTTCTGACTTGAGTTGCTTTATCTATTTAGACTTATCATACTTGCTGTTTTCCTAAAATTGCTGATAAAAACTTGGAAAAATCCCATAGACTTTCATTGCGGAATGTTCAAATTTAGTCCAGGCGTTTTTGAACCCATTTAGGCTACCCATGAGCATTAATAGAGGCAGGAAGAAGTACTTTAAACCAGCCTTTATTAATTATTATTGCACAGATGGGGTTTGGTGCTGGGTCAGTGAAACTGTTTCTGGGGATTTACCTTTTATTTTACTTACCTTTTGTCTTCTGCATTCTCCTTACCATTGTCTCCTGTTCTTGCCTCAGACTCGTCCACCAGAAACAGTCCCACGGACCCAGCCCCAAACCCCATCTCTTAAAAATGAATAAAGGCTGGTTTCTAAAGTACTTCTTCCTGCCTCTATGTATTAATGCACATGGGTAGCCTAAATGGGTTCCATTCAGACCTTAACATTAAGTATTTTACTGTTATTTGTCAACAAGATTCCACAAGACATTTTCACCTGGCTATACCCAATGTTTAGATCTGTTGTGGTATTTATGCAAATTAGCACATCTGTAATTAGATTATGCACCGTTCGTCCATGTTAACAAACAATTAAAAAAAACTTGTAATACATTTTTTGTTTTTCTTGATATAAGTAATCAACTCAGTAATTTTCATGGTGATATCTAAAGGTTACATTTTTACCCTATTCATGTGAGAAAAATAATGAATAGGCGTATGAATAGTATATATTTGGGTCTTTTTCTGAACTTTCCCCTAATGGGATTCTTCAGGGCTTTTTTTTCCTTACTCAGAACATATGGAGGATACAAAATCAGTTGAGTTTGATTCTGTTGCAATTTGTTCACCCTTCTTTCCTAAAACGCCTGGACTAATTGGACCAAGACTATTTAAACTTCAACTGCCTAAATTCAAATGTTGACAGTTGGAGAGGCTCATTAGACTCCATCAGCTGTCATTCTATGTACTATTTCTAATTCATCAAGACTCATTTAAGCTTTCTTTCTGTCTTTCTTTTTTTCTAAAGGCCCTTTCACACCGGACGCGTAACGAAAAAGCGATACGAAAAAACGAATAGTTCGCGTGCGAATAGTTCGCCTCAAAACCATTCACATCAAACGCGATGCGAAATTGCGAAGTTCGGAGCTTCAACATTCCAAAACATTCGCGCCAACAGTTGAGAAAGATGGACACATCATCATCCAGTGAAGACGAGCTTTTCATTTCATTTCACTTGAAAAGACAGAAAAGACGGTTTTGGGTGCACCCAATCTTGAGGAATAGAGAGTCTGAAGGGTAGTATACTAATCTCGTACAGGAGCTAAAACTGTATCATGACCGGTTCCACACTTATTTTCGGATGTCCGTGGGACAATTTGAGGAGCTCCTTCAGACAGTGGCACCGCATCTGACTAGACAAAATACTAACTTCAGGGAAACAATCGATCCGGAGCAGCGTCTGGCAGTCTGCTTAAGGTGATTTGTCCTCCTAAAATCATCAGGGGCTGCGTTTACATGCAATCAAATAAACAATCATTACTTATCGGACTCATTTGGTCTAAAAAGCCTTCATGTAAACACTCGGTTGGACTCGATACGAAAGAAATGGATTGAATGGGGTGGGTTTATTCCCCCGATTGAGAGAACATGTAAACACTTGAACCGATTGAAAACCTAAACATAAAGGACTGCGCATGTGCAATGACGTTGAAATAGCGTAATGACGTACCTATGCCACGCTGAACAGCTGTCATGTATATTAGTGACATAGCCCATCAACACACACATCAACCCGATCACGTTTAGCATTCATGTAAACACTACGTTCAGTTTCGTTGAAACAAAAGTTGTGCATGTAAACGTGGCCTGATTGTCATGTTCAATATTATAATGCTTTCAGTTGATTCACAATGAAACACATTTAGCTACCAGTCCTACAGTTTTAATAAACATTAAAATGTACATCAGTATTCAATTGTTTAAGTAGAGCTAAACAAGGTAACACATGTAATATAAGAATGCCAGGATATATCTGAATAAAAGCATCACAGAAAACCCAGGAACAGTTTTACCTTTTATTGTTAATAATAACATGTCTGAACAACAATATTTTTACTATTGATAACATATGGTTTATTTATACTCTCAAATCTACATTATTCAAATAATTAAATATTCCTCAGATTCCTTAGTACTGGGGATTCTTTCACCACCATAGCCGCTAGTTTCCGCCTTGGAATTTCCACTGTGTCCAACATCGTTAGGCAAACATGTGATGTCCTCTGGGAGACCTTAAAAGACACCTACATGCCAGTCCCCAATGAGGAACTCTGGAAGACAACTGCCCTGAATTTCTCTGAAAAATGGAACTTCCCCAATTGTATCGGTGCTTTGGATGGGAAGCACATTGTGATTCAGGCACCAGCTAATTCTGGCTCCCAATTTTTCAACTATAAGGGCACCTTTTCTGTAGTTTTGCTTGCCTTGGTTGATGCCGACTACCGCTTCCTAGTGGTGGATGTAGGGGCATCAGGCAGCAACAGCGATGGTGGAATATTTTCCAATTCTTTATTGGGAAAGGCCCTAAATACTGGAAATTTAAACATTCCAGAGCCTTCTCCTCTGCCATCTGCACCAGAGCTGGGGGCGTTACCATATGTAATTGTTGCAGATGAGGCATTTCCTTTAAAAACGCTCCTTCTCTGTCCCTACCCTGGAAGACGCCTGCCAGATGACCAGCGCGTGTTTAACTACCGGCTCTCCAGGGCTCGACGTATAGTCGAGAATGCTTTTGGCATTCTCAGCCAGTGCTGGAGAGTCTACCAGCGCCGTCTGCAAGTGGCTCCAGAGACAGCCGACAGCATTGTAAAGGCAACTTGCATCTTACACAACTTCCTCCGAAGGGCCAATGGGAATCACGGTGCAGAGCCTAACAGTTCTGATGGTGCAGAGGGCAGTGAGCTGGGTGACATCAGAGGCCTTCGAGGGAACAGGGCATCAGCTGAGGCTCTGAGGGTGCGGGACACATTCAGACATTATTTTAGCTCACCTGCAGGCCAAGTTCCATGGCAGGTTGCTCATGTGAACCGAGGTCAACCTCAATAATATTATTGACTTGATTGATTTCTGAAAATTGTTGCATTAAATTAATTCATAATGATAAGCACAATGTAGCATGCTTTGTTAAATGCAGATTAAAGGCCCTTTTGCCTCCAAAACTGCATTAAACAAAGCATGCTACAGTGTGCTCATCATTATGAATCCATTTAATGCAACAGTTTTAATGTAACATAAAAAAGTATATGATATCATTTAAAGGTTATTATTATTAATTAGTCCAATTTACATTCCAAAATCCCTTGATTTTAATTTCTTCCCGGTTGTGCAGGTGGCCCTGAAAAAGCGAACGCAACATGGTTAATTTGTATATTGTTCAAAAAGTAAATCATTTGAGTTTGCCTGTTAAATCTAAATGTATTTCATGAAAGTAATAATCTTGTATTTGTATATATTTTTTATAGGCTAGTTTGTAGTTGTACTTTAATAATTTAAGACCTTTAAAGCCAGTGAAAAAACACCAATGTCTTGATTATTATTTATTTAAGATGTATACAGACAGAATTTAACGGACAGAAAATAATAACTGATAACACAATATTAAAAAATAAACTCATAGAACGGTGTATGCTGATGTAGATGGAAGGCACTCCATATACTTCCACCTCTTCCTAGATTTTCCAGCCTGTCCACTTTTGGTTGACTTTTCCTCTCTCCTTTTCCTAACGTAAGTGTCCCTGAGGTTTTTCCAAAGTTTTTTTGCGTCTTCAACTAAACACAAAGCGTTTTGTAATGTCCATATACATTACATGTAACACACGAAGTAACCAGCTAAAAGCATTCGACAAAACACTGTAAATATCACACACTAATATATATATAGCATACTAAAAACAGCCCTAAATAGTCTCAATACATTTAGTTAAATTTTCAAAGTAAACACGGTATCTATCTTTGACATTATAGCTGCTAAGTATTATCTTCTATCCAAATGTAGCTTAGCCTGCTAGCTTACACAGCAGAGTTCTATACAACGGCTTTTAGACTATCGCACAACATACTCACAGTCGTGATAACCGAGTTGGTTGGCAATGCCACTCCACACGTTGTCTTTCAAGTCATTGTCCTTGTAGCTTTTGTGACTTTTATCAAACAAAACAGGGTTTGTTGACACACAAGCGATCAGCAAATCCGCCATTGTTGTTGTGACGTTGCCTTTGTTTCCTTGAATGTGATTGGCTGAAGCATTTTCTGTCGCCCCAAAGGTAAAAAAAAATCGACATCGAAGCAAATAAAATAAATCGTTTTTTCGCCGCAGCAGATTCGCGTTCGGTGTGCAAGCACTCATTACACAAACAGCAGATCAAAAAATAAAACCATCGCGCGAATTATTCGTGCGTCAAAATCGCGTCTGGTGTGAAAGGGCCTTAACTCCAAACTAAATTCAAATTTTGACAGTTAGAGAGGCTCAGTAGACTCCATCAGCTGCCATTCTACTATTTCTAATTCATTGAGACTCAAGCTTTCTTTCTCTCTTTGTCTGTCTTCTTTCTTTCTTTCTTTCTTTCTTACTCATCTTGCTTTATTTCTTTCATTCTAACTCCAAACTAAATTCAAATTTTGACAGTTGGAGAGGCTCATTAGACCAGAGACAATTTATATAAGAGACATGCCACTTCCTCAATCCTCAATAGAACTATGAAAGATGGCGGTTGTATGCACATGCCCCGCCCCTCCCGCTGGAAAGCCAATCATCTGCTTTTAACAGTCAAGCCGGGAAACATTTAAGCCTATCGTCTGGTTCCACTGACGCATGCACACAGTTGAGGTTTTGCGACAGCGGAGACGATTTGGTGACAGCGAGTTGTGGCGTGTGCAAGATCAGATGGAATCCACATGGAAGAGGGTGATAACAACGCTTTGTGATAACAACGCGAAGGCACCGGACTGCCAAGGTAATTAAAGCATTTTATATTGACCACAAATATGTCACATTCTAAGTAAAAGACACAAAATATGTTGTGTTATCAAGGTACGGTGTAATGTTAGCTAACGTTAGTTAGCCAGCTTTCCTACATAACTTAGCTAACGCTAACTTATCTAACGTTAACGATAAGCAGAAACGTAAAATCGAATCGACTCTAGATAACTGTAGTTAAATACCTCATTTGTGTGGAACAACTTAAATAAAGATGCAGACCAGTTATAGTTGTACAAATTGAGTATTTATTTTGACCGTGCTTAATTGGTAAAGCACGTCAGTTTCCGCTGTGCTGTGGTGTCGTTTTTTTTTTTTTTACTTTGTGAAGCTTGGTTGCGAGCTCTGAGCTCGGCCCCCATCCTGCATATCACATATTTGTTTAAGGCCACCTTTTCGATTGCATTTGAGTGGGCAGGGTGAATGTGGTGGAGGTCGGCGAACACACCACTCTCCCTGAGCGAGGTCTTCAGCCTCGCCGTTAGTTTTTTTTTTTGCCTATGCTTTGGGGGGGGATCTTTTTAATGACACCCTCATATTTACAAATGCAATCTTTTAGTAAGGACGATGGCTGAAATAGCCTAGATGTGGTGGTGTATTTTTTCTTTGAAATGAAGAAGGCATCATCCTCCGCCAGAGCGTGGTAGTCGTGCTCGGCGTCATTTGTCCGCACGAGCAAACTTTCACATTCACCACAATCTCTCACTGAAGGTTCTTGAGCAACTTTCCGTGCGACCCAGCCAGACACATAGGCAAGTGCCTCCTTTTCGCAGCTGTCCACATCCGGTATGTCCTACAACGAGTAATATCGAATTTAGTGAATTCTGAAATATTGCAGAAACATCTATTAATTTTTGGATCATATCAAGTCATATTCAGTGATCACCTGCTCATTAACCATTTGCTCTTTATCCAGCTCTTCATTTTCACATTCACTCTAGGGCACAAAAGAGCACTTTAAGATAAAGTTGCATTTTAATTCAGCAGGTTGCAATTAAATGACCAAGTAATAAACATTTTACCCAATCATTATGTTGCTTCAGGAGTATAAAAGAGAGGCATGTATTTGGATTGTTAAACAAAAATGACAACATTTCAGCAGAATTGCAGATTTTACGTAACAACTACAACTCTTTACTAAAGTATTGGGGAGGCTTAATTATTTTGGTATGACATGATTGGGATTGTAATGATATTATTGTGTGTACCCTTCCAGTAATCGAGTTATACACTGGCCATACCTGCTCACTGCATTTCACAGGAGTAGACTGCAACAACAACTGAGTGGCATTATCAGGAATGCAGTTTGTAGCACTGCCCTGCAAGCTGATGATGTTGGCCACTGATGCACTCCTTAGTGCTGCAGCAAATTCCCTGGCAGTGGGGTGAAAGCGGTGTCCTCCCTTTCCTCTGATGACAGAGAACAGGTTCTACAAAGAGAGGTAAGTGCATTGTTGTCAGTATAATATCACCAATATTGTGATTGCGATTTAATATGCGATTTATTTTTTATTTTTTTAAGCTCTTTATCTCATCTATTATTCAACAAAAACAAGCAATAAAGCATTGTAAAATAGGGAAGGGAATCTTTAGGCACCTCATGAGCCGATACATTTTTTTTTCTTTAATTGATCTTATTAATAAAACTTAAAATATTTAATTACATAATTATAAGTAGGCCTACTTATAATAATTACACATTAAAAAAACTAAATACAATTACATGTTAATAATTTTAACAAATATAGCTTCAAATCAAATAACAAAGAGGGAAAAATTTATTACAAGCAATAAATAAAGAGTGCTTTCAGTATTTAAGAGTAGGCTGTCTGAACGTTTTCATCTCTTTTGAAATTATAAGATGTGGTTAGTCCTGTCTGTTTAATAACTGAATGTGTCACATTAATTTCGCGTCATAAAAGCATTTTGAGATGCAAGTACATTTAACCACGTAGACGGAGTCGCTCACAGCCGCATGCTCAACGCTCTTCGCAAAAACGCACGTGAGTATTTGAAATTGAAAGCAGCTTCTGTCTGTGATTTTCATATTTTTAATATATAAGCTAACTGCATTCCAAGACATATGATGCCTTCGTAGAACATTTGTAAGTAAAATACCGGCGGGCGAGACCGCGCACTACAAAAGTAACATCACGCAGACCGCGCGTCTCTCATCTTTCTTGTGCAATGAAGCCCGCGAATGTCCTTGTAATTCGCTTCAACTTTTCCGAACTTTATTAAAGATCAGGGACGGACTGGGGCTAAAAAACAGCCCTGGATTTTCTCTTAAATAGGCCCATCATCCGGCCATTCGCCTAGCCGTGTGCGACAGACACTAGCCAGGATGTCCTGATACTATATGCCACAATACTGTAGCATCAGACAAGGTATTCACAGCAAGTAACATCTCAAAACCAATGATGATTATTGGGGTTGTGTTTATTAATGAAGCCTCAGCCTTCAAATAAAAACAAAAAATGTACAATGCCATAAAATACAAAAGATGAAATGTCACTGGCTACAGAAACCCCAAATTACACAAACTTGTAATTATAAAACATATAGTTACTATACCAGGGTCCAACCTTTTTGTGTGCGAGGGCTATACCTCAAGGGATAAAATAATCTAGAAGGAATTTTTATTTGTTATACTCCAATATTTATTATACATAACATGGTGGTGCTTTTTTACTTTTCACCATCATATGGGAAATAATAAAATATCTTGATATTCTGGTTCAGACTTACAAGCGTTTAAAAAAAAAAAACAATTCCTGAAAAATTATGAAAATATTTATTGATTTTTTTTGTTGATTTTCTATAAACCTATTGTATGTGTTATCAAAAACAGTAGCCCAAACATTTAGTATAAATATAAATGAAAAAATAAACTGCCATAACTTCTAAACAAAACATTACAGCATTAGGCCTACATTTAATACATTTATACATGACTATATTAATATAACAGCATTTTAAATTTGAATACAGGCACATTTCTGCCAAAAAAGTTTGTTTTACTAAAGTTAATTCATACGTTTTGGTGTGAAATGTCTTCTAGCTGGTTTGTTCTCGGAACAATGTTTCGCCTGTTTTTTTTGTTTTTTTTGTTGTTTTTTTCGCGTCAATATGTTGAGAATATCAGCGCTGTTTCATCTGGCATTTTACAAGCTTAAATCACAGAGTCATTTGTGGGTTTATAATAGAGATAGAGAATTCTGCGCTGAATTTAAATGCTTCTCAGTGGATCGCGCAGCTCTGTGTAATAGCCTAATGTTCGCGTGATCGAGATCAGCCCGCACAGCTGCTTTGTCCGCGATCGCTGTTTTTTGGGCCGAGCAGGGGTGCGTTTCCCGAAAGCATCGTTGGCCAACTATCGTCGCAAGTTCATCGCAATGTCCATTGAACTCTATTGGTAACGACGGAACTTGCGACCATAGTTGGCCAACGATGCTTTCGGGAAACGCACCCCTGATAATGCGCTGCTCAAGTTTTGTTCCGCTTTTTGAGCGTTTGCCATTTGATGTTTCTCATACGCAACGCAAATGACAGCGTATAATCAAAGAGAGTTGGGTAATTTTGTAGAGGCAAAAGTTCAAATTGAAACGTTTAGTTGAAAAGGTCGCAAAATTATACCATTTATTCGAAGTCTGGAACCCCGACAGCAAGTTGGGGCTATTTATAGAATGTGTTTAGCGGGCAACTCACAGGAACCACGTTGGAGACCACTGCTATTCAAATATAATGTAAGCAAATTTAAAAGTGCAGCCTTATAAAACTAACTTTCTGTCAGTGGCTATAGGCCGACTCTTCTTCCTCAGTTGTTGTTTTTTACACGTAGCATATAAGTGATCATATTAGTGCCCCTGCTGTTGGCTGTCATATTGCTTTAGGATAAGACTCACTTTTTTTTTTGTGTGTGCCGACGGCCCTCGGTTGGACGGCCGTTCTGGACTTTTCCAGAACGCACAGATTGTCAGTCCGTCCCTGTTAACCCTCTGGGGACCAAGCTGTTTTTGGGGTCCTTGAGATGTTCTGACATGCCTTGATATTTGTGCTTTTTTCAGTTATTTATAAACATGTTAATGGCTAAGGTGTAAATTCACTCTATATAGCACAAACAGGGCTACCATAATATGCGAGCAACGTGTATGTAGATGTTTGTATTTTTAAGAGAATAATGTTTATGCGTGGTTATTGGAAAAAAATAAAATGAAAGTTGCTGATTTAAGAACACAAAACACATATTAAATATGTGTCCACAAGACTTTTGAGTAATTGATGTTGTTCCTTTGAGTTCTAGCTTCAAAATTATGTGAAAATAGTCTTGCTTTATCGTTCACAAAAAAAATACATTGATTTAAATGGTGTAAAACAGGTTTTGCTTGGAAAGCCAATATGCAAGGGGGAGGAGTAGTTTACACCTTAGATTACAGTGTCCCACACCCACTCTGCATAATTATAGCCATTCATTCAGGTGTGACACTGACTGAGCCACAATGCAAAGACAAAAGATGTATTTAGAAGACTTATATTGACCATTTAAGATTTCGCTTACATCTCT
This sequence comes from Squalius cephalus, assembly GCA_022829025.1. Taxonomy (NCBI): domain Eukaryota; kingdom Metazoa; phylum Chordata; class Actinopteri; order Cypriniformes; family Leuciscidae; genus Squalius; species Squalius cephalus. The sequence continues at coordinate 4,665,400 of CM040794.1, read as the reverse complement.
CTTGTAAATATGTTTTGCTATTTTATTAAAAATGTTACAATTACAACAATAATTACAATTTCAACAATATTTCAAGTGTACTCTTTCTTTAAAAAAAAAAAAAAAAAAAAAGATTATAGGCCTACATTTTATCATATGTATTCATTAGTTTGAATATAGCCAACATTGGAACATCTAACATCTTAGTCTATGAATTTATTTTTGAAAAAAATAGTATTTTTTTGCAGGTTAATATGTTGCTTATACAAATACATTTTATTTCAACATATTCCAGTCGATTTTTACTCATCTCAGTAGGCTATAGCAAAGCAGTTTATTCTTTCACAAACAGACGCGCGATTCATATTTAGGCTAAACAGTCTTTACAAATATGTCCCCTTCATTCATCTCACAGAAAGGCGAGTCATATTATAGAAATGCGATTCATCTTTTTGCGGTTTGCATAGGCCTACACTAACGTTATTCCATAACGTTATTCCACACGTGAGAAAAGAAAACAGCCTACCTCACTCCTCAGCGGAATCTGCTCCTCATATCAGGAGATATTGCTCCTCATATCAGCACTGTTCTGAGGAAACATTTCTCCATAAGGTAGGCTATAATGTCTCACTCGCGAGGAGTCGCGACGCGCTTTGTTTACAGCTGATGTGGGCGTTTCACAGCTCTGAAATAGTTCTCAGAATTTGCGTTTGAATAGCACGCGCTCTCCGGGGAGTGGTCACATTACTGTGAATCATCTCGTAATGAGGTCGACTGGAGTCGCTCTCTTTTTATACAGATTACAGAAGCTGATAATATTTGTTTTTTATATAAGTGACTTCATTTAACAGCTGCGATCTCAAGCTTTATGCCCGTGGGTCTGTTTGCCTGTTTGACTGAATTTTCGCGGAGTTATAGATCATTTTCGAACGCGTTTCAAATGGGAGTTTACTGATAGAGGGAAGGCAGAAATCGCATCATGTTAAAGTTTCTTTATTTGTCAAAAAGCAAAACACTTTATTTTTATTGTGAGTATACAGAAAAAAAATTGAAACTGAACAGGATCGATTGATGTATAACACGAAAATTAAAGATCAAAATTAACAGAGCATTTTGTGTTTATTTTTCATTGCTAAAAAAAAAACGAGCAAAACGCGCCGGCGCGTTTTTGGTCCCCAGAGGGTTAAAGATTATTTCTCGTAAGGTTCGAGTGGTGTCGTGTGTGTGTGTGTGTGTGTGAGTGTGTGTGTGTGTGTGTGTGTGAGAGAGACAGAAGCAAGCAGAATACGGTTGTTTATAAAGCACGCGCGTCGTCACGTCTGTGTTTAAAACTAAGCTCAGACATAAATCTGAAATTATCTTAATCGATACAGAATCGTTGGAGAGAATCTATAACACAATATTACATAAATTAAACATAAACTGTCATTTACTGTAGCCAGGTCTATATGTGTCGCGTGCCAAGTTGATGCATCTGCAATACAGACTGGTTTACTCTCGCGTGTCACGTGACCAGACTATAATCGCAGTTTTGCGGTTAAAAAAATCGCATTTCATCATATCGCGATATTATCGCAAATGCAATTAATCGTTCAGCCCTAATAACAGCCCATTCAAATATATTTGCCGACATATCAGACACACTTAAGCCCCTTTCACACAGCGCTTTGAACCCGGGAAATTGCCGGCAAATTGCCAGAGCGCCTTCTGTGTGAACGCAAACACGACCCGGGATTAATGCCGGGATTGATGCCGGGTTGGGGACCTAGTAACATTGCCGTATTCAGTCCCGGAATGCGCGCTGTGTGAACAAAAGCCGTAATAATGCCGTGTCGTAGTGATGACGCTGAAGCCAGGATCGTTCTCCAGCTGTGAAATGGCACGTAAAGTTTATGATCGAATCAGAGAAAAAAACTGCACAAGCGTGGTTTCTCTCTCTCTCTCTAAGACGCTGCTGAGATTACGAGTCACATCGATGTCACGTGTCTTTACGGCATTTTTACGGGTTGTGTGTGAACGCACTCTCTGATTCCGGAAAATCACTGGCAGTGTGAATGAACCAAAATCAAACGAACCCGGGTCAAATCCCGGGTCACTTTATCCGTGTATTTTCCGGAATCTCTGTGTGAAAGGGGCTTTACTTACTTTCATGTATTTCGGGAGAAAATGATGAATTCACGTGCTGAAATAAATCCAACAGACTGGAATCTCTGAACTGCGGCCCAAACAAAAACATGACGGCGCCCATCTCACGTTACAGATCAAGATCATTTATAAAGGTTTTTAAACGACAAAACAAACTCACTTAAACATATTTGAGAATCGGAATAGAAGATAGTTGATGACATGGTAAGCAAGTTTATTAATATTTAGAAATAAAAGCGCTACATCTGTCATACAGCATTATTTTGGCTGTGGTGAATCACATGGGGTGGATGGGGGGGGGTGTTGCGATCGGGTGTTGACACTTCTTTTGTCCTGGTTGAAAAAATCTTCCAGGTGTCTCCATGTCAGATCATGTCCCCCAACCTTAGAGGACATAATTACAATGATTGTAAGCATTACAGTGATGAAAGTAAATGCAAATTTTAAAATGTTGTTAAAGTTTCTTTTACATTCAGTGAATGTCTTTTAAAGTTGTTCCGGATTGATTTTACAAGATGTGGAACATCAAATATGATTGGAATTTGTCTGTGTAGGATGCAGTGTGATCCATTGCCATCCTCATTGATGTCCAAGGAAGCACCAAGGGCTCTCATGGCCTTCACATTTGTGGACCCCTGATCACAGACAATGCATTTGACCTGAAAGTAAAATGTAAGTTATTAAGGATCAATCACCTTTTATTTTGGCATTTTGTTTTTCACTATGTAATACACAACATGCATTCAGTCCAGCACTGTCGAGGCGGGTGACGGCTTCCCTCAATTTCCTGGCAATCTCCTCACCTGGCATGGCAGATTTGCACAGGAAATAGCCGATTGCCTAAAAGGTGAAGTGTGAGGGTAGAAAGATGTTTTTAATATTTGTACATGTACTCTTCTGAGTGTACACATATATTAGTGTTTCTGAACTTTGTGGATGCTTCCAAATATTTACTGTACTGTTTGTACATTGTGCACTTATATTTTGCAGACCTGCTTCCATTTTACATTTATGGCCCTAACCAAGAACACCATAGCCTGGCGAGCCTGGGAGCCATCTGGTGTAAGACCATCAATTGAGTCTGTCTTCCTGTTGTAGTCAAGGTGGCCTTTTATAGACATCTCGTCCAGCACAAGGGAACACATCTTCTCTTCCTTTGTCGTGGTCTTTGTTTTTGTGTTAATTTTTGCAAGAACACCATGCAGAAATCCAGGCTACAGAATAAATGGGAAGTATTGCTCTTTGTTAATTCTTGCATACTCTGCGATGACATTCATGCTTACACTAAAGTTGCAAATGTGTATTTGGATTTGTGCACTCATGATGTCAGAATAGCACAAGTTTATGTGGGATGAGTTACGCGGCATAAGTAGAGGGTGTGTCAATGCGTTATGTTTTCAACTCACAGCAAAGCTCCCCAGACTGCCCACTATGTGCCTCCTTAGAGTTGTTTTACTGGGCAGCTTAAATACTCTCTGGAGTTCAGAGTAGCACCTTGGGCTGTGGTGGAACAGTTGTACTGCCAAATCCTTCTCGCTGTTCTTATATCTCTGGCCATGTTTGGCCACCCTGCCCATGGCAATTTGCATTTCAAAGAAATCTTTGGTTGCCTTTGGAAGGCAGTCAGTGGCCAGTGGCTGATAAGACTCCCTGCTCTTTCCTGCTGTCTGTTGATGTTGCAGTCTGCAAGTAAAATGACTGGAATATTTACAGTTATGTATCACTGATTCTTGAGAGTCGGGACAAAACATGTCCCACATAGAAAAGTCTAATTTATAGCTAAAAATTAAGAAATTCATCATGATTGACATACTTACAAAGTTAAATCTGAAGGAATTGTATATACCTATCTGATTTTTAGAATAAACTTTTTTTTATCTTTTTGGGGAAAATTTGTTTAAATGTATGGTCTGTGGTTAGAAGGTCCATGTTATTGCACTTGTCCTCAGCAAGAGGTCACAATATTAACCATCCCAAAAAACTTTTAAAAAGCTCTACAATTGTGAAAACACATATATCAAATAAAAAATAAGGGGTATAAATATAAAAAACAATGCATTATGTGAACATCAAACAATATTTTCCATAAAAATCTGCCTATTAAAGTTGTGTCCTCAGTTTCTGTCAACTCCGTCAGATTTTTTCATAAAGCTCTTTAAATCAGGAAATAGCATGGTCAGCTATATCCCTGGGACCCCTTTTCATCTCCCTGCCTGTGGTGAATGCAGCACTACCACACATGCTCTGGTGCGTTTGACATTTTTTTTATATTTTAGACATACAATGTCGATATTCCTATGGTCACAGCTGCACCATGTCAATACCATCTTTCTGTTAAGATAACTTTTTTTAAACCTTAGTGGACTGAATTTAAGCATTTTAGTGAGGTTATTGGGACAGCTAGCAACTGAGGAAAAACTACCTGGCTGCAGTGTACAATACAGATTTTGGCAGGAAAATACATGCCCTTACATCAACTCTGTCAGACGTCAACTCCGTCAGGTTCTATGTCTGACGGAGTTGACCTGTAAGCTGACGGAGTTGACAAATCCACCAATAACCTTTTAATGTGCGAATATAATATTATTTGTGAATATAGTGAAGGGTTAAACTGTTATTTCAGGGTTTTATTTACACATAAATGCTCATACATAGCATGCATTACATTAGTTAACCATTCACATCTGACTTGTAGATAATGGGCAGGCAGTGGTCTGCTTATTATTGTGTAACGTGTAACTTTGCCAGCACTTTAATATATTTATTTGTATATGTAGACTTTTGTAATAAAGGACCATCTGATCTACATCCTCTTATGTTTTATCTATTTAAAGAATTTGTTTTTACAATCTTGAAATTAAAATCAAAGTTTGAAAATGCAAATATTTAGAAATCTGAGTTTTCAGAATAGTGTGAAATCACAACTTAAGTTTATATATTGGATTTTTTTTACATATCAGAGTAACTAAACACTATTACAATATACTTTAGAACTTTAGATTCTTGTTGGATTTGAAGAATTTAAATTGTATACTTTTTAGTGTGTCTGACGGAGTTGACACAAATCCAGTTCTGAAGGGAAACATGTTTATTTGTTAAAAATGTGTTTTTATTTAGAACCTGTTCCTTTACATGGTTAAATAGCTAAGACCTTTCTCTGCAGAAACATATAACTCTAATTGATATAGTGTGTATTTTTTTTTAAAGTTTTTTAAAACGTGTTTTGTCCTGACTCTCAAGAATCAGTGGTATATTACATTTACTATCACGACTTGTGCTATTACACTGCTTACGGACTGTTTTTGGAGTTTTCTTATTTTAAAGTTCATACGGAACTTGAGCTGCCGCATTTTGGCCCTCTCTCCCTGCAGGAGCCTTTTAAGTTCCTTGATTTTCTGTAAATATATTGTTGGATGTTAATATGATACAGTTTCTATGAGTAAAGCATCATGTTGGATATGCAGAGATTACTAATGCCATTTCACCTTGTCTTTCTCATTAAGTAACTCTGCCACAACCACTTGACTCTGTGGAGTGTCTTGCAATGGCACCACTTCATGAACACTGGTATGTACCTCAGAATCTTTAAACATATTACACACAGTATTGATGCATACAGTTTTGGTGAATCTACATGTTGTATATCTGTTAGGGGTTGCACGACTACTGATTTCTGCTAGTCGATGTCTTATCAAAACAATACTCGAGTTACTCGACTACTCGTCGTTCATGCTACTGTAAATGAAATAGCTAGATCTTATCAATAAACATTTATTAATTCATAGCCTAATGCAACAATTACATAAGTAAACTCTCAAAACATTATAATTATGACATTTCATTTTTAAATTTTCATGTAACAGTCTAAAGCCAAATAAATAGCCGTTCTTGCCTTTCATGTCAGACGTCTGCTTCTAGGGCCGTTCACATATCGCGTCTTTCCGCGCTCGAGGTCGTTATTTCAGATGTAGGCGCGCGGTGAGTGCGCTCATAATGAAAGAAACATGGTGCGCTAGTTTTTCCAGGCGGGTTTTTCCTTCTCATCTCCAGAAATATATCTAGTAGTAAAGCTAATGCAAGGGCTAGAAATAAATGAATCCTTTGCTGAATGATAACTTCTTCGTCGTCATCATGGAGAGCGCAGTTTGGTTGCATAGCGACGACAGATGCCACGGGAGCGCAAGCGCTTGTAGGAGACAGCGGCACGGCCACGCGCGCTTTCCACACGTTTTTAGACGCAATATGTGAACGGCCTCTTGCAGAGTTGGCCAATTACAATATTTTTGTCATCCTTGATGAAATACTTCCACACATCTTACGTGTGGTGTCTGTTGGTGACGTTCGCAATTTTTAATTCATTTATGGTTCGCTCGAGTAGTCGATTGTTTCCGACAGCGTCGACTAGTGGTTGAAGTAGTCGATCTATCGACTACTTGACTAGTCTATGCAAGCCCTAATATCTGTAAACTTGCTCTGTAAACCTGACCGAATAAATCATTGAAAAAATGATTAAGAACAATACACAATATTTAAACAAAGTTAAACAATTTTATTACACTTATTCACTGTCATGTGCTTGGAAAGAAAACAAAACATAAGGGGGCAGGGGGTCCATGAATATGATTGTGAATCCCTTTTCTATGGGCATTTTTTTTCACTGTATTTGGGTACCTCCTTCCTGTTGTACAGGGGTGTGCCGCCGAAAAAGGACAGGGATGGCTTTGGGAGCCAGCCGCTTTCTTTTACCCTTTAAAAAAAAAAGGTAACTTTATACAGGTACATTATACATTACTATATTAACAGTGTTTATCAGTCTGTGTCTATACAATACATTGTTATTACTGATAAAGTGCAAACCTGCTTATATTTAAATAATGGAGAACAATATTGACCATACTTTTGATATTAGGTCCTCTGGCCTGAAATGATCTTCACAGACCACATATCCTCCCCTTTCTGCCTCTGTTTTTGTCATGTGGGAGGACAGATCTCCCCTCCTCACACTATGAAGCCATTTCTGTCTCCTGTGTCGATTCATATTTTAATAAAATACATCATCAGAATGCTGTGTCAGGCTTATTCTTCATATGGTATTTCATAATGGGACCAAATGTATTTTGATTTTATATTACTTGACATTTCATTGCCTAATATTAAGGCTAAAATATGAGGTGTTTTATGCAAAGTAACTAACTCGTTCATGAACAAATACATTTTAAATGCTTAAACCTGAGTAGAGCACCATAGAGAGAAGCGTTAAATGTCTTCTCTGATAAGTGTATCTGAACTGTGTTTTTAGCTATATGGTCTAGCTATGTGGCACGTTAGCCTAGGCTATCAAGATATACAATGACAATAGTAAGTTAAACTAATGTTACCGGGAGTCTAACGTTAATGGTTATAACTTTTTTTAAGACATTGCCTTTTATTCTCCTTTGGGAAGGCGAAAAAGGACCGCCCACATCCCACTCTGTTATTACACCCATAGAAGGCACATAAATGTGGCATTTATGTACTTTAAAATATAAGTTATGGAATAAGAAATGTACAAATCTCTGCCTTGATGCTAACGTTATTTTTGTCCACCAAAATACGTTACTATTTAAAAAGGCGGCAGCTATGCAGTGTATGTGTGTGCGTTGTGTAAAAATATGTTGTGTAAATATAGATGGTAACGTTATATATATATATTATATATAGTCTCTGGTTATATGCTGACTGTATCCCTAACGTCAATAAGCACAGCATTTCTTCACGGGTTTGTAAAAAAATAATTTTATTTTACAGAAAACATAACGTTACAATGAGATTACAAAAAATTCTGTCCATATCAGGGGTAGACAAAGAAAAAGTGAGACACAAGAAATTAATTCAAAATATTGTACTGTACACTGATAAAACAAATGACATTGAGCACAACAACGGCATTCTGGATAGAGACGTAAATGAAGTTGGTGTCGTGAACCCTTGCGCATGCGTAGTAAGTATAACCTGTGGGGAAAAAATGCGTTTTAAACCTTATTTTGGGGCAAAGTCATCAAACTTTCAGCGATTTTTATCATATTTTACTGCTGTTTCTATACATGCAGTTTTTATGTCCCGGTGACCAGTGAAAGTGCCGTTCTGACTCTCTGCCCATTCATTTAGATAGGAGCCTGGTCTTGTTAGTGCGAAATAGCTGCCCGGAGGCGTTGCCAAGATGGCGGCCGAGTGGCACGACTTGCCTAAAAGGACTTTGATTAGACTCTATGTAGGCTACTATTTCTAATCAATCAAGACTCATTTAAGCTTCCATTCTAATATTTCTAAACTGAAAACCTTCAAACTTCTACAAACTTTTAAACTAAAACTTAAACTAATTAAAACTAAAAACCTTCAAACTTCAAGCTTTTAAAAATTCTTCAAACTTTCTGGAAAGGCTTTTTCATGCCAACTTAAAGTTTGTCTACAAACTTTTTCATCTAGTATAATTTAATGTCTATATACATATGAACATGTCATACTGTACTTCAAATTTGAACCAAGTGCTTTATAGATATGAAACTACATAATATAATCTGCATATGGATATGGCATACCCTTCTTCAAATTTGAAGCATTTGATAGATAGATAGATTGCAGAGTGAATACTGACAGTCTATTGTGTTGTAGAAGATGGAGGAGATCGTGGATGACAGACGGTGAGGGAACCGGTGAGTAGCGGAGTCACAGGACAGGAGACATGGAGGACAAGGAAGACAATGGAAGTAACATATACTTTGGATTTAGCAGGAACAACAGGTAAGTGAGTCCTAGCTCAAAACAAGACCAGACAGTGCCAGAGTGAGGTGTGTGCTTTTACACTGCCTGTGATGATGAGGAGATGATGTGCAGGTGCAGGTGATTAGTATTCAGGTGATGATGATCTTCGTGATTTGGTGGTGATGGAGCCTGGCTGGACCCTGACAAATTATATATACACAAACACACACACACACACACACACACACACACACACACATATGGAGAATTAAAACGAATACAATCTCCGTCCACACCAGCGTTTTAGCTGCGTATTAGAATTGATCTCCGTCCACATTAAAACGACTGAAAACGCGGATCACGTGACCATTCACCAACACTGGGCATGCGGTGTTGGTGAATGGTGTAAACACAACTTCATTGATAAAATGATCCCACCATGCGCTGGTTCTTCCCGGGTTAACCCAAAACCGACGCTCCATGTACGGTCGATACCGCCGCTGCACACGGGAATGGTCACAGATCGCTCGAATAATAGCTTGCCTCCGGCGCATGTAGGCAGTTATAGCATTGTAAAATGCAGAATTTACTTGGACAACAGCTGCTAGCAAAGATATACGCCATGACTGATGACACACAATCATAGAGCCGAGCGTGAGCCTCTACTACGTCATCGTTTCTAAAGTCCTCCGTTTTGACCCGTCCACACTAAAACACACTCCGGAGATTCAAAACGAAAAACGGGTCGGCAGCGTTTCTAAACTTCTCAGTTTTGGATCTCCGTTTTTGCCGTTTTAGTGTGGACGGGAGGTGCAAACGTAGCAAAAGGTCTCCGTTTTTAAACGAAAACGCAGTAGTGTGGACGGGGCCGCAGTTTTATTTATCAGTGAAACCTGCAATATTCCATTCACAGTGTTAACACATTTCATTGTGTTGTTTCAAATGTGTTGCCACATAAGACATTTATGATAATCAGTGCAAGCAACATCTAATCGGTCAGCTGACTTTGTGCATTTAAGGTGGAACCACCGTCTGCAAATAATGCACAAGATATAGTCATCTCTGTGCTTTGGGTCACCCTTACACGTTGAGGTTAAGCAGAGAGTCCAGTCTTTGCTGTTCGGTTGTAGTCTTTTCAAGGTACCAGTGTAATCTGCTTTGCTTACATGTACTGTTTGTGTGACTGCCTCATATGTCTGCACTTCTTTTTTAAAGCATTGCTTTTTTCATTGCTTTTTTGCCCTTCTGACCTTTAGAGGCTCATACTTTTCAATAAGGATGGACTTTTACTAAGACTGAATTCAAGAATTCTAACCTGCTATAAAACAATAAAACTCACTAATCTGAAGAGGAGATCTATGGGACAGAGAGCACAACACAACTTCTCCAATCTCGTCTCTTCCCCCCATGCTGAGTTCCTGACTCCTCACACTATCTTCTCCCCTCCAGGTCCCATTCAGTCATGCAAAACACACACACACCTACTGTCTCCAGTTGTTTTATGTGAGGTCAAAGTAAATACTTTTGGTGCGAATGGTAAAGAAGTTTCATTCCCGCAGCAGCAGAACAGTCAGAAAAAGAAAACAATGCCTGTTCTTCTGTTGTGGGAGATGCCCCAATAAAGATCGTTGATAACATTTGTATTCATCCCCCAAACTCAGGCGTGACCACTTGGGCACGAGAAAGGGTCCAGCAAAAGCTGAATAAATATTTGGGTGCTAGATGTTTATTGTTCTTTTGTTCCACTTGGGTATTTAAAGGGGATTAGCAAACCACTCAAGGAAGCATCTGTAAACAGAACTTCACACACTGTTGCTGTGTGTCTCTATTGCCAGGTATGCTGACTCTTTGAAACTATTTTTGATATTGCATTTTGAATGTTGTCTCTATTATATGCTGATCAGTTGTGTATTCTGTATTCTTTTTAATTATTTTTATTGGATGTTTAATTCTGCCTGGCAAAAATAAATGTTAACCTTGATTTATTCTGCATTCCTCTGAAATCATTATTTCCAGTAGATTAAATGTGTAGTCTGGTGTTTCCGCAAATCTTTGTCCAGGATAGATCAAACTGAAGGCACCTTGAATGGACCATGGGGCACATCTTAGGAAGACCTTCCGATTTCTGACTATTCCCTGACTTAACATGTTGTACTCTGCAACTATTATAATAAATTACACCTATGGGTCAGCAGTGAGTGGCTGCATAGGGTAAAATAATTGCACTGCATCCTCTGAATATTTCAGGACTGGCTAGTTTGTGAGCGTGAGCGCACATTCGCGACGTGACGTCTCAAAGTGACACTAGGTCCGTAATGAACGAATATTTGAAATTATGAGATGCCCAGAATAATCTTTGGTCTAAATTAAATCACAATTAATCAGATAATCAGCGGTTAAGATAGAAAACTTGAAAAAACAAAGAGTCACTTAAATTTGGAGTCAGATTAAATTATTCATGGAGTCAGAATTAAAATTGGAAATCAACTGTTTAATAAATTAAAGTGATTTTTCCAGAAGCGCCCGAAAAGACATACACGCTGAATTCCCTTCGAACCAAGACACTGGACACCGTCTTTGGGCCGGTGATTGGAGCTTACAAGGGTATGAATCCACATTCTTGCCTTGACACTGTTGACTGGACCTAATGGTGTGTTGTCAATGATAGCACAAGTATTCACTACAGCAAAGACACCGCAGTCATACCCATTTCCTTGTTGTGGAGTATTCACCACATCTGAAGTTTTCCAGTCAGAAGCCAGAAAGTTTTCTGTTGCTGAAGTGTACATGCAAGCTACTAATTTCATTAGTTTTGGAGCAGCATGCTTCAAGGTTTTAAGACTGTGGATTGAATTGAACACTGAGATATCTCGCTCTCTGAAATTTACAGTGGCAAGAACCCAGTGATAACCACGGCCAGTAATGTCAGTGTTGAAGGGAATTATGATTAGATCATAATTTAGAGCCTTTTTTGCAGCACAAAACTGCAAAATTGGAGTAAAGTCTCCTAGTACAGCTAGCTGGTAAAGGTATGTGGGTGCACATAGAATTGAGTCTGACTTTTTTTGCTGATGAATGAAGACATTAATTGCCTGCTCAGTTGTTTCCCCTTCAAGCCAGGTCATTGGAGAAAGACAGCGGCTTTTGGGAGAGACCTTTGCCCAGTCACAGATGATGTCATTGATGCTCATCCAAGGAGCAAATGAAGCTGATGTACTGTTTGGTGTGGATACTCTGGAAAGGTGTGGTTCTAGATGCAGACTGTCACCATTTGAAAGCCAAAACTGGTAAGTGTTCTCCTCTTTTTCAGCACCTGGTCGTGCTGGCACGTTTGACAATGTAGCTTTATCAGAACACTCCTGCTCTGTTTTTTTTTTTTTTTTAGCATTCAAAGAAATTGATGGCATGCTGTCCACCAAAGAGGCTGATTCATATGAGCACCCAAACTGGCAAGTATCTTTTCCAGCATCAGTCTGTGGTGGCTCCTTGGACAGAGCAGCTGTATCGGAACACTTATTTTGATCTATTTTATCCTCCTTTTCAGCATCTATAGGAATTTATGGAATGTTGTCTACCAGAGAGTCAGGCATTGAAGACAGTAAGGAGTCTTGTGCCGGGTTCACCAAATAATCAGTCTTTTGTTCTGGGTTTTTCCGGCCCGATTTTGTTTCATTGCCTCTCCCTCTCTTCCGCATCACTGAGAGGCTGTATGTTCGATTTGTAGCAAAGTGAAGCCCCGTAGCCATTTCTACTGCAAAAATGTGGTAGCATTTTCCAGTGCTGGGACAAGAGCATAATGCACCATTTGCAGTATTTCGAACTACATGTACTGATTTGTTTGAGGGACTTTTCACGACAAACACTTTCAATGATGGATTTGGACTCACCAGACCCATTTCAGTGACTGTCTTGGCCAAAGATGTCTGAGAAGACAGAAGTTTAACTCCTTCAACTTTGCATGGCTCATTTTCTGTGTTGGTCTTGATCCTTTTGATAATTTCTTCCAAAGGAAGAACAGGGGGCATTTTCACATCCGTCACTGCTAAACTAAGGTTCTGCTTCATTGCATAATTTCCCAAGCCACATTTTGCCCTCTGAAATTCAAATAAAAAGTATGACTGCATGTAGTACAGTGAGAGCACCATTGTGTCCACTGGAAGTTCTCGCCATTCATTTTGGGATGTGATCATTTTGTTGATGCTCTCACTTATATTGTTTGTTGGTGTTTTGTCTGTAAATGCACAGAATTGTTTGTAGTATGCAGCCATGTTTTCACAAATGTCTGCTTTCAGGTGATGGCCAAAGTAGCAGAGGAATCCTTCTGACCATACTTTTGCGAAGGCATCATAGCGGGCATCAAACTCATTTGGACAGGAGGAATCAATGAGCTGCTCAACGTGGTCTTTTAGGACCTTCACATCATCCCTTTCCCCCCATGTGTCTTAACCCAATATTCCACATCTCGTAAGATGTGGTTGCGGCAGAACACTACACTTAGATTGGTAAAAAAAAATTCAAAGCACCTACAATTCCTTTCTCCCTGTCAACTGTCACTGGTATCTTTTGGTATTTTTTTTTTTGAGTCCATTCCCAGCTTTCCAAAAATCTCAGTCAGAAATTTCTCATGGCGTTGCATGAATTTACGTTCATGTAACATGAAGCCAACTGCATACACTGGCTCATTGACCTGTGCAGTGTTTCTCATAGCCAGCACAGACACATACAAATCCCCCATTTGAAATGTTGTGTCATAACTTATCATTTGTTGGGTACTCAAACCTCACTGATTCATCTAAGTTTGCACATGACAAATCAACAATGTCTGTCATGCCAGCATAAACAAGAAGGTCCGGGAATGTGGTAATGTGCCATATGAAACCAGGTAGTTGGTATGCCAATTCATGCAAACTAAACAGTTCATCGCGTGAGATGCATTGGTTGCATCGTTGTGCATATACTGTGTTCTGGACTTGTTTAAGGTTTCGTGGGGTGTTTACTGCCATGTGCTCCAGATTAACACTGCATGTTTTAGCAAGGACAGTTCTGTAGATGTTTGAAGGGGCTTGACCGTGGTCACCGTGGGGTGGTGTGGCGCAATGGATAAGACACATGCCTTTGGTGTGAGAGACCCGGGTTCGAATCCACTGTGAGACACCAATGTGTCCCTGAGCAAGACACTTAACCCCTAGTTGCTCCAGAGGCGTGCGACCTCTGACATATATATAGCAATTGTAAGTCGCTTTGGATAAAAAGCGTCAGCTAAATGAATAAATGTAAATGTAAATGTCATTCTGAGAAAACTTCTTTTTTGGAAGGAATAAACACTCTGTCCGTTTTGGCATTTCCATGCTTTCGTGGTACATATACGGTCTCATTTCCCAGGTAATGAATCAAATAGTAATTTGTTGCTAAATTTTTGTCATCATTAACCAGAGATTAAATGCACTTCCTGAATTCTGTGGAGGTGCCTTTTTCACATTCACCAGCTCTAATGTGATAGTAGCGTTTCAAAACTCTTCCCCCATACTTTCTAATGTTGTGATAATTTAAACCTTTCTGCTTCCACATCATTTGATCAAATCTAAAGTCCATGTTAGATTTATCTGACTGTGAACTTTTGTAAAGGAACACATCACCACCCTTTGGATGTAATGGTGGTTCGCTGGAAATGAACTCCTTGTATTTTTCAACGTCATCTAGAATTGCTTCTGCTTCTTTAAGTGTAAACTCTGACTGTTTTTGCATTAAAGTAATACTTTTTTATATTCACCTGTGTCCATGTGAATATACAACAAAGGGGAAAAAAAGACAAAACAATATAATATAATATAATATAATATAATATAATATAATATAATGTAACATAATATATGAAAAATACCCTGGTAATTAGTATGACACCAGTGAAAATGAGTTGTAGCCTTTAAAAAGGCTTTTTATAAAGAAAATTCGATTCCAAAAACAATGTAATACAACAAAATATAATATATATAATATATAATATAATATATGTACAGTATATTAAGAATACCCTGGTAATTAGTATGAAAATGAGTTGTAGCCTTTTAAAAGGCTTTTTATAAAGAAATTTAGATTCCAAAAATCTGAATCCAACTGAATGACGGCAAGACATATACAGCGACTCTAGCAAGGCGACTGCACAAATGACAGGTTGTGCCACTGACAGTGTCTTATACCTACAGATGACAGTTGCATGCATTTCAAAAGATTACATTGTGTGGTGATTGGACGAATCAAAAACAAAGATTTGTGATTGTGATTAAGCGTTTTTCACGTTAAGCGTTGTAGAATGTCCCCAGCTAGCTGCACTTTGAACTGTGCTTTGTGACCATCAAATGGTAGGACAATTCTGATTTTTCTTGTTTTTTCGGACACGAAAGACTATTTCCTTGAATTTGTTTGATTTTTGCCCTTGAAAAGGAGAGACTTTATTTTTTGGAACTTCGATTCTTTGAAACCAATCGAGAGAGAGTTACATGACTCTCTGAACTGAGACATTGGATTCGCAAGCTCCGATCAATTGAGTCGTTTGATCATTTGTTCAACTGAGTCAAATTGTTGGGTTCTGTATTTCCAATTACTGTTTTGTTTTGAAAAGAAAAGAGAATTATTGGAAGAACTGAATTTATTTTGGGTCAAATTGAATATATAATCACATTAATTTATTTTTCATACATTGGGTTTTGTACATTTTGAATGTAATATTTTGTTTTATTATTGTAATTTACTTTGGGTGAAAGAGGTGAAAGGGAAAGAGACAAAGTGTGAAAGAGAGTTTGGTTGGTTGGGGAAAATTTACCCAGACACAAACACTTAAAGGAGTCATGGTGTTCATTTGTTTCTTTTAATGGCAGCAGCAGTGAATATATTAACTGAACAATTATTTGAACTGTACATTAAACTAAACATTGGAACATTTATTTTTATGTAATTTATCCACAAAGTGTGCAGCTTTTGTCACTGCAGTGTATCTTTCTGGGCTTCTGGAAGAACATTTCCAGAGCCTCTTGATATGGGAAGTCAGAAACGTCTGGCCCATTTATTGAGATCCGCATGCATGCTGCAAGATGGTCTCCTTGCAGCCTATTGCAGATGTTTGTCTAAATGCATCAACTGTTAAATGTGATAGCTGAACATATAGCTAAAAGCAGCCAATCCTATTGTGAAAAGTTTGTATTACCCTGTTCATGGTTGAGAAGTCCCTTTCACAGTTTACACTACTGACTGGGACCGTCAGAGCAATAGAAGCAAGCAGGCTCATAGTTGGGTCCAGGACACCAAACTCCTCATATTTTGAGGACAGTTCAGACAATATTGCCAGCTGTGTCTTGTTCTGAAAAGGTTAAAAATGATATCAGTAACACAGTGTAGTGTTCATGATAATGTCATTTGTACATTTGTAAGTTACCTTAAGTGGACCTGAGACCACTTGCTCCTTGAAAGAAGCCCATTCTTCAAGGACTGGTCCAAAATCGACACGGGAACAAAACTTCTCTACCAGTATCCTCAGTGTTGTGTGTGCAGTGTCATCAGGGAGTACGGCTGCTTGTGGACCGAGTTAGCCACAACTCCAGCCTCACAGAAACGTCTCTCGAGATGGGCAATGAGGCCATCCAAATATGGATCCATCACCTAATCAAACACATGAAAAATGTCAGTAAACTGTTAGTGTTGCACCCCTGGAAAAGGGGAAAATAGACATAAATAAAATGAGACGACACGAACTCGCTGTTGTCTGTGCGCCAGCTGTATTGACTGTGTGAACTCATTTCTTTTTTTTTTCAAAACAACATAATAGAAAATTGAATGTATACATCAATACATTAGTTCACATTAGTATGCAGACAAAATCAGCAATGTATAACACTGTATCACAACAGTCATCATAACTGTAATTTAAATACATTTTTATAACTTCTCATTTTTTTATAACTTCACAATTTTATCACTGTGAATTTGTATAAGCATTAAACCTGCATTTTTTCACATTTAGTCCTGTATAAACTGTTCTACAACTTCTTTGACACTAAAATAAAATGGAACACTATTTCAGCAGTCACTTATCAATAAACAGATTAACCACGAAATACAGAAAACAACATGGACTATGTTCCACATAACATTTGCTCATTTGTTTCTAACCATTTCAGTAAATAAAATGGATAAGATACACTCAGTTTAACCCACAGTTTCCTCGTGGTTAGCATGTCAAACACACGATAATTAAACCATCAAATCTCACATTTTCATATATGTTCAGGAGAAATAATGAGCTTTACAACCACTGTATAGTTTTACCTCACAACAGAAATGAATTTATAAATAGTCTATACCTGGAAAAGGGGAAAATAGACATAAATAAAATGAGACGACACGAACTCGCTGTTGTCTGTGCGCCAGCTGTATTGACTGTGACGCAAAACATAGAGTGTGTCAGCTACTGCCTGCAGCCTTTGGTTTCCCCCTAGTGGACATTTCCTCAATTACACTTTATTTTTCTCTAGTATAAATCATATTGATTTTAACCACACTACATACTCCCCCTCCCAATTAGATGTTGTCCCAACATCTTGCAGTTAACTTAGGCTTTAGTAACGACCATCTTTTTAGACTTTGTTTTATGTGGACTATGCTGCTTTTACTACATCTGAGCCTGTATTAAGCCACAGTCTATCCCTGATATCCGTATGCAAGATATGGGTAAGGATTATAAAATGGCCCTGGGCTTGACCATGATGTAAATGTTTGGTGTCCAAGGTAAGGCATATTCTGATACTGCTGCTGAACTTCACAACTACAACTTATATTATGGACACTGGGAGTACCAAGGTGATCATAAGTGAACAGTCGAGGGGCACGTCTTTCTCTCTGAGGTCTAGATTGTCTCTCAACTGTTGTCGAATCATTGCATTGCTCAGGTGATAATGTGTTCTCGTCATGTTCCTCTCCTTGTCCAGTTATCAAAGGATCCTCAGTTTGAATCAGTTCCCCATTACAGTCCTCTTCACCTGGGCATCCGTCCTCTGGTAGCCCAACAGCGTCCATCTGATCTCCGATTTCGGCGATATTCTCGATCTGCTTGGCCAGTCCGCTCGTTCCCCTCTCTAACTCGTCAGCACCTTCGTTGCACCTTTCTCCACTATGCTGTTGGTTTGGTGAGTAATAAAGACAACATTCATCCTCATCCTCTTCATCTCTATCAGTTTCAACAATGTCACTCCTCTTTTTGTAGTCCTTTGTCAACCTTTTCTCTAGGTTAGCATCTTTGATGGATTGTCCTTCCATTGGCAAGTGATCGCATGAAAGCAAGAGATTACGGTGTAGGATTCTAGACCTCCCCTTTCCCAGTTCAGGCTTGACTTCATAAATTGGGAGGTTTTCTTTTACTTGCCTCACAACAGTGTGGATGGTCTCTTCCCAATGGTTACGCAATTTACCCGTACCTCCTCTTGGCGTCAGGTTCCTAACAAGTATGCGGTCACCTGGATACAAGGTTGTGCTCCTCAGTTTCTTATCGTAATACTTCTTACTCCGTCCTCCTGCCTTCTCCATATTTTCCCTTGATATTTCATATGCTTCCCGCATCTGTTCCTTCCATCTCTTCAGATATTCCTGCTGGCTTACTCTACCAGTGCTTTCTTCCAAACCAAAGAGAAGGTCAATTGGCAGTCTGGGATGTCGTCCATAAAGAAGATAGAAAGGTGAGAACCCTGTGACCTCACATTTAGTACTATTGTATGCAAAGATCAGTTTATTCAGGGATTCCTTCCAGTTTGTCTTCTGCTTGTCCGTCAGTGTTTTGAGCATTTGAAGTAAGGTCCTGTTAAATCGCTCTGTCTGACCATTCCCTTGCGGGTGGTATGGCGTCGTTCTGGAACTGAGGACACCGCAATTCTTTGTTAGCTGAGCTAAAAGCTGATTTTCAAATTCACCACCCTGGTCATGGTGTATTCGCTTTGGAAATCCGAATCGCAGGGCATAGTCATTAAACAGACGATCAGCTACTGTTTTTGCAGACTTTGACATTGTAGGGTATGCCTGCGCAAACCGTGTAAAGTGGTCGACTACCACTAATATATATTCATATCCCCCCTTACATTTATCTAAATGCAGAAAGTCTACCGATACAAGTTCAAAGGGCTGTGTTGTGATGATGTTAGTAAGAGGGGCCCTTGTTTCTTTACAAGGCTTCTTTTGCTTTAAGCAAGGACAGCTTTTTGCAACATAATGTTCGATTTCTTGTTGCATATGAGGCCAAAAGAAACGGTCTCTGATTAGGGATGTTGTACGGTCGATGCCTTGGTGACCCATCTCATTGTGCAATTCTTTCATTACAACTGTCTTGTATCTTTCAGGTAGAACCAATTGGTTCCTTGTAGATGTTTTCCGCTTCAAGATCCCATCTTCATCTACATAGAGCTTCTCCCACTCCCGAAGAAGACATCTACTCTTAGCGGTGAGAGACTTAATTTGGTTTCCACGAGGCCTCACACTGGTCAGTTTACATTTGATTACAGGTCCAATATGCAAATCCTCTTGTTGGGCCTGTTGAATCTCATTCCCAGGAATATAATTATTTACACCCCCATCTGATGGACATGGAGGATCAGATACTACCCACAATGAAGAATCTTCCTGTACTTCCACTGCTTGAGCAGTCGCTGCAATACAGTCTGATGACAATTCCTCTGTATATTGTTCCATCATCTCTTCGATGTTGAGAGGCAATCGTGATAAGCTGTCAGCATCTGCATTCTCTCGACCTGGGCGATATTTTATTGAAAAATGGAAGTCGGCTAGCTCAGCTACCCACCTATAACCAGTTGCATTCAGCTTCGCGCTGGATAACACATACGTGAGAGGATTATTATCGCTGAAGACTGTGAATGTCGGTGCGTAGTATAGGTAGTCTCTGAATTTCTCAGTCACTGACCACTTGAGGGCGAGAAACTCTAATTTACCCGAATGGAGATGGTAGTTTCGTTCAGCAGTCGTGAGTGTCCGAGAGCCATACGCTATTACACGGAGCTTACCATTCTGCTTTTGGTATAATACTGCCCCCAGGCCTTGGTTTGAGGCATCCGTATGAAGAATAAAGGGCAACGAAAAGTCTGGGAAGCCGAGGATAGGTGGTTCGACCAGATGGTTGATCAATATCTCCAAAATCTTTTGGTGCTCAGCTTTCCAAACGATTGGTTGGTTAGAAGGCACTCCTCTATTTTTCAGTCTGCTTTTTCTTGATTTTTGGCACATCTTTCCCTCTTCTGGGGTGCCCTTGAGTAGGTCATATAGTGGTCCAGCAATCTTTGAGAAATCCTTAATATATTGTCGGTAGTAACTTAAGAGCCCCATCACAGTTCGCAGCTGCCCAACGGTGGTCGGTCTCTTTTCCTTCCAAGCTTGCACAGCCTCCGTATCAGCTGGGTCCACTTTGCTACCTTCAGCAGAAACCATCCTTCCAAGATAGCGGATTTCTTTTTTGAACATTCCACATTTACTGGGTTTCAGTTTTATTCCATACCGTCTAAGCTGCTGCAGTACCTCCCGCACATGGTGGACATGGTCTTCAAAGGACTTGCTATAGACTAGTATGTCATCAAGATACGGCACACATATCCGGTCTCTCAAATTCTCCAGGCATTCCTCCATACACCTTTGAAATGCAGCTGGAGCATTTGTCAGGCCAAAGGGAATTCTTATCCACTCATATAACCCCCATGGAGTTATGAATGCGGTCAGGGGTCTACTCTCCTTTGCCATAAACCCTTGATGATATGCTTTGCCCTGATCTAATAGTGAAAACCACGAATTCCCGCCCAGGTTGTCGAGGATATCTTGTACTCTGGGAATTGGCTGACGATCAGGATGGGTCTTCTTATTCAGTTCCCTGTAATCCACACAAAGGCGTAGGCTTCCATCCTTTTTCCTAACGCAGACTACAGGTGATGCATAAGATGATGTTGATTTTGATATCCAGCCCTGAGCAATCAGGTCATGAAGGTAATCTTTTACTTCCCTATACAGCGGCTTAGGCACGGAGATGTATGAACGTGCAACAGGAATTGTGTCTTTTAGAGATATTTTCAGTGTTAGATTTTCTATGCACCCAATGTCATCATCTGATTTGGAGAATGACAAACATTCCTCTCGTAACATTTTGTGTGCTATTTCTTTTTCAGGCTGATTCAGATGACTCAAATCCACCGGGGGGTCCCAAACATCACTGGTAAACTCAACGCTGCTCGTTTGGATGGAAGTCACTGATGTATGTATGGACTGGCTTGACTGATCAAATGATGTGGACGGATAAACAGCTTGTACCCCCTGTGCTGTTCCAATGACTGTTTTACTACACAGGACAATGTCATGATCCGTTGGGTTCCGAGCATCAAGCATGATGTATGGTGATGCCCCCCCTTTCACCTGCACAAGTGTTTCCTGGAACTCAAGCCCTTCTGCCCATTTTGGATCAACATCAGGTTCAAACATTAAAGTTGTGTCCTCCTTCAGAGAGCTCATCTTTATCCGACACTCAACCTGCAGAGAGGTACGCTTGGGAATTAACACCTTTTCTCTAGGAGTCCTCACCACATATTCATATGACTTTTCTGCCCTGACACTTTCTATAAAAGCTTTAATGTGGCTTGTCTCTAATCTTGGGAATGTCATCTTCACTATTCTCTTTAACTGTTCTCCACATTTTGGATCTGTGCTTTCCCCTGAGTGGTTAGTCACTATGAGCTCTATAGCGTTGTAACCAATAATAGGATGGGAGAGGTGTTTTCCCTTTGTTACTAGAATGGGAATGATGGAATCGCTGCTATCGCTGTTTTCTCCTGGCAACCGAAATGTGACTTCTATCCATCCCACATAAGGGATACCCTGTCCGTTGGCTGCAACTATCTGAAGTGTGTCAGATGCATCAATTATCTCGGAGACAAGCCTCAGCTTCACATCAGGTAATACCTTATTTTTCCACCACTCGTCAATGATACAAACTTGAGAACCCGTGTCCCACAATGCTGTTGTTTTTACTCCATGGATATAACAGTCAATGAGACACTGTTTTCCCACTAAAGTGGCCACACTCAATGTTTTGTTTGAATTTGTTCTCGTTTTCACCCTTAATTCTTGCATATCTTGGTGTTCATTTCGCTTACATTCTTTCTTATGTTCACTCCAGTGATGAGTCTGACATAACTTAGAGCAGTAAAGAGACTTATGGCATGATGTACAGAGTCTTAAAGTATGGGAATCCCCCTTCACGCCACAACACGCGCACTGTTGGTGGGACATTAACACCTGGCAGGTCACCTCCTGTCCCATGGAAGTAACCCTCCCTCGTTTAAACGATCATCTCTGGGTGAGTTTGTTGTTCTTGCTCTGCAGCCTGCCAGGAAATGCTCACTGCTTCCACATCTGTAACAGTGTGTACAATAAGTATCAATTTCACTCTGTTGGCAGTTTAAACATCTCCTAGGCTGACCCCTTGGTTGCATGAAATGACGTTGAGGAGCAAATCCTTGTTGAAATTGAGCGGTCCTTCCTCTCTGTCCTGGGCTGTATTTTGGCCAATACGGAGGAGATGAATACTTCAACTGATTTGCTGGTATGTCGTCTTGTAAACCAGGTGAAGACAAATTCTGTGCTGCACTGGCTTGAGGCAGTTGAATCGACTCTCTGATTTGTGACACTTCAGCACTAAGGTTCTTTAATAGCGCCATGTCTGATTTGATTTCTCTGAGTTCATTTAGCAAGTCAGGACTGTGTTTACTCTGCTTTTCCTGAAGTAACATTTTCCCTTTCTTCTCTGCAGGGGCTGGAACATCAGTGTATTCAACGGTGTGCACAATCGGCCGATGTTGAACTGCAGTTTTCTTTTTACTTTGTCTTTCTGCCTCGGTCATGCATGCAATATTCAATTTCTCTAACAACAGTTCATCACTCACGTCTGTTTGTTGCAGGTATGGCTTGAGGTCACCCCTGATGTAATCGTTTTGCAGACCGGTAAGAACTGTATGGAGAAACATATTTTGCACCAGGATAGGGTCGTACTTAAGGCTAGACTCAGCCTCCTGTGATGCAAAAAGAATTTTCTGCCTCAGATCTAATGCACGAATGAGAAAGTTCTGAGGGGTTTCTTTGCTGTCTTGGGCCTCTGACATGAGTTGTTTGTACAGTTCGGTAGCGCCCTTCTCCTGATAATGTGAGCGAAGGATTCTTCTCAAGGTAGGTAACGTTAAATTGCCTTTGCCCTCTAAGTAACTGCGTAGTTGCATGCCAGGCGCGATTGCTTTGATGACTGCATGTACTATTTCGTGTTCAGGGACGTTTTTCTTTATTCCATTTTCAATCTGATGAGCCATGCTAGAGAAACTAAGTTTATCTTTTTGTCCTGGTTCTCCAATTTGGCCCGCTATTTTAAACTCTCTTTGCCACATAAATGGTTGGGCGAGATCTCTTATTGGATTACTGTTCTGGTTTGTTTGATTCACTGTCTTTACTTCATGTTTTGTTTCACTTTGTGTTTTCTGTAGTGATAATTGTAAAGCTAACTGCAGTGCTTCAATCTGTTTTTGCAGCATTTCCTGTTCTGACACCTGAGCTACTTGTGGCGGCTCTACAGAATTCTGAATTGCAGGCTGAATTGGTAGTTGAATTTCAACAATTTTGTCTTTCAGGTTAAGGAGGAGAGACATACCTTGGTCCTCAAGTTCCTCTACCTCATCTCTTTCTATATACTTCACAATGTGTGCAATTAGAAATGAACGACTTTTCCCCAAAACATTCTCATGTTCGGTACCAAAGATATGTAGAAAGTTACACACTGCAATCAACTGATCACTACTCAGTGTATAAAGTGTCCCAACTACTTCAAGTTTCAAGTCCTCTAGCGTCTCCATATTGGTTGTGAATAAATGGTCAGTGTCAGTGTAAAACAGAATGTCTACTTGAGCAGGAAGAACTTGCAGCTTCTCCTGGTTAGCATAAGGAACCTCAGATTACCAGCACTTCTGCCCGTCTGGTTGTGAGACTATACTGCACACCGCCGACCTTTTATCGTGATGGTTGTTGTTGCAAGGTGGAATGTTGTCGTCTGGCACTACATCGATCGGCAGGACCATGGACCATCCATCCTCGCTGGGGCCTCCAAAATGTTGCACCCCTGGAAAAGGGGAAAATAGACATAAATAAAATGAGACGACACGAACTCGCTGTTGTCTGTGCGCCAGCTGTATTGACTGTGTGAACTCATTTCTTTTTTTTTTCAAAACAACATAATAGAAAATTGAATGTATACATCAATACATTAGTTCACATTAGTATGCAGACAAAATCAGCAATGTATAACACTGTATCACAACAGTCATCATAACTGTAATTTAAATACATTTTTATAACTTCTCATTTTTTTATAACTTCACAATTTTATCACTGTGAATTCGTATAAGCATTAAACCTGCATTTTTTCACATTTAGTCCTGTATAAACTGTTCTACAACTTCTTTGACACTAAAATAAAATGGAACACTATTTCAGCAGTCACTTATCAATAAACAGATTAACCACGAAATACAGAAAACAACATGGACTATGTTCCACATAACATTTGCTCATTTGTTTCTAACCATTTCAGTAAATAAAATGGATAAGATACACTCAGTTTAACCCACAGTTTCCTCGTGGTTAGCATGTCAAACACACGATAATTAAACCATCAAATCTCACATTTTCATATATGTTCAGGAGAAATAATGAGCTTTACAACCACTGTATAGTTTTACCTCACAACAGAAATGAATTTATAAATAGTCTATACCTGGAAAAGGGGAAAATAGACATAAATAAAATGAGACGACACGAACTCGCTGTTGTCTGTGCGCCAGCTGTATTGACTGTGACGCAAAACATAGAGTGTGTCAGCTACTGCCTGCAGCCTTTGGTTTCCCCCTAGTGGACATTTCCTCAATTACACTTTATTTTTCTCTAGTATAAATCATATTGATTTTAACCACACTACATTAGTATAAATAAAACTGTGCAACAGCTATATTTAATTTAGATCAATAAAGTCAGACAAAAAGCCACATAATCATACCTGTGATTGAAGTCTGTGCCAGTACTGCTGTCTGTCTCCTGCATTACCCCCTCTTCTCCCTCTTTCCTGTTCAGCAGAGACATGCAGAATGCACCCAGTCCTGAATTTTGGATCAACTTACTCAGGTGTGAGCCAGGTTGATGACCACCAGAATCTTTTATGCCCTTTATTAAGGCCAGGGTGACGGGTACCTGGAAAAAATAAGCATATTGACTCAATTATGTGAAAAGATTAATTGAGCTTAGAGAGGCGTGCCAGGTGAGGGAGCACATCAGCTTGCAGAGTAAAGCTCTGTAAACCTCAAGCCATAGGTGGCAAGGAATGAATAAAGTCCCTTAGCAGTAGGACATTTGCGGGTCTCTACTTCGTCTGCCAAGGCACCCAGTACAGCAGTTTTTTTACTGCTTCATGTTGGGAGAGCCACCGTGTGTCCTTTACTTGCTAGTCAATGACAGAAAAAAACAGTTTAAAAAATGAATATATATGCAAGTAAAGTATTCATGTATGTCATTTTCTTTTAGGCATAACTTATTTACCTTCACTTTCAGCTCACACACACCAAGAACTTCTGCAGCGGCTTTCAGAGAAGCAGACTGGTTTGCGCTGTTTCTGAAGTAACCATGTAAGTAACGGTCTCTGAATGTAGCCGCATAAGGCACCTCTTCAGACGCATCCTTACAGGCTAGAGCTAGCCTATGTGCAGCACAGTGGACACTTAGGAGCCATGGCCATTCCTCTGATAGCTGTTATGCAACTCCATTTTGTCTTCCTATTAAATACATTTGTTTATTAATTTAACAAGAAACAAAATATTGAAAACAGTTTAATTATTTACAAAAAGAAGGTTATGACACCTGTCATTACAGCAGCACCATCGGTTCCAAGGCCAAAGATTAGGTGTGTCGGTATGCCCTTCGTGTGTGAATAATATTTTTTAGTGCTGCCACTATTGAATCTGCTTTCCCGTCAGTAAGACAAATCAGATCCAGGAATTGGCAGAAGACCTTACCCGCATTGTCCAAGTATCTAATATGTCCAAATGATACATTTTATACTTTTCAATGATCTGTTATTTAAATTTTATTGGTCAATGAAATGTTACACTTTGAGTAGATCTACCTCACGTGAATGTCTAGCTGTCTGCACACAGATACATCTGTGGTCTCATCAATCTCCAAGCCTATGGCTCGTGACAGAGAAATATCCCTCAATATTGGCTTTTCAGTGACAGTTGTCAGAATTTCAAGCATTTCATCAATTATTCTATGTGATTATAGTTGGTGCTTTTGCCAATCTAAAAAATTGAAAAGATGCTTGACAAGTAAATGCAGTATGAATTCTTTAACTAATTTTATGCAAGAAACTTCCAATTACTTCTCAATATACAGGTAGGGATCACATAAGACAAATACGAAATATGGTACATTTACAAAAGAAGCTTACATTGAGCTTGTCAAAATAGGTGCGTCCAGTTCAGTGACGTCATGTGCGCGTGCACGCGAGGGGAGTCGATGTTCGGCACAACACCGGCCCTTCGGCGTCGCAGATACTGTAGCTGTTAGAGGAATTTACTTTTCTGAAAAATATGCATTTTTTATTTATTTCTTATTTCTTATTCCACCAAATGTGCTCTTTATTGTCAATCTTTGTTTGCTAATGGGGAAATACCATAAACAAAAATGGGCTAAAGTAAAACCCAACTTTTTGTTATTTCAGATAGATATGACAAATTATATTGAGTTACTACTTGGATTCAATAAATAGTAAAACAAAACACACTAGGTCTCTATGTGAAGCTTTTATGCTGTTTATATGATGATCTCAAACCTGTTCCTTTTTCTGTTTATATCATTTTCTGTTTTTCTCTCTTTCTTTTACTTGTATAGGCTATTATTATTTTCTATATATTACTGTATATTTTATTTTACTATTTGCTGTTGACTATATTTGTTAAAATGTGTATATGTGTTAGACTATTGTCATGTTTATTATTTGTAATTTGATTGGCATTTAATAAAACAACTGTTCATCTATAGTTTCCACACCTGTAATTTCCTGTCTGCATTCCTGGACCTCCGACACCTGTGTACTTTTACGGAGATCACTTCTATGAGCACGTGCATCAGGTCTCTTCTCTCGACTGCATACACTCTTTTAAGGGCAAGTGCAAATGGTACTGAGTGTTCAAAAAGAATAAATAAAGTGAATATGTATGAAACCTTTGTCCCTTTAACAAATGAACAGCATAAATTATAACCATATGTATTTATGCAGTGATACACATAAAATCACTATAATCTTTAAACACAGCACCTGCCGAATTCATACTCCCCCTCCAATGTCAGCTTTGCAGGAGAAAACACATGAAACTCATTCTGATGACACCGTTGTCCATGGAGGATCTCTGCAGAAAAGCACAAGGCTTCAGTAGGAAGTCTTTTATGTAGAGAACAGTGATTTAAGCAGAACCCGTCAAAACCATACTCCCTCTCCAGTGTATTACATGAACACACACAGTTATACTGCAGCTTCCTGAAACTGAGCATTTTCACTGGACTACTTCTGCACCTAAATTAATGTACAGTTAATGGGTCTCATTCATGAAACACGAGCAGAACGAATTTTTGTGTAAATCGTGTGTAAAGTGGTTCTGGCGTAAATTTTCGGATCCATTAAAATGTTCGTATTTTCCAAATGTTAGTTGGTACGAAAGAAATCTACACCTGCTCCCAGACACGCGTAAATAGTGCGTTTAACATCCGAACGTTTTGCTCATTAATAAGGCTGCATTTTAATTCACCTTAATCGGGTACATATTTACACAGCATTTTGAAAAAAATATTATATAGTAATTACATACGGTTTTTCTTTTTACTTTTAGCCAGTAGTAGTGCCAGTAATAGCATCTGCAAAACGGAACACTTTAATCAAATAATTAATTGATTTCAATAGGGCAGGGCAAACTAATAGCCCCTTAATTGTTACGGAAAATCAGGCATAACAAGAAACATTT
Organism: Squalius cephalus; assembly: GCA_022829025.1. Classification (NCBI taxonomy): domain Eukaryota; kingdom Metazoa; phylum Chordata; class Actinopteri; order Cypriniformes; family Leuciscidae; genus Squalius; species Squalius cephalus. The sequence continues at coordinate 4,637,402 of CM040794.1, read as the reverse complement.
ACGATGGCTGATAGCGCTTTTACTAGATTTGGCAGATCGAGCGCTGCGCAAGAGGCGTATTTTCAGAGACCGCGCAGACTTACTTGCCGAAAATGATGACTGGTTAATTAGTCGTTTCAGGCTACCCAGACCAGTTCTTTTGCATTTATGCAATATGTTTGAGGCCAATCTTAGAAGGCAAACTAGAAGATCCCACAGCATTCCAGCACACTTGCAGGTGTTGTCCGTGCTTGATTTTTTGGCAACAGGAACATTCCAGCGGGAGATTGCAGACAGGTCAGGGATATCTCAGTCATCCATGAGTCGCATCATCCCAGATGTTCTTGATTGCATAATAGGGCTAATGCCCCAATATATAAAATTCCCCTATAACCTTGTCCATCAGTTTGAGGTGAAGCAAAGATTCTTTGCTATTGCAAACCTGCCAAACGTAATAGGAGCAATTGATTGCACACACATTCGCATCAAGGCACCATCACATGATGCATTTCCATTTCTGAATAGGAAAAACTATCATTCCATCAATGCGCAACTAATTTGTGACGCTAAATGTGCACTACTTAATGTAGTGGCCCGCTGGCCGGGTGGTAGTTTCATTTTTCGGAGCAGCTCAGTTGCTAGACGTTTGGACAGTGGTGCAGTTACAGACGGATGGCTAATTGGTATGTACAATTTTATTTATTCACATTTGACACTTTCCCTCCCCTCCTCTACACTCAGGTGACAATGGTTATCCCCTGACACCATGGCTTATGACCCCATTGATAAATCCCCAAAGCCGGCAGGAGATGGCATACAATGAAGCACACGCAAAATCTCAGTTATTGAACGCTCAAACAGTATCTTAAAGGGGCGCTGGCGGTGTTTGGACACATCAGGTGGTACACTGTTATACAGACCAGAAAAGGTTTGCAAAATAATATTGGCCTGCTCCGTTCTACACAACATTGCCATGGAACATGGTCTGCCAGACCCAGAGGATATAATTAGACCTGATCATGGTATGGTGCCTCCAAGGTTGCCTATCCGACACATAGACATACGTCTTGCTGCAAAGCGACAGGAACTAATTCTACGTTTCTAAGAGTATGTATGCAAATATATATGTATAAAAAGCAAGCGCACAAAATAGTTTCAGTAAACTTTATTTCTTATGTTTAATAGCATCACATATTTCTCGTAGGCTTACATTTATTTCTTTTAATGTGTCATTTATTGCCAGCACAGCTTGATAAATTTTGTCTTGCTTATTAGAGGTGTGCGATACCGCTAGATTTGGTATCGATCCGATACCAAGTAAATACAGGGCCAGTATCGCCAATACCGATACCGATACTTTTTAATAATTAAGGTGGATGCGTCTTCAACCTAAATCTAAATGAATTTTCATGACTTTTAATTTGTTTTTGTGATTTGCATTTTGGGTTATTAATCAGTACTACAAAAGCTTTTGTTCAGAAACAACTTTTGGTTACTTCTGCTTTATTTAAATAAACAAAGTTACAAAATTATTATTCAAGTAGCATGTTAACAAAAAATGTTTCTCCTCTTTAGTGCACTTCACAATAAATATAAAAAATGTAAAACAAATTCTCCTTGTAATAAGATATGAGAATAAAATAACGTTTCTCCTCTTTAGTGCACTTTTCAGGATTTGAAAAAAAAAATCATAAATAAAAAAAAATTACTGTAAATACAAAATATAAAATGTAAAAATTAAACAACAACCAAAGCCTTCAGTTCAAAGAAATACTCCCAGAATCCCCTGTGGTCCCTGTTCCCCTGTGCAGAAAAGAGGTTTTGGTTAGAGGTTTTTTTTCAGGAACAGAATCATGTTCACATTTTTTGCTTTTATTGCAGATCGCCTGTGACTAATTAACTGTCCTGCCTTTGAAAAAATCCTCTCAGCTGGCACTGATGTTGCAACCACTCCCAGGTTTTTCTTCGCAAGTTTGCTAAGAGAGGGGAATGTTTGTGCGTTGTTTTTCCACCAAAGTAGTGTATCCTGATTACGAGGAATTGGCCTCTCTTCTGAGTACCTGCACAGTTCAATTAGTGCATCTGTGCTAGTTGTCCGATGTCGCTGAGATGCAAGGACCTGAGAGTCAAAATTTTCCCATATCCCACCTTTTGCTGCAGGTGGGGATGCAGGAGCCCCTGCAGACAAGCTTGAACTAGTTGTAGGGGCTGAAGCAGAGCTGGTGGCAGAGCTGGTGGCAGAGCTGGTAGCAGGGCTGGTGGCAGAGCTGGTGGCAGAGCTTAATCCAGATGTTGAAGGTGCTGAGGTCTCACTCATTGACTGCATTTCTGTGATGAGTCGAGCTTTTACAGGCTCAACATTTGCAGAGTCACGGAATCCCAGGTTTTTAAATCGAATGTCCAGATAGGTGCTGACAGCAAGACCATAAAATGTCTCAATAGCCCTGAAACGATGATGGCATTGTGCTGACAGCTCAGCAGCTAGCTTGCTACCTTGTCGCTCAGAAGCTGAAGCAGTTCTCAGGAGCACTGAAACCAGGGGAATAACCTTCGAAACTGAAACATGTTTTTCAGTAGATACCTCCCTGGTTGCTTCTTCAAATGGTCTCAGTGCGTCAATAGCGAGACTGATAACAGACCATTGCTCCTCATTCAAGCAAAGCGAGCTCTTGCCAAGTAGACAGAGGGCTGTGGTAACTGCCTCTTTTTGCTCCAACAATCTCTCCCACATGTAGAAGACAGAGTTCCACCTTGTCTCAACTGCTTGAAGAAGTTTATGTTCAGGGAACTTCTGCTGCTTTTGGATTGCTTTTAGCTTGTCTGTAGCTCTAGTGCTGTGGTGAAAGTAAGTAACTATAGCACTACTTCTCTTCTGGAGTTCTAGTATGTCAGGGTGAGCCTTGAGAGAGTCTTTCACCACCAAATTTAAAGTGTGCGCAAAACATGGGTAGTGTGACCAACCTGCTTTACGCACAGCAGCAACCATGTTGGCGCCATTGTCTGTTACTACAGCCTGAATCTTTTCCGAAATGCTCCATTCTTCCGCAATTCTGGTTAACTGCTAACAAATATTGTCTGCAGTGTGTTGTCCAGAAACAGAGCACGTTTCAAGCACGTATGCCAGCATTTGCCAGTTTTCATCTATGATGTGGCATGAGACTGTTAAATATGCCTCTGTCGCTGTTGATGTCCACATGTCAGTTGTCAGCACAACATTGTCCACACTGCTTAATGCCTTTCTGACCTTAGAGGAGCATTCTTCATAAAGTGCAGGTAGTTTCCCCTCCATCAGAGTTTTCCTACTTGGAATTTTGTACCGTGGCTCAAGTGTCTTTACAAAATTCCTGAAGCCGACATCTTCCACTATGGAAAGAGGCTGCAGGTCCCTCACAATCATTTCTGCTAGGCGCCTTGTAATTTCCACTGCTCTTGGAGAATCAGCTAAGATAAATAATAAAAAGTCTGGTGCACATCTACGTGTAGTTTAAATATAGAAACTAGTATCCCTTTCACAGCTAACACAAAAAGGGTAATTATATTCAAATATCAAATATGACCTACATTATATTCAGTATATTTGTTTCAGTTCCAGTAAATGTATTCATTTAAATAACACTCTTCAATGGAATTAATGTATTACTTCTAGGTCTTAGCATAATTCTTAAGTTGACTAAAGTAACAAATGACCAGTTATTAATTATTATTAACGCTGAAGATGACTAAAATATGTCTTTCATCACTCTTATCTACCTGGATATTCTCTGCCAAACTGAAATGCCTCTGGCAGTGACTTCTGCCTCTGAGTTGCGGATCTGTCGGGGCCAGGGGGAGGGGGTGGGTGTGGGGGATTTTTCTCCTCCTCTCTCCGTTTCTGCAGCTCTGCATTTTCTGGTCCGTGATTTTTCATGTGTTTGTACAAATTAGTTGTATTGCCACTGTATTTTAAAGACTTTCTACAAATGGTACAAGTCGCTGTTGTCTCATTTTCGGCCTGAAAATACAGCCATACAACGCTCCTCTTTCTCTCTGATGCCATTCTCCGTCTCTGACTGACTGGAAATGCGCGGCTGAGCGAGCGCGCGCCTGACTGCTGGTGGTAGCGCTAGTGGTGAGTCACGTGACGGTACAACACAGGAGAGGGGGAGGAGAGCAGTGTCGAGCACGAGCAGCACTCTTGGGAGGAGGATTACAGAGAGCTTGCAATGCTCTGCTCTCTGACAGCAGCAGCATTTTGACAGACACGGTCAGGTCGCAAAACGACAGAAACTGAAACTTAAGTATCGATATTTTCACGTTGGTATCGATCAATACCGATACCAACGTTGGTATCGATATTAGTATCGATCTGCCCACCTCTAGTAAGTACTTATTGAAATGAAGTCCCTCCTCATTGAGTATGTGGTTTGGGACGCAGCCCAAGAGTCCATGTGTGTGAGAGTGTGACAGTGTGAAACTGTGTGTGGACGAAGTAACAGATTTATAAGATAAAACGTACTCGGTTACTAATGTAACCTCGGTTCTCTCTAGAAGAGGGAACGAGTATTGCGTAAGGTTAGCTTACGCATCGGGAAAGTCTTCTTTCTTCGAGATCTTAAGCCAAAAAATTATCCTTAATTTTGTATACATTGTCAACGAAGTGCAGCAGCCGACAGACCTAGGCAGGCTGTATAAGCGTGCTCATTGGCTGCTCGGCGGCAACTGCTTAAGCCTATCGGTGAGCGCTCTGAACGCGGCAACCAATGAGGGCGCTTCGCGCCCTCCACACCCTTCTAACCGTCAGAATGGGTGTGGCCAGCGTGTATATATTCAGCGCTCATAGGCTAAAATTCTGGTTTTCGCAGTCTGAAGCGCAAAAGCTCGTGGCGCGACACGGCAGGTTACGCAATACTCGTTCCCTCTTCTAGAGAGAACCGAGGTTACATTAGTAACGAGTACGTTCTCTTACGAGAGGTCTCTCGTATTGCGTAAGGTTAGCTTACGCATCGGGAACCCTTTGTCAACGCCGTGTGCGCCGAGCATCCAGCCCATGAATCCCAGGGAAACCGGGGAAAACACTCTGCTGGGAAATGTGGCCGGTCGGAGAGACGGGCCAGCGCAGTACAGGCACTTCATGCAGCATATGAAATAGAGCGGCGCGGCCGGTCTATAAACATATAACAGTACAAATAGTAGGGCCGGCAGAGCGAGCCCATACAGTACATAAGCACTCATAAGGGTAGGAGAAAAACGACATAGTCGGTCTCACATGAAGGGAAAAATTCCCGCGCGACAGAGAATAATACGGGCGGCCAGCAGCGCGGGCCAGCACCGACAACAGCGCGTAACGGGAAATAGGAAACAGAGCGGATCAGCCGGTCTGAGTCAAACACTTCACCCTGAGTATAGTACCAGAATAGCGCCAGCATATGAACGTAGTCTGCACACGAGAAATGGGCAGAGCATACATGTCACTTATGCTGACAGTATTTTTGCCTGTGGGGCAGGAACTTCCAGGTTATAAAACCTCACGAATGTTGATGGGGAGGCCCAGCCCGCCGCCATACAAATACCGTGATTAGAAATTCCGCTGGACCAGGCCCACGACGAGGCCATGCCTCTAGTGGAGTGGGCTCTGATGCCCAGAGGGCACTGCAGGTGTCTGGAGGCATAAGCTGCTGCTATCGCGTCCACTATCCACCTGGACAAGCTCTGTTTCGAGGCGGCAAGACCCTTGGTGCGTCCGCCGAAGGAAACAAAGAGCTGCTCTGAACGCCTGAAAGCGGCGGAGCGCGTGATGTAAACTCTCAGCGCCCGGACAGGGCATAGGAGGTTATCACTGTCCCCACTGTCGGATGCTGGCAGAGCCGAGAGGGACATAACTTGTGCCCTAAACGGGGTTCCAATCGCTTTGGGGATGTAACCGTGTCTCGGTCTGAGAATGACTTTCGAGTCATTCGGCCCGAACTCAAGACATGCAGGGCTAACAGATAGCGCGTGCAAATCACCCACTCGTTTGACTGAAGACAGAGCTATCAGAAAAATGGTTTTAGGCGACAGATACTTTAGATCCGCGGATTCAAGCGGTTCAAAGGGAAAAGCCTCTAGGGCCGCTAGGACCAAGGACAGATCCCACGAGGGAACCGAGGGGGGCCGCGGGCGATTCATCCGTCTAGCTCCTCTGAGGAAGCGGATAATGAGCTCATTCCTTCACATTGCCCGGCCGCGCGTCGTCTCAGCGAACGCTGCAATAGCGGCCACATATACTTTGAGCGTGGAAGGGGATCTGCCCTTTTCCAACAGCTCTTGTAAGAAGGAGAGCACCCGCGGGACCCCGCATGCGCGCGGATCCAAGTTTTTAGTAGCGCACCATTTAGAAAACACCGACCATGTAGAGCCGTCTCGTGGAGGGGGCTCTCGACTGTGTGATCGTGTTCACGACCCCTTCTGACAGGTCAACGGGTATCCGTTGATCACCCATGCATGCAGCGACCAGCGCTCTGGATGGGAATGCCAGATCGATCCACCGGCTTGGGAGAGGAGATCCTTTCTCACCGGGATCGGCCATGGGGGTGAGTGCGACAGCCTCACTAGCTCTGGGTACCAAGTTTGGTTTTCCCATCGCGGGGCTATAAGCAGCACTGAGTCCTCGCTCTTCGAATAAAACTTCGGGCATTGAGCATTGTCTTTCGACGCAAAGAGGTCGATTTCCGCTCTGCCGAATAGGCGCCAGAGAAACTGGACTGTCTGGGGGTGCAGAGACCATTCTCCCGGGGGAATGTTGTCCCTGGACAGTCTGTCTGGACCGACATTCAGGTGGCCCGGCACGTGCGCAGCTCTCAGCGAGCGCAGCGAGCGGTAAGCCCACACGAGAAGGCGTTCTGTCAGCCTGCACAGATTCCTGGATCTGACACCGCCCTGTCGGTTCACATAGGATACCACGGATCACATGGTGATCCCGTATGAATGGGAGGAAGCGCCTGAGCTGTTCTCCAAACAGTTTATGTGGAGGCATTTTTCCCGGTCTGACCACAGGCCAAAAGCCGGTTTGCCCTCGAACAGAGCGCCCCAGCCTGAGGTGGAAGCGTCCGTCGAGATAACTTTGCGGTGTGAGATAGCTCCCATTGTCACTCCCCGCTGGTACCAGTCGGCCGCTAACCAGGGCTTCAGAGCTGAAACGCAGCTCTGAGTCACTCTGATGCGGATACCGCCGGAAGCCCATGCTCTGTGAGGCACTCGGGCATTCAGCCAGCGTTGTAGCGGGCGCATTCGTAAAAGACCCAGCCGAAGCACTGCTGCGGCTGAGGCCATACAACCCAGTAACCTCTGAAATGTTTTGAGAGGTACGGTGCTGCCCGGCCGGAGGGACGCGGCCAGGCGTCGAATGCAGCGCGCGCGCTGTGTCGACAGGCAGGCCGTGTACTGCTATACCTGACCGTCGAAGGCGAATCTCAAGAATGGCCTGTGACGGGGTATTATCAGGATCTGAAAAGCACGCGTCTTTTAGATCGAGAGATATAAACCAGTCCCTCGGGCGAATTTGCGCGAGAATTTGTCTGGTTGTGAGCATTTTGAACGGTCTTCTCATAAGAGCCTTGTTCAAACGTCTCAGATCCAAAATTGGTCTGAGAGCTCCGTCCTTCTTGGGAACGAGGAAATAACGGCTGTAAAAGCCCGACTCGCTCATGGAAGGGGAAACCGGTTCTATAGCCCTTTTGCACAGAAGTGTAGCTATTTCTGCTCGAAGTAGATGTGCTACTTCCCCATTCACTCTGGTCTCGATACGCGCTTGAAAGCGCGGAGGGCGGCGAGCGAACTGCAGAGTATAGCCCTGTTTTACTGTGCTTAGCACCCGTTCTGATGCGCCTGGAATAGTTTCCCACGCTTTTGCGTGTGCAGCCAGGGGCAGAATGGCCTCCGGGCTCCGATCGCCGCGCATCGCGGGCTCGAGAGCTCGAAACGGAGGGGCGGGCGCGGCGCGCGCGCTCTTGGTGCTTAGATACGGCGGATCGCACGCAGCGATAGCTGGCCGTTTTACACACAGTGTCCCGGTGGCTTTAGACGGGGAACATAAAGTGTGAGGCGCGACGCGCGATGGGGGCGAAAATGTTCGTTAGTACGTGTGTGAGCGCTCGAGGGCGGGCACAGGACTTACATTCAGGGGCGGGCGCGGCGCGGGCGCGGAGCGCGCGCTCTTGGTGGTTAGATACGGCGGATCGCACGTAGCGATAGCTGGCCGTTTTACACACAGTGTCCCGGTGGCTTTGGACGGGGAACATATAGTGTGAGGCGCGACGCGCGATGTCGGCGTCGGGGCGAAAATGTAGTTAGTATGTGTGAGCGCTCGAGGGCGGGCACAGGACTTACATTTAAAACATGACCGGTCGTGCGAGGCCGTGTGACAGAGCGGGCAGTGAGTAGGTGTGGGCACGGAGAAGTGGACACGTGACCTACTTTTAACACTAAAGCGGCTTTTGCCTACTTCATGAGAGTGGACTCTGTGAGAGACACGGGATGTATAGTGCTTGTGTACAGGGGTGAGCACAGAACGTGGGCACATTCACTGTACTAGAAACACATACGGCGTCAGCCGTGGAACCAGACATTATGCTCTTTTTAAATTTTTCTGGGTTGCCGTGAGAACGGCGGATGCGCGCAGGCGAGCGGGTAGATACCGGCTCGTTGACTGCGGGGTAAACAGCTGCAGTAGCCGTGGCAACGGGGACTGACAGAGCGTTAAGCTTCGACGGTGGTCCAGCCGCAGGGCTGCGGGATTTAACCGTCTTTTCTTCTCTCGTGTTTAGACGCTCAAAAATACTCGAGCACCCTGAGAAGGTGTGGTGCGAGAGGCGGGTTCGCTTTCTGTAAGTAAGAAAGACTGGCCGCGAGCTCGGAGAAGCAAGCAGCATAAATTTTTATCTTCCCCGAGAGCTGGGATCGAACGCGGATCTCTCGCATGAAAGCGTATGATTCTGCCACTGAGCCACAGGGGAAAACACATAAGCTTTCGGTTAGCGCGAGCATATAAAAAGCGACCTCATGTGTCGCGTCGGCGTTTGTTTGCAGGCGTGCGTGTGTTTAAAACAGGCTCGTTTACTGCAATAGTAATATTTCCAGTCGCCTGAACTTAAGAGGGGACTGAGAAATGTGTGAGGATTGGCGGTTGTCCAGCCGTAGCGAGACTAACACACTCTCTTCTCTTTTCGCCGGTGAGTGAGGCGCGCACGCTGAACGCTGCTCGTGACCGTCCGCTTTGTCATCCCTTGAACGGCGCAATCTGCGCGGCCCAACGAGGGAGAGAGCGGGCTTGTTTTCTGTATGTAAGAAAAACTGGCCGCGAGCTCGGAGAAGCGAACAGCATAAACTTTAACTGCCGCGAGAGCGGGGACCGAACCCCGGTCACTAGCTTGACAGTCTAGGATTCCGCCACTGAGCCACAGGGGAGAATACATTAGTATCATGTCTTTTGACGGCGTTTGCTTGCAGGCGAGCGTGTATTTATAACAGGCTCGTATACTGCAATAGTAACAATTCCAGTCGCCTGAACTTAAGAGGGGACTGAGAAATGTGTGAGAATGGAGGTTATAGTCCAGGCCACGGCGGGACGAAAACACTCTGTTCCCCTTTCACCGGTGAGTGACGCGCGAGGACGGAGTAGCTTTCTTGTAACGTAAAGAGAGCTCCAAGACCGTCCGCTCCTGCCATCCCTTGTGAGCGGCGCAGTTTGCGCGGCTCGAACAGAGGGAGAGGAAACTCGCTCCGAGACCGTCCGCTTCTGCCATCCCTTGTGAGCGGCGTAGTTGCACGGCTCGAACAGAGGGAGAGTACGGGTATCTATCACATTCGCCTCATCTCCTGACGCGGCGGCGGCGCGGGCGAGAGCCGGCGGTTGAGCGGCCGGGAGGGAGAGGGCGAGAGAGAGCTCGAGGGAGAGGTTCCGGCGAGCTCCTCAGTCACAACAGTCTCCGGTGGTCGCTGCGAGCGGCGCTTCTTATTGCGCGGCCCGGCAGGGACAGGCGGAGCGACAGCTTGGTCGAAAGCTTCAAGTCGAGCCCGCAGGGTCGACATTGAAAGCTCTTCGCACTCGGAGAGTGCGGTGGCGGCGTGCCCGCGGCCCAGGCGGAGAGCGCAGAGAGGTGGCGGTCTCCGTTGCTGAGCGGGGCGCGGCACGAGCCGCAAAAACGAGGCGTTTTTACAAAAACGCCTCGTGCTCTTTTAGAGTACACACAGAAACAGTAATAATGTAAAGGATATGTCGCCGGATAGCGTAGCAGGCACGGATGGCTGAAGGCGGCGAAGACGGCCGGCTTCCTCAGGCGCTGTCCTAAGCTTGCTGGTCGCTGGTTTCAACGGCGGCGGCTCTCAAGATCCAGCGATGCAAAGAGCGTCGCTGAAGACAAGAAAATCAGAATTTTAGCCTATGAGCGCTGAATATATACACGCTGGCCACACCCATTCTGACGGTTAGAAGGGTGTGGAGGGCGCGAAGCGCCCTCATTGGTTGCCGCGTTCAGAGCGCTCACCGATAGGCTTAAGCAGTTGCCGCCGAGCAGCCAATGAGCACGCTTATACAGCCTGCCTAGGTCTGTCGGCTGCTGCACTGCGTTGACAATGTATACAAAATTAAGGATAATTTTTTGGCTTCAGATCTCGAAGAAAGAAGACTTTCCCGATGCGTAAGCTAACCTTACGCAATACGAGAGACCTCTCGTAAGAGAACTCGTTTAATTCAATTCGTACAGCGTTTTTCACAATACACATCATTTCAAAGCAGCTTTACAGAAAATGCACGAGTCCATATTACAATTTACAGTGATCTGATATCAGAGGAGACTGTCTAAGTTATGCATTTCAGAAATGTACAAATTCAAAATCACAGTTTGCTAAAAATGTATGTAGATACAATGATATCATTTCATTTTATTTTGTTTCGAACATATTACAAATAGACAAAGAAAATACAATATAACATATATAAGTTGTAAACAAAGCAACAAAACAAAACAAAACAAACAAAGTATTTATCCACAATATTTGAATAAATAACTAATGTGTTCGAAAAGGAGCAGGAGGAAGCCAAAGCTTATTACTTCCCACCCCTGGTTTCAATGCTCATAATTACACTTATTTACACCATTTCTTTACAAACCTAAACCAAACACCCCAAAAACAATGAAGACACTGTGCAACCCAGCACATTATAATCACCTGTCCCTTTACAGTCTGTATAATATCCCCGCCCAACATTACCTGTCTTCATCCCTGTATCCTTTTATAAGCATGTTTCTATACAATATTTTAAACTTATATATATTTGTACTGTTTTTTAGCTCCAACTCCAAACCATTCCACAAACTCACCCCACATACCGTTATGCACATGCTTTTCATATTTGTTCTGACTTTGAAATTTTTGAAATTATATTCCACTCTTAAGTTATACCTATCCATAATTTTTTTTTGCATATTTCCTGGAAGTAAATTATTTCTTGCTTTGTACAAAATTTGTGCAGTCTTGAATTTAACCAAATCAATGAACTTTAATATATGTGATTTAAAAAACAATAGATTGGTATGTTCAAGGTGTCCTGTATAATTAATGATTCTTATAGCTTTTTTTTGTAATGTGCATAATGGCTGTAGGTTGGTTTTGTAGGTATTACCCCATATCTCCACACAGTAACTTAAATACGGTAAAATGAGAGTATTGTAGAGTGTATGTAAAGATTTATGATCTAAAATATGCCTTGATTTCACAAGTATTTATATAGATTTAGCTAATTTTACTTTGACATAATTTATCTGAGGTTTCCAACAGATTTTGTGGTCAATAATCACACCAAGAAATTTATTTTCATAAACTCTTTCAATACAAACATTGTCTATTTCCAATTTTATATGAGGATTTTTTGTGTGTTTCCCAAATAACATTATCTTTGTTTTACTTAAATTTAATGACAATTTATTCACATCAAACCACTGTTTTAATTTTTTCATTTCTGATGTGATTATCTCCAAAAGCTGTTGTAAATTGTCACCAGAACAGAAAATATTGGTATCATCTGCAAATAAAATAAAATTCAGCATATTAGAAACTCTGCATACATCATTTATATATAAAATAAAAAGCTTTGGACCAAGAACTGACCCCTGTGGCACTCCACAAGTTATATTCATACAAGTTGATTTATGTTCACCAATTTCCACAAATTGTTGCCTGTTTCGTAAATAGCTACTCACCCAGTTTAATCCTACTCCTCTGATGCCATACTTTTCCAGTTTATTGATCATAATATCATGATTGATCGAATCAAATGCTTTCTTTAAATCTATAAAAATTCCTACTGCATATTTTTTGTTATCTATACTATTTGTAATTTCCTCAATTAATTCCATTAACGCTAAGGATGTTGATCTATTTGTTCTGAATCCATATTGACTGTCAGCTAAGAGTTTATATTTTTCAATAAAATTATCCATTCTTTCTGCAAAAAGCTTTTCAAGAATTTTAGAAAACTGGGAGAGTAATGAAACCGGCCTGTAATTTGTATAGTAATGTCTGTCTCCACTCTTATATAGTGGTATTACCTTTGCTATTTTCATTTTATTTGGAAATTTACCGGTTTGAAAAGACAAGTTACATATGTTTGTTAATGGTTCTACTATCTCCGTAATAACTGTTTTTACCAATACCATATCAATACCATTCCAGTCCACTGAGGCTTTACTTTTACATTTTTTTACAATCTGTAGAACCTCTTTTTTTTAACTGCTTTAAGGAAAATAGAATTAAGGTTTCTGTCCAAAAGATCTGCAACAACTTCATTTTTTACTTCACAGTCCTGAATTTTGTCTGCTAAATCTGGTCCTACATTTATGAAGAATTTATTGAAACCATGAACCACATCTTCCATATTGTTTACTATCTTATCCTTCTCAATGTAATACTCTGGATAACCAGTGTTTTTATTTCCGGCTTCATTTCTTATAATACTGTTTAACACCTTCCACAAACCTTTCATATTGCTTTTATTCTTATCTAAAATTTTATTATAATACTCTTTCTTACATATCCTCATAATACTGGTTAATTTATTCTTATATTTTTTATATTTCTTTTCTGCTTCAACAGTTCGACATTTTATTTGACATTCGACATTTGTTTGTTTATGTCTATAACTGTATTGTTTTACCGGACAATTTTTTATCATACAATGATGTAAAAACATTTAGAAATACATCATACACTTTATTGATGTTTTTATCTTCTTTAAACACATCTCTCCAATTTTGTTTTAACAAATCATTCTTAAATGCATTGATGTTTTCTTCAGTTCTTTCCCTCTTGTATTTATATTTTGATACTTAGGTTTCCAGTAAGTACAGTGATAGACAATAAAGACAGGTAAATGGTCACTGATGTCATTAAACAATAGCCCACTTTCCAAGTTTTCTCCCATAATGTTTATTAAAGTTGCGCAATATGAGGTAATTCTGCTAGGTCTAGTAATTTTTGGATATAGACCCATACTGTACATGGTATTAATAAAATCTTCTGTCATCTGATGCTTTTTTGGATTTAATAAATCAATGTTATAATCCCCACATATAAACAGACTCTTTTGCAATGATTTGGAAAACATATTTTCTATCCAATCTTTGAATAACTCAATGCTTGATCCGGGAGCTCTGAATAAACAACTCACAATAATATTTTTTTACCTTTTCCACACATATTTCTACTGTAATACATTCTAGTAAGTTATCAACAGCTGCTGTCATGCTCTTTACCACATTATACTTCAATCTTTTATCCACATATATTGCCACACCTCCTCCACTCTTTTTTACTCTGTTATTGTAGTTCAGTTCATATCCATCCATGTCTCCGATATTGCTATAATATTAAATGGGTTCTTGAATTGTCTCAAATACTCCTTAATATTTAGGAAATTGGCATAAAGGCTTCTGCTGTTGAAGTGAATAATTGATATGTTATCATCTGATTGGAAAGTAACATTAAATTCATCCTCTGTATAATAACTGCAGTTGTTGTTGATATTGTGAAACAAGTTATTTTCTGAGTCAATGTCATTATCTATGTCTTGTATTCCATGCGATATGGATATATTTTTGTTGACAGGGATTGTCATGTTTATTGTCTTAAGTTTACCTTGTTTTCTTTTTGTGTCATTGGTACTTATCCAACTCCTCCAAGCTCCTGACTACTAGTATTTTGGCTTGTTCTGGTGATCCGTTGAGCTTGATGAATATTTTACAGTTCCTGGTCCATGTAGATTGTATTTTCTTCTGTTTTCTAAGGAAACGGGCCTTTTTGGCGATGTCGGCATTTTTCTTTGTCAGATGCTCGTTTACATACAGTACACATCCGTACCCTTCAGCAGCCTTCCCTGCTTCAGCAGATCCGTCTTTTGCTTCCTGGAGGAAAACCGAATGATTATGACCGGTTTATCCGTCTTGTTTTTTCGTGGGAGAGGGTGACAAGCCTCGATGTTATCCTTGACCAACTCAATCCCCTTTGAGTGGAAGAATGCCATCACCTGTTGCTCCACTGAAGCAACCTCCTGTTCGCTCAACTCCTCTCCTTGTGACTTTGCCGCAGCTCGGGCATACGAAATGGGTTTCGTCTCCTAACCGGTGACTATGATGTCATTCATTCTGGTATATTGCTCCAGATCAGCCACCCGGTTCTCCAATAACGAAATCCGCTTATCCTTCTCAGTATTTTGTATCCTCAAGGACTTGACTTCTTCCACTAGATCCATAATGGTTTTCTGTTGTTGTCTAACAACAGAAAGTTCCTCCGCCAACATGTCAAGCGATCTTTTAATATCGTCAACCTCATCAGCCTGTACAGGATTCTTCTTTGGTGCCATCGCATTTCAGAATTCTTATTTTTACCACGAGTTACTTGCAAAGATCACCTCGTGGGGGTGTGGATGTGAAGAACATCAAGAACAGAATAGTAATTATGTTCATTACACATTGAAGTAATGAATACTTGTTTATTAACAAATGATTATGAGATTCAGAAAATTATAACATTGTTGCATGTTGATTCACTTTTAC